>JARYHS010008074.1:234815461-234909671 GCA_031002005.1 Vandiemenella viatica | reverse complement strand
TCCAATTGTTTTTGCTATGTTTAACACCATTATTGGTGTACACTGTAAAATAACTTACATGAATATTCTTGTCTAAAACCAAGTTGTTGATTTTAAAACCACTTTCTTTCGTCACAGACATTTCCGATGTATCAATCTTTCCACCAATTTGGCTACCATTGACATCAAACTAATTGGCCTGTAATTATCAACCCTATTGCAGCCACCCTTTCTGAGCCAATACTACTATCACACCCTTTTCGATTCTTCTATCAAGCAGCAAGTCTATATACTCAATCTAAATATCATTTTAAGGTAAGGTACAATTTCGTATCCCGCTATCTTTAATAAATCGGTAGTAATATTATCTAAACCGGTACCTTTTTAAGAGTTCTTTGTTCCTCAATAATATCCTCAGCATAAATTTCAAAATTTTAGTCTGTTCGTTTCTACTTGTGTGGACGATCTTCTCCTCTGATTTACACCCTTCCATCCTTGAATCATAATCCCTAATGATCTCTTCAAATCGGTTGTTTAATATCTCTGCCTTTTTCAAATCCTCAGTAGCTTCTTCTCGATCCTTCGCTGCAATTGAATTCCCCTTAGTTTTCTAACATAGACATAGAAATTTCTGTATCATCATTAGTGGTTTCCCTGCAACTATAATATTCATCATAAATTCATCTTTAGTCTCCATCTTTTCTGCTATTAATTCATTGTATAGCTTTTCCAAGGTTCCCTATTGCCTCGCTGTCTCTTAACTCTGTTGTTTTCTCTTCTTAGTAGCCTCTTAATGCTCATAACCTGCCTATTAGAGTATGTAGGTTACGTACTTCTTCATTTCCTTATTTTGGAATAAACATTTATTCTCCCATTCTTATTATCACATTGAACAGTTAACACTTCGACCCCATCCTCCTTATATTGTGGTAGTATGACAATGCCTTGGAATGATATCAACACGTTATTTAATAGTTACATGCAGGCAACTTTAAACATACGCCAAACAATTATATACACGTGTTATTGCTCAGGAGGAAAAAAAAAAAAAAAGGAACGGCTGATAGGTCAGCGCCCCTAACGAAGTAAGGTGTGACGTGGAGGAGGTAGTTACCCAAAGCTACTGTCAAACGGTTACAAGCGCCCGAACCAGTCCAAGCATGGGAGAGATAGACAGAGAAGGTCACAAGTCGTTGTTCGCACCACACGTGGCCCATTTACGATGAGTATGCGAGCGAACTGGCAAGCGAGGATGTAAGGTTGGCAAGTGATATCCCGAAACGAATCGACAATACGTGGTAAACGCAAAGTCTGGTGTATTTAAGAAAATTCTACAGTGACTGTTGAGAACAGAAGCTATTTCTCGTTGCATTCTCGAAGCCAAGTGTTGTGGAATAAGACTTTTCACACGCAACTTTTGTAAGAGTGAGACAACATCTGTGAGAGAAAGGGAGGTTCTGTTAACTAATTTCTATGAAAGCCTCATGAAAAGAGAGTTCCTCCAGCCGACTACGGAGTATAGAAATACTGAAGATTGGGATAAGGATTTGCTTTCAATCTTACTCCCAACACCACCTCTCCGTCGTGAGATCAGGTAACTCAGTGGTTAAAGCAATGGCCTTTAAAATTCACGATACGAGTTGGAATCTCATCCTACCTCGTAATTTTTGCGGGTATTTAACGCTATTTTCATCTCTGTAAAAGCATTGATTTGTTCATTTGAAGTACATTAGAACGCTCCGTGCTTCTGATTGCACGTTTGGCGTTAGGTCCAGTCCCAAGAGAGGTGGAATGTGCGGCAATCATTAAAATTTGCCATCCCCCAGCTACAACGGTATTCCTCTCTGTCGCTTCCAGTCCATACCATCCTTTGCCATCACCAAACCAGTGTACGATACTCCTGATTCTCTCCTAAACTGTCTTCTCTCAGTGCCGTCCTTATTTATCATATGTCGCCGATTCTCAGAAATATCTCCTCTATGAAACTTATTCCAACGAAAAAAAACAAAGTGACAGAAGTAGTCAGAAACCAGCTTACTGGCAAAGAGAATACAAAAGACTGACACTATAGGTTTGTTCAATTTAAATTCGGATTCAATCAGCGTGGTAGCCGCGTAGTTTAAAAGCCAATGAACTCAGGGAGGGCCTCTCTTGTGAATGACAAAGGTAAGTTTCATAACAGCCGGTCAAACGGATGTATTGGACGGGCATGGTGATTAGCGACAATTGTTCTTGAACACAATAACACGTTTGGTAATCAAACCAGTATCCTGAAAAGCTATATTTAACCACTTCTAGCATAGTTTTCTAGTGAAATTAATTATTTAGTTAGATGGTGACGTTAAGAAATGTTTACTCACAACTAAAACATAACGCTTGTGTGAAATTATGTTATTTCAATACACAAACTTTTTGTGTCTAAAATAGACTTAACTTATAAAATATAAAGACAATCGAAACTTTTAAGTCTTAAAATTGCTCTTTAATCATTGAAATTTTAAATAGAAAAAGACACAAAAGAGGAAATGTTTAAGGTGGCTATGAGCGTCTCATTGTTTTCTTTTGTTAGTTCTTTATTGATTTTATGTTTATATTTATGAGAAAAACATTAAATCAACGAATGAATAAATCATTTAACTCTTTATTAGTAATAATTCAGTAATTCTCCTCATCGCTTTCTGAATATTTCTATCTACCGAGCGTGGTGGGTGAGTGGTAATATACTGGCCTCGCATTCGGAAGTTCCAGGGTTCGATTTCCCGTCCGGCCATCCAGACTTGGGTTTTCCATTGTTTTCCCAAATCACTCTAAACAATTGCCGGGATGGTTCCTTCTCAAGGCCATGCCTGAATTCCTTCCCGTTCCATGCTCCCAGTCGTTTCCCGCCTCTAATGCACGAGACATAAAACCACGAGCAAAAAAAAAAAAAATAATATGTCTAGTGACACCACCCCTAGCACTGAAGGCGATGGTAACAATAACAGAGGCTTTTACAGAAACTGAATAGGGATTCTAGTGGCTGCCCGAAGTGGGTTGACAGGTTGCTGTGTTAAGTCAATCAAGAACACAGTGTTACCGACGCAAAAGTCTAACCATAATACTGGAACTACAAAAAAAAAATCTTTTTAATTATCAATATTATTTGAGAAGTTATTTATTTCATCTTGTGGCGTATTTAAATGTTGAATCATTACCTAAAAATAAAAAAAATAAAAATGACTTTTCCTCCATGCACCCTAACCCTTACCAGAACAACAGCAACTTTAATCACGGACGATTCTGAAATTCGAACTTACAATGTGGAGCCGTAATAGCTAAACAGTCGCGTGGGCGGGGGTGTGGCACCCCTCCCGATGACGTCAGAATGAGTGTCGATATAAGGGCTGGTGAAGTGGGCGGCGAGCCCATAGGTACGCCAGCTTCCCGCGCGCCCGGACCCTGCGAGTGAGCAGCCAGCGCAGCAACGCCGCCACCTCTTGCGCGCTCCGGTGAAAGTCAACTCTTCGTTGCGCATGCGCGTCGCCACGACCTCTATATAAAATAAAAAGGGACGGCGGCGAGCTCCTTCGCGCAGAGATCCCGTCTCAGTGCGTGTCAGGATGGTTAAGACGGCGACAGCGTATTTGCTGTCTCTTCTGCTACTCATCGGCGCGGGTGAGTACCAGTGCCAATTGAAACCGGTTTTGAAAAATACAATAAATAAAAAAAGTATTGGAAAACAAAACAAAAGAAAAATGTTTATACCAAAAAAGATTTTCAAAAAATAACTGATAATTTTTTTTTTAGTGTGTTATAGCAATTATTTTTTTAAAACATAATTTTTTTATTTTTGCAAATTTGAGTAATTTAAGGTAGTAAGTTGAAATATGCTATTTAAACACTCCACTTTAATTTAAAGTGAAATTGAAAGCGTGTTTTCTGTTATCCTGCTACCGTTAATCAACAACTGATTACAAAAACAATAATTTGTTGACGGTATATTACGTAACTTAGCCCCGTTTTTGATCTAACAGATGTGTTATTATTAAGGAAATCTTTACACAATGTTTGCCTCGAAGTATTTGCAAAAGTGTTGGTGACCACAAAAATTGTGAAGAATTAGACAGTGATGTTTGTATAAATTATATTGTTATCAAATATTAACACCTTATAACGTTGTTGTCGTTTGAAATGTTTCTTCGGAACTCCTGTGTAGAAATATATTTTGGAAATGATTCATATTAGTTATGAAGTAATTAAAGATTCGAATGAAATTAAGAATTGAAAGTAACACTTCTTTTCCCGGAACATCGGAGAGATTGCATACGCTCGACTAAGTCCGCTTTATGAACTGATTAAATAATGTTATCTTTCTAATCAACACTTTGGGTGATGAAATATTCGACTATAGTGACCAACCACAACATAATAATTGATCTTTCTTTGTCTGTGGCTCGCAGAGTTGTGTGGCAGTGAGCCAGCAACACTGCGCAATAGCAGCCACATTCCTGATAGGCGTTGCCGCATTGGCTGTCGATTCGAAGCACCAAGCTGCAGCAGACGGGAGATTACTAAACGTAACACTGAACAGTGGAGTAGAAAGGACTGTGATGATATATTTGCTGCCATATTTCTCGCGGCAACCAAACAAAATTTTTTGTACCGTAACTTGATCATAATTGTTGAGAATACTACCACTTTGCAATTTAATATAAATAATCAAGAAATCTGCGATGATTAACATCTATAAAATCGATCGAAACACTGTCGCTACTGCTTACGCATATATATATAAATTACTTCTAAGGTCATCGTCGTCGGTGAATACTGTGGGTAAATAACATAAAATTTAATTTTTTATTGTTTCGTTTAGATATAATTTACATCAATAATTTAATATATTTGTTGGAACGTAGCAGCACACAGATGAATTCTGACTAAAAAATAGTTAAGTCAATTTTCATACAACAAGACGGTCTGGAACGTTCTACAGATGCTTCTAAATTAGATGGAAGGAAGAATATCACTTGTTTCTTTAATTTAACTTAGTTTGTTCTTTTTGGGCTTAGTGAAGAACTCTGAAGGTAGCAACGCAATCCAGGCGATCGCAAAATGGGAGGATGGATTGCGAGTGTGTTGTCTGTACCACTGTTTTCCGTTAGTCGTCCTTCTCGACCGACACAAGGCCCTGTTACATTCTCTCTGTCCTTTTTATACATCTCTTCCAGTTTGCCTTGAACAGACTTCTGTTCCTCGAATCACACTCCGACTTTGTATGTGTTAGCATCAGCGGGAAAGGAAACTCGAAGAGAAAAACGACAGCAGAGAAATCTGGTGGCTGGCTCCGATATCGAGGTCGCTCGCCCCCACTATGACTTCCACGGCTCCATTATGCAGTCAGCACGATTTCTAAGATGAAAGAGAAAGGAGAGCTCGCGAGGCAGCTAGGTGTAAAGACGCGAGGGAAAGTGTTCGCTCGCATATGCTTACACTTTTCCGGCAGCACGCTGTTTACTGGGGAACGCATACGAAAGTGCAACGGACATTGCCTTTGCGTCAAGTTTCGACATAACAGCTGTTGAAAGATGTTTGTAGTTCAAAAAAAAATTTTGGCGTCATTGTTCACTGTAGAAAGTAAAAGGGTGAACATATCAATATCCTGTCACAAGATAATAAAATCAAAAAACAGTCATTAATTCATACGACGATAATACTAATTGTAAAGTTTTAATGATTAAATATTGCTTCCTGGTTTTTTTTATAATTACCACTCCCATCTTTGATTCCCATAAAATAAAATATTTACTTGGTTTTAAACTTCTTCGATTATCCATTTCACTTTTAATCCAAAACCATAACCAGGAGTTAATATGCATCTGCATTTTTTGCTGATGTTTAAACATATATTTACTACTGGCTAAACTGTCGCCAGTTTCAAGGTATCTTTTTAGTAGTACTTTTTTTTTTCACTCCTTACAACGCTTGAAAAATTTATCAAGAAACCATTTGTACGAGATCTTTGTTGTCTTTTTAATTGCCAACGACAACGCCTAAGCAAAACAAAACTCAGGTAGCATTAAAATAGTTCTTTATTTTATTCTTTTATCCCCAAGTCTGTTACATAATCGAGCTTTGGCATACATGAGATACCACATTCCTGCCTGCAAAATTATCTCGATCCACTTTCCACTCTGTATCAGCAGTAGGACCGCGAAAGCCGAAATGTCGACCCCGCCTCGAGGGCTTTCTCGAACTGCCGTCCCCGATTTCTAGCCGGTAGTGGCAGTAAGTACGAACACCACTTGCACGGACGTCTTTTCTCTTTTCAAACAACCGTCAGCCAGTTCCACTAGAGGAGAGAAATTTCAGTCAAGCAAACCTCATTTGCCGAATATACGGTAAGGCGTTAATGACTTCGACGTTGAAGCGCCCTAAAGCCACAACAGCAGAAACGGTAATAACAAATTCGAATATACGAGCAAGTAGGTAATTTTTATAAGGGCCGATTTCGTTCTGTAATTAATGTTTTAATTAAATTTATTCCTCAGAGCTATTGGAAAGGAAGGTTCTGTTTCCCTACACGCATTGAAGTCACCAACAAATGAAAACGTTATACAACTTATTTCTTAAGCTAAGAAGTCTTTCGCAACAGGTTCGTGGAATAAAATTGTCAAACCATTGCTTCTTAAATCGTTAAAAGTTCCCGATATCAGTCTCTTATGTTAATTATCGAACGTAACAATCTTATCTAAAGGCCCTCCATATAAACTACGCCTCTTTTAAAGCTTCCTAACTACGATAAACACAAGAATGTAATATCAAGAAGAAGAAAAACGTTACGAATTAAGTAATTATCTGAAGAACAAGTCTGATATCAGGAATATAAATATTCATCCTTTTCTCTCAATTTACCTCAATCTAATATTAAGTATTCAAGCAATCCTTCTGATTCCTTCCATCTGCACACAAACAAGTTTGAATATAAACCATAGATTTTTATTAATACGTAAAATCCATACATTACTTGTGAGTGTTTTTGGTCTCGCTTTCGGGAGGACGCGGGCTCGAATCCCCGTCCGGCCATCCAGATTTGGTTTTTCCATGGTTTACCTAAATTACCCCAGGCGAATGCAGGGATGGTTCCTTCAAATGGCGATGGCCAAATTCCTTCCCGTTCCTTGAACAAACTCGTTTCCTGCCTCTAAATGACCTCGACATTGAAGAGGCGTAAAACAGGAAACAAACAAAGCAAATGTTTCTTAAAGATATAAATCTAATCAACATTTTCGTAACAAATGTGTTTATTTCTAGATGCCACATTCAAGGACGACTTCAATCTAAAAAGTAAAAAATTCTGATCTAGAAATAAAGCAGCAACTACTACTTGGTAAAAAAATTTAAAAAAAAAAATGTTCTGAATGACAGTAGTTGCTGGTCTTAAATCTAAATCTATTTTAAATGAATAATAAATTTCACTGGATAAGAATACTGTTTTATTTTCTTTACGGTCCTCTCATCTTTTAGATAAAAAGTATATTTACAGCATATAGTCTTTACAAACATTTATTGTAACAGTCGCGCGTCCCTTGCCTATCCTGCGTATTTACGAATAAATTACGAAAACGGTTACTGTTGCATTTGCAACCTTCTATATCCAAATGCGAATTAGTATTGGAATTCCATCTCCATATACAACAGTTTTGATGGCCAGAAGAGAATATTAGTGAAGGCAAATTGTAATCTGTAGAGAGTTATAGCAAGCATGTGTGTGTTGATGTTGACAGTAACGGCTCTGACGCGAGTAAGGCGCCAGGATGAGGGCTCCGACAGCGACGATCAGTCGATAGACGAGCTGTGCGACCAGAGGCCACCAGATGAGTACTTCCGGCTCAGCACGGAGGGTGACTGCAGAGACGTCGTAAGGTACTCGCAATGTGCACATCATCCCCCCGTCCTTACCATTTCTGCCATGGCATTTTACGGATGCATCCATTACAATTAAGAATTTATCTTCAGAGTTTACTTCAATTCTTAATTATTTTTTAGTTTGATATAATTGCGATGGAGCGCACGCTCGGTGACAATTTCCCTATATAACTGTTTTTCTCCTTTCGTATTCCCACTTACTTTTGCCTCTACTAATTTGAACTTTAAATTCCTTCACTGATTTTGGTAAATTATTCATACCTTCTCCTGATAATTTACCCCAACCCCTAACACAATTCTCCATAAAAGAAAATTTTCCCACACCCTTCATCCCTGAAATCGAATGCCAGCTTTACTCTTCCACGCACCTCTCTTAATTCTCCCGTTAATATCTTTCCACGCCTCATCACCAATATACGCTTACACTCTCCTTCTGTCTTCCGATGAATCCCATCCAGCTCCTTTATCATATTAGTTAATCTGCGGTAAATTTCAAAGACAAATCTAGCAGCCATTTTGTGTACCTCCTCCAATTCCTGTATTTGATACCCAAAATGTGAGTGCCATACTACATCACCATTTGAACCAGTGGTCTGACCAAAGTTTTGTTATCCGACTCCCTTACTTCTCTACTCTTTCTAACAGGTGAAAGATTTTGAGTCCTTTTCCTACTACCTGTCCAGTTAAGTCTTTTATCAAATGTTATTTCGAAGATACATATATAATCATATATGATAAAGGCTAGTAAATAATATAACAGTCAAACGCCTAAGAAACACTCACGCGAAATTTTTATCTGCATTTAATAAACATACCTGGTGTCTTGGGGCACAGATTTTTCCAGCACCAACCAGATGAATGCTTTGATAGTTGAAAAATCAGTCCATATTCCGGACACAACAAAAATCTTTCTTGAAGAGACTTCGTAAAATTTGTATTTTTAAAAAATGGTTACGCTTAACATTGAAACCAGCTCAGTTCTGAAAAAATATCTTCAGCGTGATCTACTGAAAGTAGTTTGTATGTAAATGCCAATCGAACAAATGTTACGTAACAACAGTGTGCCCGAACTTTCTGAAGCAGTTCTTTCAAATTCACGAAAAAAATGAACTGAAATTCTGTAATAGTAACTTTTCTTTCACTGTCTTTTATTTTATGAAAGGTTTTTTTCCTGTTTACTACCACTTCATGCGGATAGCTCGCGATTTAAAGGATCTGTACTAACGTTAATAAAGATGCAACATTCTTATCTTATTTCAATAAGTTTCTCAACTTTTAGGATATGGCGATTTCAAAAGATTGTAATCAACGTTACGCCTGTAAAGTCTTAAGTCAAATTCCTTTCTATAACACTTAAAACAAATTTTCCTGTTACAGTGGTGACAAAATGAGTTAAAAATTAAAGTAAAATAATCGTTGTTGTTGTGAGATGCCTGAAATGTTTTACTAATATACATAGTTGTCATTTCTTATCTACTTTAGCTCATTACTGGAGTAAGTATTAATTTTGCTACCCAATCCTATCAGTGTGATACGCGTGGTGTGGACGCAAAGATTTCGCCAAGTATTCAGATAGCAGGAATAGTGGCAAAATCTTTGTTAACACCTTCTGATGAAGAGTGGCCTCAGATCTTGACAAGGAAGATCCTACTCAATAATTTGGATAATATGAATATATACCATTCTATCTTATCGCTAAAATTGTTATTATTATTATTATTGTCTTGCATGCTGACAACAACATAAAACGTAGTTCCATTTGAAGATCAAGATATTGAAATATTAAGGGCATTATAATTAGAAATTACATGAAGATAAACTATGTTAACGAGATTTTAAAAATGCCATTCCTCAGAGGATACTCTTTTAGAGCAAGTCTGATGCCTTGAGAATATTGCTGTGCATAATCGCACGGCAAAGTATATAAATTTGTGTTCTGCTCCCAGGTGTGACCAAGCGGGAGAAAATGGAATTACACGTCTCGCATTCCGTCAGATGTCCTAACGGACCTAGCTTTTGATATTGAGCGCCAGACGTGCGATTGGAGAACCAATGTTAAAAACTGTGATAGACTAGAAAGTAAGTATTAATGTACACATGTAAAAGAAGCAACGTAAAATGCCACAGACACGTCAGCAGCAATCCTGCCTCATCCCCATAACGAATTACATCACATTGGTGTGAATAACCTTCAGAAATGAAGCTGTGTAAAATATTTTAAAATTTTCCAAGTTCTCAAAAAAAAACAAACAACGGAAGATAAAAATATCCACGGTTCTCTAAAATTTCATGACATCTGTTTATTTTTGCCTTTTACCACTTTCTTTCCTGCAACCACCAAAACATTTTTTTATATAAAAAAAATCCGTTAAAATTATTTATAAAAAGTCTGAAATAAAACGAAACATTTATTCGCTGTGAGAAAATGTGTTTATCCTACAGATAAACGGATCTGAAATTATCTTTGCTCATCTGACGTTCTATCCTGCGGCATTTTACTGCACTAACCAATATGTTAATAATAAGGCCTTTTGTGTTATTTTGTTTATCAGGTGCACAAAATCTGGTATAAAGCAAATCAGTTGCCCCTCCGGACTGGCTTTCGACGTTGAAAGCAAACTTGTGATTGGAAGGGTAAAGTGACCAACTGTGACCAGATTGAGAGTAAGTTTCCGAGTAGCGCCAGAACGGATATCCGTTGGGGGTGACGGTCAGGCAAAGGTGCACCAAACAAGGGTCGCTTTCTATTGACCGACGGATGGAAAGGAAGCTAGTTATTGCAAAAGTACTTGGTTTTGGACTGTAGAAAGGGAAAACGACATAAAAAAAAGTTTTCACTTTTGTGCATGAAAGAACTTTATTGTAGTTTTTGTTGTTGACATTTCCTAATATCTGTTCCTTTCCCCGTAGCTTAGAACCTGTGGTTCCTCATCAGATTGCATGTGCTGTTAAGCCTCTTTTCTAATTCAGTTTTACTCATTCACTTGCATGGTTTTCACTTGACAATTTGGAAACGACATTTTTTCAGTTCTTGCTACGCTGTAAATGAATTCTTTGCTGAATCTTTTGTTCTTAGTCAGCACTTCTCTAGACTGCTTACCTATTAATAACAATCTGGGCTAAATTTAGAATCTGGTTATTGTTTCTTTTTTAAAAAAAACGAAAATAGAAGGAATTAGAAGGGAACTAACAACTAACACATAACAAAGACAAAAAATTTTGTGATGCTGCAAATAGAATTTTCACATTCCTAAGCATATAAAATTTCATGTACTTTAGTCTCAGTATTTGTCACTTAAAAAATATAATTAATGTTTCTTTTTTGTTGTCTCTCTATACATCGCACTTCACTTTACCTGTTATTTCTTGTCTGTCACTGCAATATTTCTCTTCCGAATGCTTAAAAACTGAGCTTTACCCGATGTATCCGCCATTCTTGCGTGTCCTCTGTACTTCCTCTGTTGCGTGTGCTAACTGTCGGTAACGTCCTCTCCCAGTATACATTACCTGTCCTGACTTTACTCTCGCAATCTAAGATTCTGATGAAGGGTGTAATGTTCGCAGAGCCCCGCAAGGTGTTGCCCATCCTCAAGACTGACGAGCCC
Organism: Vandiemenella viatica; assembly: GCA_031002005.1. NCBI lineage: Eukaryota > Metazoa > Arthropoda > Insecta > Orthoptera > Morabidae > Vandiemenella > Vandiemenella viatica. The sequence continues at coordinate 234,898,182 of JARYHS010008074.1, read as the reverse complement.
GTGTGCCCAGAGGGCAAGCTGTCCTGCGGCAACGGAGAGTGTATAGAGAAAGAGCTCTTCTGTAACGACAAGCCCGACTGTAAGGACGAGTCGGACGAGAATGCTTGTAGTAAGTACTTAAAACTGAAGCTTATTAAATCATGTTAGCATCAGCGCAGTAATGAAGAATTTATCTAGAGCAGTGGTCCCCAATTAATGGTAATCTCTTTAATAAGGTAATCACTAAGATAATTAAAAAAAATAGTTACGCAAACATTACTATCGCCAAATATTTTTGGACATTTGTTGATTTTTTGGGACTTTTGTTGTTGCGTTAAAAATTAATATATCACAAAAAACTGACTTCATTTTTTATTTATAATTTCAGACATAAAGGACACACGAGCTTGAAGTGATCCTAGGGAAAAACTAATTGGGAACCACTGATCTAAAGGAAGAAAAATGAGTAATCTAGAACAGTGATTCTCTACCTGTTGTCCGCAGACATGTATTTTCACTATTTAATTCGCTTTTAATAATTCACTTGCAATTTCATAACTGTGTTTCGGTATGAATTCAAAACAACCTTTCATATTTATTATGTTATTATGGAAACAATGTAATAAAATCAGAACAATTAAGTTATGCATAATATACAGCAATATAAACGAAAAAATCCCACTAACAAGTGATGTTGTAGTTTTAGCGAATCAATAACATAGTCTCATTTATAACTGTGTCCTGTTAACAGCCGTGGAGACTGATCCGAACCGTGCGCCTGACTGCGATCCTACACAGTGTGTGCTGCCAGATTGTTTCTGCTCCGCCGACGGTACTAGGATACCAGGCAGCGTAGAGCCCAACCAGGTATGCAACCTGAGAGATATCTTAAACCTAGTCCCAAATAACAAAGGTAAAAATTACCCTCCACATTCCAATAACTATCCCTAATTATTTTTCATTACAGCACTGGTTTTCAGCCGGATGGTGTTATAAAAACACAACCTTCCCACGATGTACTCTGTCGTCTTCATTAGGTAAGTGCTGTTCGAAAAGTTCAGAGGTACCATACCAGTCACCGGAGCGTTAAATGAATCCATCTTCCCAAAAGACTAAGAGGAAACCTCTGGACTTTTCGAAAGAACCTGACCGGTGAAGACGACAGAGTACATCGTCGAGACGTTGTGTTTTTATAACACCATTCGGCTGGAAATCCATGAAGACAACGCCCCTCTGGCACGCCGAGATAATGTCCGTTCGCACATTTATACCACTGTTTGGCATGGTTGTCGCGTATCTCAGGTGTACAATACGGACAATTTGTGTCCAAAAAGCAATGGGAAATAGTCCGTAATGCTTATTAAGGCTAGTCTATCCAGGTTTGACTCTGGAAAGGAAGTGCCACGTTGGTACAAAACTTACAGCAGTGATTACCTCAGTGATTTAAAAAAATAATAATAATAATAAACCCTAGCATTAACATCAGCAAACAGAAGCCAATTTAGAGTAATAATTATATGCAAGGACAATTCACAGGATGAGTTTTAATCACTCAGATTATCACACTGTACTATTAGAATCAATTTATTATTCAATTTCTTGTGATTAACTTCCTATTCATATATAGGTTATTCAGGATGATCTATCCTGGAACATGGAAATTAATGTCACTGTGAAAAGTGTTCTGTTTTATGGTTTTGTATCAATCACTTTATCAACAGACTGCTTTTGTGATGGGAATTTCCAACCATCCTGATATTGTTTAGGCCATTAAAGATCTCTCAGGAGATTCAATGGTACAATGAATCAGATTCACGAAGCAACAACAGAAGCAATTGAATGGCTGCAATCGTTAGACATCAGTCTATAGTAATAGTTGTATTTATTGTAAGTTAATGTAGTTACTGTTTTTGTATTTCATCTGCCATACGAAATAAATAAATTAAAGATAAAGCTTAAGGACTAGAATCAGAATGCGATGGCGATATTTAATGTCGCCTGAAGGTAATCCTGCATTTCTAACGATGAGACACGTGATGCATCGATAAAAATGTGACTTAATATAGTATTAAATCTCTTTTGTGAGTCATTTCAAATTTCTACTCTCATTTTTATTCATTTGTTGCAAGATCACAATGTTCTAACCCTAACAGCAATTTCACAACGGAATCAAATCTCTTTTTTTTTTTTTTTTTTTTTTTTAAAAAAAGTTTTCTATTGTACTCAGGTGTTTCTGCAGTCCACTCACGAATTTTCAAAAATTGTTTCTGTCTACCAGGTTCCACAGATGATCACCCTTACCTTCAATGGTGCCGTAAACGTAGATAACATCGACCTATACGAGGATATATTTAATGGACAGCGCAACAACCCTAACGGCTGCCAGATCCGTGGTACATTCTTCGTCTCTCATAAGTATACCAACTACTCCGCAGTCCAAGACCTCCACAGAAGAGGGCACGAGATCGGAGTCTTCTCGCTTACTCACAAGGATGACCCTAAATACTGGACGCAGGTAAGACAGAACATAGAATGCATAGAGCATCCTACATAAAACCTAAGATCTTGGGCGTAGAATATAAAGCGACCGCATTCGGGAGGTCGCGGGTCCGAATACCCGTCCGCGCATCCAGATTTGGGTTTTCCATGGTTTCCCCAAATCACTCCAGACGAATGCCTGGATCCCATCTTCAAAATGCCATGGCCAAATTCCTTCCTGCTCCTTGCCCCCCCCCCCAAAAAAAACACCTTCCCGTCTCTTATGATCTCGAAGTCAACGAGGCGCAAAGCCACAAGAAAAAAAAAAAAGTGACAAACGGCAATCAACCAGCTTATTCAGTGAAGTGAAGTGAGCTGTAGTGTAGTATCTTTTATTTTATGGACTTTCGTTCTTTATATATGCAACACCACTATCATGCACAGCTGCCGAAAGGTAGTTTGGACTATTTTATCGAAAAGGGTATCAAGCTACAGAACTCGGTCATCACATACGCATTTGAAATCGCGATGAACATGGAACATTGGGAGACTTGTGCAAAAGTATCTTGCACCGTTTATGGTATTTTCTTGTTAAAAAATAATAAGATGGATGGATCTATACAGTACCATTTACAAACAGAAAATAATAACTACTTATCAGAAAGTGTCAATTTCAAAAATACTTTGGCTATTAAATGAGAAAATTTTTCAAGGTACCAAATCGGCGAAATTGTGAAGACGTTATTTAATAGGAATACTGGGCATTTATACCAATTTAGGGAAAACAATATACTTGCAGAAAAAGATAGCATCTCAACTCACTTTTCTTTTCACAAAGAAGAAAAACACAAATTTCTGAATAGAAATTATGACACAGTGAATTGTGTATAAACTAGAAATTCCATAGTTCTCAACCACTCATAAGAAAGACGAAAATAAACTTAAGTCTTTGCTCAATTATTTTTCATTAAAATTTAAATTTTTAATATAAACAAAATTTAAAATACTGTACTAACTTGCATCTAACTGAAAAAAAAAAAGACATTGGCTATAACCAACTTCCCTTACTGATCTTTCGGATCGTTACTTCCGTAAGTGACCACAGACTTGCTTGATAACTTCAATATCATCAAACTGCAATTTGTATTAAAAAAAAAAATAGTTGAATTAATGAGTTTTGTTCAGTCAGAAGAAAAAAATTTCAAAGCTCCTGTCAGACAGATTGAGTTCGCGTTATTTGCCGACGTAGGGCACTGTGTTGAAACACGGCTTGAGAACAGCTGTCCCATTTCTCAAGCCTGGCTAACCGCAAACTCAACCGCGCGTGACACCGACTAACTCTCCTTGGCGGGAATAGATCGACCACAACTGCCAGAACCAGATCATCGGTGATCCCTGCTTGTACTGTGGCCTCGCTATCAAAAGATATGCCTCAGGATCGTCTGTGAGCTTTAAACCACAAAGATAAAAAAACAAATAGTATGGTCTCTAAACACGAACGTGTATGTTTTACGGGAAGACTATAGTAAGAACGTCTTTCTTTTAATTCATTTGGGAACATCGCGGATTTTCTTGATATTATGTTTTTTTTTTTTGTAGTACAAGAGCTCAATCACCTGAAATTCTACTACATAAGCCTGAAGGAAAGTGGATTTGAATAACTTAAAACAACATACTTTTTTTTTTTTACTTATGGTTTTACGCCTTGTCGACGGCTAAAGTTATTAGAGGCGGGATGGGACTGGACACAAGGAATGGGAAGGAATTCGGCCATGGCCTTTTTGAAGGAAGTATCCCGGCATTCGCCTGGAGTGATTTGGGGAAACCATGGAAAACCCAAATCTGGATGCTTCACAGACTAGTAGATAACTACAATTTAAAAATTAAACCATCTGTAAAAGTTATTCAAAAGAGCATAACGTTTCTTTCGCATAATTCCAAGCAGAGTCGTATTTACATTAAAAATATATCAAGGTTTTTTCAATACAATCATGGAAACTGCAGGGACGATCCCATAAAAATAAAAAGCCAAACTATGATAGAAAAATAAATAAAACTAGTAAATATATTAAGACTGATGGTTTTACAGTAACTGTAATAATTAAAAAAACACAAACTTAAATTCTGCATGTATTTGTCTCTTTAATATGTTTCAATAAATGCTGATGGTGTACTAGCATGAAACGTGTTGTTACAGGGATCATACGATGATTGGCTGGCTGAAATGGCTGGTGCCAGACTCATAATCGAGCGCTTTGCCAACATCACTGACGGTTCCATCATCGGGATGCGCGCACCATACCTGCGTGTGGGAGGTAACAAGCAATTCGAGATGATGGCAGACCAGTTCTTTGTGTACGACGCCTCCATCACAGCGCCACTCGGCCGTGTGCCCATTTGGCCCTACACACTTTATTTCCGCATGCCACACAAGTGTAATGGTAATGCTCACAACTGCCCCAGCCGAAGCCATCCCGTCTGGGAGATGGTCATGAATGAGCTCGACCGCAGGGACGATCCAACGTTTGACGAATCACTGCCCGGTTGCCACATGGTAGATTCGTGCTCCAACATCCAGACCGGCGATCAATTCGCACGCCTCCTCAGACACAACTTCAACAGGCACTTCAATTCAAACCGCGCTCCGCTTGGTCTTCACTTCCATGCTTCCTGGCTCAAGAGCAAGAAAGAGTTCAAAGATGAGCTCATCAAGTTTATAGAGGAGATGCTCGACAGAAATGACGTCTACTTCGTCACAATGCTACAGGTAAGACGACTGCGAGTTATGCAGCTTCATTCACTTAGTTTTAACACGGTTCTTATTCCTTAGAGCTTTTAATATATTGCCAATTCGTTTACTACCGTTCATCTCACAATGTAGATGCTGATACATACTACTGCAGATAACCTTTGAATTTGTTTCTAAAGATCAAATTAATTGATTAAGTGACTGTGGCTAATAAACGACAAGGTTGAATGCTTTCTCAAAATTGCTACACCACATTAGTTTCCAGTAAAACAGTTTCAATATATAATTCAACAGCTTCAATTTGGAGCATTCGATATGTGGCAGAAATTTATATAAACTTTATTCACATATGAAACAGTTGCAACAAAAGTCTTATGAGACATACTAAATGTCAATTTCTTAAGACAGATTGTTAGAATTATTCTAGAAACACGCCACATCAGTGTGTGTGGTAAGGCAGTATTCACTTGTCTTTGAAAGCTTGTTATCAATAAGAACATTTTTTTGTTCATAATTTTATAAATTACAAAAGTAGGCCAAATCTGAACGAAATAAAAAAAAAATACATCGCTGCTTTTCGATAAGAATTAACAGGATTATTCTGGTAGTTTTAAGATTCCAGACGAAAGCTCAAGCAATCTGAGAACTGTTGTGTTTTTTTTTTCTGACTTCCAGGATGGTTTGATGCTATCCTCAAATTATGTCTATACTGAGCGAAATCAATCCTCTAAAACATACCCATTATAAACTCTCCTAAACTGTCTGCTTCATTTATTGTAATTTTCCTCTTCTACCATATTTCTTCCCTTCGATTGCTCTCTCCAATAACAAAGTCAGATCCCGGATGTCTTAAAATGTGATACGTCAACTTCTTTCTGTGAAATACTTACACAGACGCCTTTCCTCGCCAATAATTTTCATTAAATATACATTTCACATTTTATGTATCCAATAAATATCCACAGCCCTCGACAGAACTAAATTTCGAAGCTTGAGTTTTTTTTATCCAGTATTCCTGAAGTCCAGTCCATTTTCATAATGTGCTCTGCTACATTCGAACAGTCTCAGAAAGTTCCGAGTTGCTTTAATTAAACTTTCTAATATTATTACATTTGATTTATATTTAACACTACTGAATTCCTCACTTCATTAACAAACACAATTTTTTAACTTCTTTCCGTCATCATTAGTGTTCGAATTACAAAATACACAATTTTCTGGCTTTAAACCGTGTTATAGGTCTAATGAACAATTCAATAGAATAGAACAGGAATATGGGCTGCTGCTGCTACAAGCCCATCATAAGAAACTGTCGAATGAAATGAAAAACCACAAAAACGTTACGCAAAATTGTCACAATAACTGGGTTTCAAGACCAGCAAGTCAATTCACCTTTTGATGAACGCAAAATTTCCTCACATTTTTATGAAATCATATTTACCAGTATAATCTAAGCTTTAGAAACTGAAATGAATACTCTCACCTACTGATATTTTCCTCGTTCGGCAGGTGATCCAGTGGATGCAGAACCCCACGGAACTGACGGGTCTGCGTGACTTCCAGGAATGGAAGGAAAAGTGCGACGTGAAAGGGCAGCCCTACTGCTCTCTGCCCAATGCCTGTCCACTGACGACCCGTGAACTGCCCGGAGAGACGCTAAGGCTCTTCACGTGCATGGAATGTCCCAACAACTATCCCTGGATCCTGGACCCAACCGGCGATGGATTCTCCGTCAAATAGAGACAGTGCGTGAGCTGTGCAAGGACAAAACTTAACTCGGTCTAGTCTTACTGCGGGGCCGCAGCGGCGGTTTCGACGTCAGCAGTGCGCGCTATACCAGTGGTAGACTGAGCATCATTTTTCAATATCCTGAGACATTTCTTCACAATTTCGTCACGCGGCCCTACAACTCTACATAATATATAAATTAAATATACGCTTTTATGATCTATTTAAACATGAAAACTCGCTGCTTTTTGACATTTTGAATCGGTGATTTTCCAACACTGTAATGGAGCTGAGTCCAACTTAAGATAGCGAGGACTTTTTTAGAAGATTTATTTTTGTACTGAATTCGACTCTTTCGTCACCTCTGCCACTAAGAATTTCCAAAATGTCCGTTTTATTAAACAGGCATGGAAAAAAAACTAAAGAAGTACCTGGTACCATTGCAATTAAAATGCCCTTTCCATTAAAATCTGTGATGCTGTGACATTTTAAGCAGATGGAATTGCCAACAATGAATATATCAAATGAATGGAGAAATTTCAGCTGCTCTTTATTTCCGTGTTTCATGAAGAAACACACTGTTGAATTGCAACTGAACATGCTATTCTATTGAAAATAAAATTAAATTTTTGATTATCAGTCTTTCATTTAACAAAAACAATTTCCCACAATTATAACTCACAGAATCCCAATTTTTTACACACATATAATACATGTCATCCTGAGTTGATATCACTGAAAATCTGTTCCCACAAACAAGTAAACCCTTAATTTTTTACTCTTATACCTACACATCAGTTACCTCATCTGCTTTCATAAGATTTGCCAAATTCTTCAGTTTTTAGGAGAGGACAGTTAAAGTGGGAAACATTTTCTCAATGAAATTAACTGTAATGTATCGAAACTTGATAGAAACCTTTAAAACATGATAATATGATTAACAATTATAAGATTTTCAGTAAATATCTACCTATAGCGGTATCAACATTTGATCAAATTTCATTAAGAAAGTAACTGTTCAGTTCAAATTCCAAATAATTTTTATTGGCTTCCTTTAAGAACTTCACGCCGACCCCGGTAGCGTAAGGGTAGCGCGCTTGTTCGCGTTGCAGGCGTCACCAGTTCGAGTCCAGTCTAAGGCATGGGTGGTTTTAATAAAATGTTGTGTTCGTCTTGTGTCGTCCTTACTAAAGAGGGAAAATATTAACACTATGATGAAATCTGTACATTGATAATGAGCAAAACAACCTGAGCTGGCTGTATGACTAACAAGGCCAAATGCCAGTTTTTTTTTTTTTTATATATATAAGAACTTAACATTTGACTAAAAAATTAAATATAAAGTTATTATAAGTACATTTCACACAAAACAAATACAGATTTTGTGTTGATGATGCAAGGATGGTTAAAAAACAGAAATCATTGTCCTGCAATTTCTTCAATAAGCAGTTACAGCTGGATGATAGTAAGTGTAGTGAATAGAATAGAAAGATTTAACATGAAAATCATGTAACAAAAACAATTTCTTGTTCATTGATACATACATCACATTTGTCAGAAACATATTCAAGAAAATACACTTATGCCAGAAAAACAATTGTTGTAAAAATATGCCAGGTCTCATGCTCACATAGTGACAAAACGTTATGAGTGTCTACGCTTCACAGTGTGTATTCACTTTGTGAAACAGAATGATTTCTCTTGGTGTTATAGATTTTATTTAGAAGAAAAAAATATTTCCCTCGCACATTTCGAATTTGGCAAGTATATATTATCCTCTAGAATAATAATTTTTTTTTAAACTCTTTGTGTGGAGCACAGCACTTTATGGTAGCGAATACCGGGAATAAAGAAAATTGAAGCATTTGAAATGTGGTGTTACAGAAGAATGCTGAAAATTAAGTTGACAGACAAAGTAAGAAACGAACGAGTTTTAAAAATGATGGGTGAGAAAATAAGTTTGTGGAAGAAGCTTACAGAAAGAAGAGACAGACTGGTAGGTCATATTTTGAGACATGCAGGATTGGTTAATTTGTTAGTGGAGGGAACAGTCGAAGGTAAGAACTGTAGGGGAAGACAGAGATTAGAATATATGAAGCAGATAATTGAGGATGTGGGCTGTAAGGAGTATGTAGAAATGAAGAGGTTAGCATAGGGAAGGGATGGAGGATTGCATCAAACCAGTCGAAAGACTGACGACAGCAAAAAAAAAAAAAAAATATTATCCTCTCCATTTCAGTAAAAATTATGACATGCTAATAGCCAAGTCACCATAATTCTTCTATTTTTCTATTCTAAATAAAATCTATAACACCGAGAGAAACCATTCTGTTTCACAGAGTGAAGTGAATACACATTGTAAAGCATAGACTTGGCTCAGAAGATCTCGTAGCTTTTTATCACAACACGAGCACGAGACTTGTCCTATTTTTACAAGAATTGTTTTTCTGGGATCTCGTTTCTTTTTGAAAGTTGATCGCTTATTCTGAATCATCGCTCAAATGTAATGATTCCATCAAAAAATCAGTGAATAAGAACATTTCAGAATTGAGGATATCAATATACTTTACCAATAATGCCCTAACCTTTGAAAATAATAGGTGTCCACCTCAGCCAGGCAATGCAGATTGTCACTGGTTTAACTACCGTCATAAGTAAATAATGAGTAAATTCTAAACTAAGCATTAAAATTTAGTATCTTAGTTAAACTTGCTAATCTCTATGCATTAAAGAAATCTCGGGCATTTAGCTTCTGCCGGAGCAAAGCAATTATGATTTAGGGATGAAACCACATATGTATACCAAATTACTTGTTTATAGCATTACTGGACGAATGTGGAATTTTGTCGTGGTCGAAATAAAATTTTGAATTTCATTAACTTCCAAAGTAAGGAAAGGAAAGGAAAGGAAAGAAGTTTAACTCAGTAAGCTCACTCTACAATGAAAATCTGAAGTACATAAGGTAACTACGGTAGAAAGCGATTTAACTTTAGTGGTAGGTAAGGGGTAAGGTATATACGGAAATTTACGAGTTTCAGACTTTCCTTATGTATGTGGGGAAAACGTTATCTATGTACAAAATATCTACCTTCTACGACTATGGGAAATACCTTAAAGTTTTGATGATCATCAGTCAGTGAGTGAGTGACAAAATAACTGAAATCTGCATATTAATAACATCCGACGTACTAAGAACAGTAACGAAATAAAATTAAGCATGTTTGCTAAGATTTCTGATATCTACATATAAGAGAAATTTGAGACATGTAGCATCAATACGAGCTAAGAAATTGAGGTACAAAAATGGATAGAATCACTTCAAGTAAAAGGTAGGCAGAGCCGCTGATTACTCGACTTGGCAGGTGCAGTGCCGTGGACACAGATTTTGTATAGAACTAGTATTAGAGTTTAATGTTTCCCTAGCTCATCATCTTCCAATTGTATAATCCCAGAGGTCATTTTAAATTGAGAAGAAAAACCTATTCAGCTAAATATGTATGCCACTTTCTGGGAAAAATCAGATCTATATAAAATATTTAATTAAAATTGCAATGGAGCACACACTCTGGTGGCAATTTCCTTACACACCCATCTTATCCCTTTCCTGCACCCACCTACATTTGCCCTCTACAAATTTAACATCCTTTCTTTCAACGTTTTTGGTAAATTATTCATTTCTCATGGTAACTTATTCCAATCCCTGAAGGCCTTACCTAAAAAAAGAGAATCTTCCTACACCATTGTGCCTGAAATAGAGTGCCAGCTTGTGGTCATGGTCATCTATTCCCTTCCATGGATTACTTTTCATTCTTACACCAATATCATACCATGCCTCATCACTAGGGCCCGGATTTTTCAAAAAAGCATATGCGCATATGCAAATGCATATTTTGAGGGTTAGTGCATATTTTATGGATATGTGCATATTTTAGCTTTTATTTCATCTCATAACTGAATATCCGATACTTCTGAAGAAACTGTAAAGCCTAATGTACCTGTATGTTGGACATCCTTGGCAACCGCAACAAGTAAGTTAAATTCTTGGAGTAAACAGGATTTTTTTGTACTGGCATTCACATGTAGAGAATTTTCTACCTTATCCAAACTCACACAGTGACATGTTTGGAGGTGCTGCAAATGGAAAATTTGTGTGGCGGCGACCTTCTCTACTGCCCTGAGCGGTAACATTCACGGGAAGGGCGGGTGGGGTCGGCAAAATCAAAGAATAGCTCTATTCTCCCTCAGGCGGCAAATTCTTGTTTGAGGAGACGACAGTCACAAGTATTTACCCCCACTTGGAATATTCGTTATCTACCAGTGTGTTTATTCGTGCGACAACTACCGGGAAGGCCAGCGGTTTTCTTTAATCTTTTTGGGAATATTCCCCTAATTGCGGTACGAGCCAGTTTTCCTCAGAACAGATTCCTGGCTTCCAGACCTGAGGGATTCGTACTTTTAAAGGGACGTGTACATTCCTTTCCAAAAACAGTAGCCTCTCAAAGTTTGTGTTGACAGGAGTGTTCGTGTGCTAAGATTAAGTTTCTTTAATCTGACTCCAAAAATGCCTAAAGAAAAATGCACAAGATCAGTTTTAATTAAGCAGTGGATTTCAGGCAACAGTGACTATTCTAGTGACGGTGAAGTTGTGTACTGTCAAGTATGTGAGAAGAATATAAAATGTGAGAAAAAATTTCAACTTGAACAGCATTCTAAAACAGCTGTACATCTCAGGTCAAAAGAAAAGAATAGGAACACGCAACAGCTACTTTTAACTCAGGTATCACGGTCTGTTAATACATTCTCTGCTGACCTGTGTAAGGCTTTTGTATGCAGCAATATCCCGCTGCATAAATTGAATAATCCAGATCTACGAGCATTTCTTCAAAAGTATTGTGTTAATCAAAGGATACTGGATGAATCCACCCTCAGGAAAAATTATTTGCTCTCTCTACACGATTCTGTCCTGGATTCAATTCGGTCTGACATAGGAGGGAACTGTGTCTGGATATCGGTAGATGAAACAACCGATTCATGTGGCCGATACGTAGCGAACTTTATAGTGGGCAAACTATGTCAAGAAGAACCCGGAAAACCACATTTACTTTCAACCAAAGTGTTAGAGAAAACCAACCACAGTACAATTGCAAGATTTATAAACGATTCCCTGCGACTTCTGTGGCCTACTGAATCGGAGAGTGATTGTTACAAGGTGCGTGTTTTAATCACAGACGCAGCTTCATATATGTTAAAAGCTGGTCAGTCGCTTCGAGTGTTTTTCCCCAATCTGATCCATGTTACATGTTTGGCGCATGGATTACATCGCATTGCAGAAGAGATACGTTCTCTATTTCCTTCAGTTAACAAAGTAATTTCAAGTGGAAAAAAAGTGTTCCTAAAAGCACCAGCGCGTGTACAGTTTTATAAGGATCGTCTGCCTGAGGTTCCTCTTCCACCGGAACCTGTTCTCACTAGATGGGGAACTTGGTTGTCTGCAGTGCTGTTCTACCAGGAGAACTTTCATCAAGTGAAAGATGTGGTTACAAGTATTGGTCATGACGATCGTGCTGCGTGTGTTCGTGAAGCAAAGTGCGCATTTGATTGTGATACTGTATATCGAGATATCAATTTCATCCATGTACACTATTCGTCACTTTCTAATGCTATTAAGGGTCTAGAAACTAGCGGTGCACCCCTTCACGAGTCTATTCAGTTGCTTCACAAAACAATTTCTTCTTTAAATGCCGTCCCTGGTGAAATTGGAGAAAAAGTTAAATCTAAACTCAGCAGGGTGTTAGACTCAAACCCAGGTCTGCAAAAGATTCAATCAATTAATACGTATTTAAGTGGAACCACACAATCTTTGCCAGATGAATGTTCCGAACAGTCAGCACCATCGTACAAGTATTGCCCAATAACGTCCGTTGACGTGGAACGATCATTTTCGGCTTATAAACTAATTTTGTCTGACAACAGAAAATCTTTGACCCCTGAAAACATTGAAAAACTGTTGGTAACATATTGTGATTCATCATTTTGTAAGGAATGAAACGTGTATATCAGTGAGTTGACATAAAATAAATCATTTGATAACTGTATATTCTTTAATAGTTAGTCCATGTTCGTTAATTGTTAGTGTATATTCGTTAATTGTTAGTGTAGATTCGTTAATTGTTAGTGCATATTCTTTAATTGTTAGTGCATATTTTAGGACTTTTTGTGCATATTTGCATGCATATATTAGATGTTTTACGTGCATATATATCCGGGCCCTACTCATCACCTTGCACATTCCCACAACCCTCTTCACCATGCTGCTGTCTTCCAATGAAACCAATTCCAGCTCTTTTATCATATCTGTTACTGATTGCATTCTGCGGTAATTTCCAGAAACAAATCAAGTAGCCCTTTTTTGCATCCTCTCAAACTCCTGTATTTGATACTCAAAATTTGGGTCCCATACTACACTACCATATTCAAGCAATGGTCTGACCAAAGTATTGTAACCTAATTCCTTTAGTTCTCTTGTACAGAATTTTGAAACCCTTTCCTACTACCTGTCCAATAGCCACCCAAACACAAGTGGGAAAAGTGAGGGGCGAGGAGTTGTAACGTCTGCCCGTCATTCCTGGTCCCTCGTACCCTTTACCCTTCGTCGCCCACACGCGCGTGGGAATGTTCAAGGAAATGGTCACTCACTTCCCGTTACGGGCCAGACCCTCGTGTGTTTGGTGGAAAATCGTCGGTATACCTATACGCTGACGGGCCCCCTAGGACTTTCAACCAAGCGAAATTCCTAAGGGCCGTTTTGAGGGTCACCTCTGTATTTTGGACATCTTACATCTGAAATCAGCAAAATATTGTATGAGGAAATCAGGAATGATTATATGAAGGTAAATGTATGCAAACATTTTCGTTTATATATATACAGGGTGTTACAAAAAGGTACGGCCAAACTTTCAGGAAACATTCCTCACACACAAACAAAGAAAATATGTTATGTGGACTTGTGTCCGGAAACGCTTACTTTCCATGTTAGAGCTCATTTTAGTTTCGTTAGTATGTACTGTACTTCCTCGATTCACTACTCGTATTGTGGATGGCTGTGATACAATACGCCATTCTCCAGGGCTGCATCAGCGCATCAGGGATTCCATGCGAAGGAGGGTGGATGCATGTATCCTCGCTAACGGAGAACATTTTGAACATTTCCTGTAACAAAGTGTTTGAAGTCACGCTGGTACGTTCTGTTGCTGTGTGTTTCCATTCCATGTTTAATGTGATTTGAAGAGAAGTAATAAAATGAGCTCTAACATGGAAAGTAAGCGTAATTGTTTGTAGGTAGTAAAGACCAGCAATTCTCCTTTAATTTCGCATTGCCATCTATGGTTGAAGCCAAGAATTTTTCAGAATGCACATGACTTCATGGAGACTATTGTGGTTTTCCTCACCAGTTTTAAAATCACAAAATCAAGTTTGAAGCAGGACAAGAGTCCACAAGGAACATTTTTAGTAAAATGTAAAAATATAAAAAGTTTTCCTTAGCAGTTTAAAAACATACAAAATTGTACCATGACAAAAATTGCATTCACTGATTCACATTTGCTCATTAAAACAATAACATTTATCAACGAAATATTTCAAAAAATAAACTTTCACAATCATATGTACATTTATCAAATTATGAACAGCAACAACAAAACATCACTGACCAAACATAGTCTTAAATATTGGAACCAATAGCAGAGACACTGCAAGAACAGACTTCCATGTGCAAATGTGTCACACAGTCAGATCATTAAATAAACTGTTAATATCTGGATAGTCCGGCCAGTAAGAAAATGAATCTAATCGACTCCTACCTATTCAAGATACATACAGAACAGAAAGTAGAATACAAAGTGGCACTCAGGCTACCAAGTTAAGAGCTTAATGGTCCAAGTGTATCATCATACTTGTAAATTTCTTACAGGGAAAGGGCAGTTCTTAAATATACAGGGAATCAGACTCTCATAGTGATGTTCTTAATCACTACACATGAGAAAACACATTTTTATCTAACATTCATGTTAAATTGCTGTCACATAATTCATTCGTATTTTCTAAAACTTACTGAGCATCAACCGTTTGTTAGTTTGTAAATTTTTTTTAACTCCTGCCATAACTGCAGAGGTAATATTACTTTATTCATTCTAAACAAGTAAGAAAAATTATTTTCAAGTGAAATTATAACAGAAAATGAGTTAAAATCATTCCTAAAATTCTTTAAATTTTCTTCCGAAATAAAAGAAGAGAAAGACCAGACAAATCTATTTTATAAATCATGAACACAGCAGCTTATAGTGGACAAAGTAAACCAGAATACGCAACTAGTTTGAAAATGCAGAATTTGCTGTTCAGAAACAAACAGAATACCTTCACAGTTGTATCATAGAAGCAAAATTTGTAGGCTTAAATCTAAAGAATTTCAGTTTTTAAAAGCCAACTTAATGCTCTGAATAAAGCTACATCACGGAATAAATGTGTTAAGAAAAGGAAGAAAATATATAACTTTATCACAAATAAATTTTCCACAGAAGTTGTGAACTACAGATTTTTCTTCTTCTGGCTTGAGATCATAAGAAGCTAAAAAATGACTGGGGGGCAAGGAACAGAAAGGAATTTTGCCATGGCCTTTTAAGGAACCATTCCAACATTTGACTGGAGTGATTTGGGGGAAACTGGAAACCCCACATCTCAATGGCCAGATGGGAATTCGAGCCTCTGTCCTCCTGGATGTAGTGAACAACAGAGAGTAAATTTGGGCATGTCAATGAAAAGCTAAGAACAGGACAAGGCAATAGTCTTTAAAACCAAGATATCAACTTTATTAAATGCTAAATGTATAGGAAACATCAACAAAATTGGTAAACACAAATGTGATTATACCAAACTATTGGTACTATCAGTGATCTGAAAATTAGAGAAAAAAGAGCCTTCTTTCTCTAATTTGCAATGGCATCATATCAACTGTCAAGATGGAAGTAAGATGCTAAGAAAGTACGATGGACCATTTCAAGACTTTTTCAGAACTACAACTTCCTTTATAGAATGGCTGCAACAATGTTCCTGTCATTGTATAAATTTATATGTATTACATTAGTTGCTTAGCCATATGACAAATAAATAAATAATTGTCAAGAAGGAAGCAAATCAATTAAAAAAGACAGTTGAATGACACAACTAAGTGATATTTACCACGTGATGTTTACATGTGAGCAGAAAATTAAATCACCTCGCAAACAATTTATAAAAATTATCTGCGTGTTATACACTTGCTGAAATACCAGGAACAGGACGCTGACCACAAGGGCAGGCAGGATGGTCCACAACCTGGCTAGCATGTGAGAACAATAAACCTCGTAGTCCAAGGGGACTAGACAGGAAATGCACGTACCAGTCTAAACTTGTGAGTGGTCCAGTGAAACCTGAATGAAAGACAAGATGAATAAACAGTAACTTCAATTTATTGCCACTTCCTGAAAGCACAGTTATTTTTGTAGATTTTTGGAAAGTCACAATGACATGTCATAAGAATATAGTGAGGGCTGGGTGAATCGCATACCTACATGCAACGGTTGAGTGAGTGTGAGTAATTATGATTAGCAAATAAGACAAATGCCAAGGTTGGAAATTATACTAATGTTGGATAATTTCAGCATCTCGAGACTGAAGTTGGTTTGCAGGAAGAAATGACTGGACAGCACTACTGCAGATGTGGACAGGATAACACCAAGCGAGGCATTTAATCTTTGGTTTCAACTTTGAGCAGTTAGCTGGGGTTTCTAACTCACCAGCACCTGATGAGCAGCACCTAACTGTTGGTGGCTGCTCAACACAACAACCCAACATGACGACATACACGATGCTGGGTGAACGCACTGCGTCACCTGACAACACCTGTCGCAGCTTCAGCATCACAGATCCAAAATCATATAATCACAATTTGCTGTTGCCTCACAACACATGTGACCAGTCGCATCTATTAACAGTAAAGGAACATAGTTTGTGCCACAGTATTGACCAGAACAGTTTCCAAATGCCTAGTAAACAAGCCTTCCACTGAGTTATACCAATATGAAATGCTAAGATTTTTTTATGTAATGAGCAATTCAATCATGTTTGTTTCTTCACGTATTTGTCATCTGATCTTATTAAAAAAAATGTTTATTCAATTTCATTTTTTTCAAAGAAAATAAAGATGTACTATTTTTTCACAGATTTATAAGTTATCAATTTCTACTATATGTCAACCACTTTTCATTATGAATCTCTATCTTATACATAAAAATATGAATGTGTGTTTCATCAAGCCCACTGGTGCACAGAGTATTCCATTCACTAATTTGTTTACCATTAAACATTAGTATTAAACATTATTCCCATTCCCATTATAAATAATATAATTAGTTATACCTCTCCACAATAAATGGTTATATTTTAACCATGGTGGCAAGCAAAATGGACATCTGTTTTCAGAAAATTTGGAGAATTATCTGAACCACCATAAAATATGGAAAAAGAAATTTTGATGGCTAATAAAACTCAAAATAGTAAGAAAAAAAGGAAAATGCGTCCACAGTCAAATAACACATCATCACAACAAAAACAATACCAGTGACCACGTGAGTGAAATTCAAAGACTCATCCCATTACACCACACATCAAATAAAGTAGGAAGAGTCAGTCATGTGTTATCACATATATGGTAATATTGCAAAGTTGCAAATCACATCATTTTGCATGTTCAGAAATAAACGTGTTAATCACAGTAAAACTTTTAAATCAGAAATGAGTTAGTGTTAGAACTGTCAGTCATATTAACTTGATGCAGCTATCACCGTTACTCTGTTTCCATCTTTAGATAACTACATTCTTGAATATCCTCGACTCATACCAAGTGAACACTTCTAGCTTAAAGTCATAAATGCTTCTAGACATGT
Organism: Vandiemenella viatica; assembly: GCA_031002005.1. Lineage (NCBI taxonomy): Eukaryota > Metazoa > Arthropoda > Insecta > Orthoptera > Morabidae > Vandiemenella > Vandiemenella viatica. The sequence continues at coordinate 234,880,269 of JARYHS010008074.1, read as the reverse complement.
CTTGCTTTTACCAACTGCATTCTAAATTCACCACAGATCTCTCATAACATTGATTCAATCTTGGACGACATCAGATGTTATCCTCTTCTAACTTTCATTCAGTAAACACTGTCAAATACGTCTAGATAACCCATAATAAGTATAAAACAAAATCTGAATCTGAATATTGTGTAATCATAGTTTTTGTCACCCCTTTATTCTCATTTGTTCTCAGAAACAACAAAATTTGACATATTACCTATCAATATAGGTACTCAGATATTGTCAAGCATCACCGTATTAATGTAGTTCTCTGTTAATGAGTATTTAAGTGCTAACATAATTATGAAAGCATCATATCTCTCAGTGCTTATCTTTGATTTCAATTTTAAACCACAATTCGCACTGCAATCACTTCAAACATTGTTGCTACAATTAATTTATATTTTTCTTAAAGGTAGACAGCAGAAATATAAAGTAAAATAAATCAATATGTTAAATACATAAATGAAAGTGAAAAAACAATGTTTTAATTACTTTTACACATTATATAAAAATGCACAATGTTATTACACATTGCTTGAATTTGAATAAAGTATTTAAAAAAAAGGTCAAGGTTTCTTTTTTTATTATTTCTGTCAGGTACTTTGTAAATCAGAATTTAACCAAATTTTTAAAAAAAAGAAGGTATATAGATAGCGCAAAAGTGCATCTATTCAAAGTATTCTTACAATATGGTTTATTCAATAACCAAATGTTATCTCGCACAATTTGAAATAATAATAAAAAAAAGTCTTCGTTTAACATTTGACAGTAATGAACAAGAGAACAAAATTGCAATTTCTTTATTTGCTGCTCAGAGGTAATTCTCCAAGCAAAATGGATAAAATGAAGAAAGCAGTTGAGTAACAAACAAGTCTCTATTTATGTAACAATGCACACATTAAACTGCAACAGTGTCCTCAGTAATACATCAAAATAAATAGCACAAAAAATCTGTTATGAAGATTATCCTCATGAAGTTACTTCCTCTGTAGCACCATCAAATTCTAGCTTCACATCTTCTGGTAAACCTTCCACGTCAACTTCAGACTCTGGAGCATTAAGCATGTTCAAAGTAACATCTGCAGATTTACCCATCATTCCAGTTTGAGAAACCTGTTGTGTCTGAACATTTGCTATGGTCCTGACAGGAAGACCTGCATCTTCATATGCTTTCTTCTTCAGTGTGGTCTTGATCTGGGACCTGTGTAAGACAAATTCATAGTAATAATATATTTATATGACAATCCACATTAATACCAGTTTTTACCTAATGAAACTGTAGTAACAACTTGTATTCCTATGCCTCTAATAATGCAATATTTCAAGAATTTTTCTCTGTCCACAACCAGGTTGGTTTATTTTTTATTTTATTTTTTATTTTTTTTTTTCCAGATGGATTTTCCAGGTTAGATTATATGTTTAACTAGACAGAGATACTAAACACAGTTTTCCGTAATTAATGTTGTCAAACCAATTGTTACAATAACAAATTAACACACACTTTAATTAAAAAAATAAAAATATCTTCACACCATTGTAATAATTTTTGATAAAATTATGCAATTAGGGAAGAGTTTTTCTTACATATTTAACAACTTTTGTTTAATTTGGTTAAAACAATAAACCAAATTATTCTTCAGTAAGAGATATTAAAGAGTGATGAAAGCAAAATATATAAAATACATGTGCATTGAGTTCATATTACCAAAAGAAATTTATTTTGTGGCAATTATGTCTTCACAGCATTCTCTAGACTTTACATTAATAATTACCAACATTCGTAGGTTTTTATTTGTGTTTCGATAATGAACATGTATATCTTTGTTCACTATTATAGTTTTTAGCTACTAACAAGTGGAATCTTTAATATCAACAGTAGTCATTTTATTGTGTACCTACTCGGATATTCGAAGAAGATACTATATGAGCCTTCTTCCAATCCAAATTTACACAGAGCAACAGTACGACACTGATACAATTCAAGTGCCCATAACTGACGCACAGACATATTATGGCAGTTGTGCATCCTCTTGAATATCATCTCTCCAGTGTTTGCATTCAGCTGTGTGGCTAACTAAATAGTGGATGTATATATCTTTGTTATGTTTCATTCCTTGAATAAATCTTCTCATACTTTTGCTCTGATCATGGTCAGAACATCCAAAGCTAGCAGCAGTATATTTCTGATTCATAGGCATAACATGATGGCTTCACAATATCTCTAAATTAAGCATAAGGTCACAGTTTAATTAAATTTAATTTAATTGCAATGGAGCACAGGCATCAGTGGAAATTTCCCTACACCCCCATCTTCCCACTATCCTGCACACACACCTTCACTTGCCCTCTACAAATTTTATCTTTAAATTCTTTCAACGTTTATGGCAAATTATTCATCTTTTCCCTTGGTAACTCATTCCAATTCCCAACACCCTAACCTAAAAAAGAGAATCTTCCCACACCCTTATGCCTGAAATTGAGTGCCAGCTTGTGGTCATGGCCATCTTTTCCCTTCCATGCACTACTTTTCATACCTACTCCAATAACTTTCCATGCCTCATCACCAGAAAACGCCCTGTACACTCCCATGACCCTCCTCATCCTCCTCCTGTCTTGCAATGAATCCCATTCCAGCTCCTTTATCATATTTGTCACTGATTGCATTCTGCGATAATTTCCAGAAACAAATCTAGCAGCCCTTTTTGGCAACCTCTCCAATTCCTGTATTTGATACGCAAAATGAGGGTCCCATACTACACTACCATATTCGAGCAATGGTCTGACTAAAGTTTTGTAACCCAATTCCTTTACTTCTCTCGTACATCCCCTCATCACTCTCTCCAACAAGTGCAGAATTTTGAAACCTTTTCCTACCACCTGTCCAATGTGTCCTGCCCAGATAAGCTTGTTATCAAATATAATGCCAAAATATTTACATTTCAAGTCTTCAGCAAGCAATTCTTTCCCCACCTAATATTGATAACTAACCTTTTGTTTTTTATTTGTGTATCTAATAAACAGACTCTTCTTTGAATTAACTGCAACCCATGTTTACCAACCCAACTAGATATCCTGTCCAGATCACACTGCAACTGTTTACAATCCTCTATCGTTTTGATTCTTTTATATAGCATTATGTAATCTGCAAACAATCTAATTTCAGATAGTAAACAATCAACACAATTATTCATTAAAATAATGAATAGCAATGGTCCCAATACGCTACCCTGCAGCACTCCCATTTTTACTTCCACTTCTTTTGAACTACATTTCCTACCCTAACTTTCTGTTTTCTACCTTTTAAAAATTCTTCTACCCAGCAAATCACTTTCTCATCCATTCCAATAGCTTTACCTTATTTACTACCATTTTATGGCCCACTCTGTCAAACGCCTTTGACAGATCTAGTGCGACACTATCAATTTGGGCTCCCTTGTCCATTTCATTTGAAATATCTTGCATATATCCCACCAACTGAGATTCGCATGAATATCCTTGTTGACTGCTTGAAAACCACTTACGTTCCTCACGTATATTTCTGGTGTGGTTGCATATCAATCTTTCCATTAATTTACCTACCACTGATGTCAAACTGATTGGCCTTTAATTCTCAACTCTATTTCTCACCCTTACTTTATGTACCAGTACTACTATTGCACTTTCCAGTCCTGTGGTAAGCAGCAAGTATCCAAATTCAATTTAAATAATATTTCAAGATAAGGTACAATGTCACATCCAGCTATCTTTAAGATATCTGTAGTAATATTATCTACACCAGCCCCGTTATGTTTTTTCAGCTTTCTTATTTCCTTCATGATTTCCTCAGGATAAATTTCAATTTTTTATTATCTTCATTTCTAATGTGTTGTAAAGCTCATTCTCCGAATTAGACCCTCCCATTTCCGATTCATTATCCCTAATGCTTTCACTAAACCAGTTACTTAAAATCTCTGCCTTTTTCAAATCCTCAGTAACTTCTTCTCCATCCTTATCTATAAGAACCTCTACTCCCTCCCTTCCCCTCAGTTTCCTGATATAGCCATAGAAATTTTTAGCTGCATCAGCCAATCGTCGTCCTGCACTGACAATACTCTTCATAAACCCATCTTTAGCCACTTTCTTTGTTGTTATTAAGTCCTTGTTTAGTTGTTTTAAATATTCCCTACTACCCAGCTGTCTCTTAACTCTGTTATGTTCTCTTCTTACCAACCTCTTTAACCTCCTCACTTCCCTATTATAGTACATAGGTTCTCTACTTCTCTTTATTTTCTGCCTTGGAATAAATTTTTCTTTCCCCTTTGTTATTATCTCCTTGAACTCTTCCCACCTTGACTCTACTATACTTGTGCTTTCCTTCCACATGCTGAATTGTTCTCTGAAATCTCTCTTCAAATTTGAAACCTGTGCCTTTTTATAATTGTACCTATTTCCCCCCTTCAATTTTGGCTGTTGGTTTACTGAATGGTATAACTGCACCATGATCACTTATTCCTTCAGTTACTTGACACCCCACAAAGTTTTCATCGAGCTTAATTAGAAATATATCCAAAATATTTTACCCCCTAGTGTTCTGCTCAACCACTTGTGTAAATCCTCCTTCCCTTATTAAGAAATTTGCAAATCTTTGTTCCCTTGTGTTATCTTATTTCCTTCCGAGTTTACACCTGGTAAATTTAAATCCCCACCAATAATGATCATTCTATTCTCACCTCTGAAATCTGAGTATGAATTTAACTTCTCCCCAAGAGCCTCATCTTCATCTGTCATTCTTCCACTGCAGTAAACAGCCAACACCCTGATTTTTTCTTTTTTATCACCCCAGAAATCTACCCCAAGTAACTCATGGTCTTGATCTATTAACGCCAGTGAACTGTGGTAGTTTTCGGTAACTAGTATGAAAACTCCTCCACCAAATGCTCCTCTATATCTGTGGTACACTCTATAACCATCAGGAAAAACCTCACTGTCTAGTACTTCTTTTAACCAACTCACTACCCCAATTATTACTTGTGGTTTGTGTATCTCTATTAAGTTTGGAGTTTCTACCCAAAACAAAACATTCACTGGGAACTGATTTACTATCTCTATTATATCAAAAATGACCGAGTGATTGCTTCATTCTTGGAGGTAAATTTTTCACCAGGAGTAATGCTGATTTCTAAAATATATGACCATGTCTTCTATGCAACGTCTTGTAAATTTTAGTGCTTCCAATATCATTGAGCTTCTCAAGTCATAACAGTAGATTCGTAAGGTAAACAGCAATTATAATCTGTCAGATTTCCATTGACATGGTATGTTTATCATTTCCCTGCTCCATTCTGTGAGGTATGTGTTATATTCATACTTATTTTTAAAAAGAAATTTTCACCTCACATCAGGATGTTGGTATTGTATACACATTCTTTAAAGTAGCATGACTGCTAACTATTTCAAATCGTCTTAATGTTGAAGATGATATCCGTGTGTGCTAAGGCAAGTAGGAGGCTATTTCAATTAAACTAGTACATGCCTATTAAGACATCAAATTAGCAAGTTACGAGTCATCCTATGTGTTGAACCAGAGTTTAGCATGATTTAATGGAAATGCTGACCTATTTCTCACAGGATGCAGAAAGGTTTATCCAACACTACTAGTTGCATATTTGTTGGCATTACAGCATCATAGCTGCATATATCCTGACCACATTGTATTGCCAGGTATCCAGACTTTTTAATAGATTGTCTGACACTAATATGAGACACAAACGTGATATTAATGTGTACATGTACTAGCAATCTATAAGTTCAGGTACATCTAACCATATGCATCCACAATACTGCCTGCAATGCGTGAAAACTCAACAGCTCTTTCAATACAATATGGATTCTTTTATATACGTGAACCACTTCAGAAATTTGTGTTTTCCTTTTCTTCTTATGGCTTTACACCTTGTCGACATTGAGATCATTTAGAGATGCGAAAGGACTGGAGCCAAGGAACAGGAAAAAATTCAGCCATAGTTTTTTGAGGGAACCACCCTGTCATTTGCCTGGAATAATTCCAGGAAACACTGGAAAACCAAAATCAGGATGGCCAGACATGATACGAACATGTTTCAACCCGAAAATGAGACCACAGTGTTACTACTAACACACCACGCTCAATATCAGCATTCCATTTGGAGCCCCCAGATATGCCAAAGAGTATGGTTTTGATTTTCATCTTGTGGATTGTTTACATTATCATTGTAAATTTCTAAGGTGATATCTCTAAACTATTTACTTCTTATCGCATTGGGAGAAATGGGCTGTTTCCAATCTGTGATTGTTTAAAAAGATACAAGTCAGTCACATACTGCAGCAGTTACATATCAGAGAGCTGTATATACTGTATCCCTAACAAATAAACAACTGTGGTGCCATTACAGAGCCAAGCAACTGACCATTGCTATATTTTTGGGCACAATACAATTGTATTTGCTCTTCATAATAATAATAAATAGTGGAGGAATTAAACATTCCAATTATAAAATAAATTTAAAAAAAGAAATTATGTATATTTATAAAGAAATTTTTTTTAAAAAAAAAATGATGTATAAAAAAAAAGGAGTAAATGGATGACTGGGGGAATTGCCACCGGAGTGTTAGCTCCATTGCAATTAAATTAATAATAACAGTAATAAAATAGTTTTACAATGAATCCTATGGGAACACTATATTGATGCATCAGTGAAATGCTAACACTGTCATATTCATTTACTACATCTGTGAATAATAGCTATAAGATAATTATTTTTAGCAAAAGATAATAAAATCTGTATTGGCAATCTTATTAATGGTCCACTTTTACCTCTTGACAGTCTTGCTGCAAATCTAGCAAGAGATTCATATTCTAGGATCAACTATTTAACAACTCTAATTCTACTTTTAAGCGCCATGAATAAAACATTATCAATGAGTGAAACTTGTTTATATGAAGGCAACTATGGGGACCTAGATACTGTATGAGAATATACTACACCAATAGTTTTCAACCTTTTTAAACCCAAACACAAGTAAATTGTCAAAAATAATTCTGCGGATCACTAATTTATATGAACCTAATATTTTACCCGAGTATATATTAACATTGGGACATATTTTATTGTACCATAATAAATATAAAATCATGTTTTGAATTCCTGCAGAGACAGAGTTATGAAACGAAGTGAACTATTAAAAGTTAGTTAAATATTGACAACTCTCTTAATATTTAGTATCCAAATGGATAATAATGTTACTTTAGACTGGATGCTGCACTCTACCACCAATCAAGCAATGAACACAGAAAAGAAACATGAAAAGTGTTCGTTTCTATTTGCGTTTGACAGTGCCACCCTCCTGTTGACGGTGGCAAATAGTGGGTCTATCTTTATTAATTATTACAACTAACCCTGGATCTTATTACCAACAGGAAATTTTCAACATGCCAACTTAATGTTATTTTTAAAAAAATAATAATAAAAAATCTCTCATTGTCTGAAATAAACAGTTCAGCAGCTCACTCAGTTTACTCGATTCAAAACAAATGAAATCTTTCTCACTCCCTTAAGCCTGAAATTAAGTGTTAATTTATGGTCATAACTCTCTCTTTTCTTCCACACAATTCTCCAATTCCACAATCAATACCAGTCTATGTTACAACAAAAACATATTACATCATATATAATACCTTTAAACCATCTTTCAATGACTATCAACCCAACTTATGTATTATATTAGTTATCTAATATGTCCTACAGTGATTCCTAATATATAAATTTAAATGCACTTATTTGAAACCCATCAAACTGCTGCAACAGACACCCATAAAATGTGTCACATATCATTCAACCATACTTTAGCAAAGGTATGAAAATGTTTTCTTACTACAGTTCCCTGAAAATATTATTAGATTCCCTCACTACCCCCTCCAGTTGATGCAGGGCTTTGAAACTTTTTCCTCCCATTCCCATACATCATGCCCAACAGAGCATTAAATGATATGACAAGTTATTCACATTACTTACATTCAATGTGCAACTCGTTATGCACAGAACAATAACAATAAAAAAAATTATTTCTATGTGTGTACCTAATGAACTAGCATTACCTTCATTCAACGTTTACATACCCAACTAGACATTCCTCCTAAAAATTCTCTGTATTTATTTCATTTTTAATTACACAACATCATATGATTAGCAAATAACCCAGTGAATATAAAAAAATTCTTCAGAATAGTTAGCAGAAATTGTCCCAATACATCACCGTGTGGTTCTCGTTGTCACTTCCACCTCTCCTGACTCCAAATTTCTGTTGTATCTTTTAAGAATTCCTTTACCTCACAAGACGTATTTTTTACTATTATGCTTGATTTTAATGTTATTCAACAGCATTTGATGGTTCATACTGTCAAATGCCTTGGAAAGATCCAGTCTCCATTTCCACTTCAATCAAAAAACTCGCAAGCTGTTCACTGGGATTTGAATAAATAAACTCTCCTAAAACCTTATTGTTAATCGAAAAACTGCTTTCTTTCATAAGGTCATCCCTGACAGATATAAAGCTAATTATCAGCTAGCCTAACAGTGATGTCAAACTGTCTGTTGTTCTCAATCCCATTCAGCCACTCCTTAACAGACAAGTACCATTATGGCACATTTATAATAATAATAATATTTATTATCCACTGCCCATCCCAAGTCCAATGTAAATATTGTCAATATTGTCATGCGCAGCACAGCATTACACCCAAACCACCCTAGCATATCTGAGATGATATTCTCCATAGCATTCCCCTAAAGCATATTTTAGTTTCCAGATACTAGGCTGTAAAATCTGTGCGAAATTAATAAAACCCCACCCTACATATAGGAACATTAGGCATGTGCACACCTCCCAAACCACATGACTCATTCTCTTTAATATGAAGAAGGTTTAAGACCGAAATATTGTGTATTTTTGTGTTTGTGATATATTTTCCCTTTCCTTGTAATTTATATTGACTATGTCTTTGATAGCACCATTAAACTACTACTTTTATTATTATTATTATACATCAACTATAAGGTCTATACTTGAAAATATAAAATGGTCTTGATCTTTACTAACAAAAAATATGGAGTGAATCAAAAGTAATCTCAAACAAAATGAACGTGTCAAGTGTGAAATGAGTGACATTTAACATTTCAATTTGACTTCTTTCAAAAAGGCAAGAATCTTTGAATCAAACACCATAGAGAGCAGTATGCCAATGATTTTTAAATGATGGTTTGTTAACACTGTGTTTGAATACAGGTTTGTACTAAAAAGATGAACCAGTGAAGTGATAAAGTGAGCAAGGTAAAAAAAAAAAAAGCTATTTTAAAATATTTATTAATTCCATACCTGGTTAAATATACCTACACAAAATGAAGTACAACTCTCTACTAGAGTACGAGTGGCAACCCTAGTCGTAACACCCAACTCACTTTTACACAAATTTTTGAACACTGATTCCATGAAACAACCATGCGAAAATGTTAAAGGACTCTGAAGACTGTAGTAAAAAGTCATCTTGAACCTACCAATGTTTCAGTATTTCTACCGATATGGGGTCTGTCCCACCAACATACTGTGATGTAGTGATTTTCCACGATTTTGAGAATACAAGGAAATTTTACCAAATTTTTTACCGATTTTACATGCGCAACATTTTTTGTTTATATTTTACGGGAAATTTCTTGATCGTTTATATGATAAGTAGCTATCCATTGCAGAATGTTCCAGGCATATTTTGGGTAATAACCTGGTGCCCTACATTTTCAAAATTTTTAGGGGATTCCCAAACTAATTCCCTTATTTATATAAATGAGAATTTGGATTTTATTCATTCATTAGTTTTTGTCACTTAGAAGAGCAACTTTCTCCTAGTTACTATTTCAAAATTCAGACCACAGTACAAGCATTAGTGAAAAAGAAGAAAAAATACCTACAATTTTATAGAAAAGAATTAGAAGAATTTTCAGGTTGGCTGCAAAAAATCGTAAAAATGCAAACTATGCCTTGTTGTAATAAGGGTATTAATATTACCTCAGGGAAAGATGCTCTCAAGAAACAGTTCTTCAGTCATATTCCGTATATTAAAAAATATAAAATCACAAAAATTTTGTCATTTACTGTGATAAAAACTAAAAAACTGTTATACACATTTAACAAGGTAAAAAGAATTCATTATTTTCAACAAAGTACCAAAACTTACATTATTTTCAGACTCGTTTTTTTGTGGAACACAATCTACTATTGTGGAGCACTTACCAAAATGATACAGTCCATTTCTTCCAGTTTATAAATTACAGAAAAAATAAAATGTTCCACAATGAAAACTCGTGCAGTAACTGATCAGATTACAGGTACAGAAAGTATTGATAATTTATGTGAAGATCTGCAGCAAACTAAGTTTTCGCTTATTGTTGACAAGTCCACTAGAGATAAGAAAAAAGCATTGCATCAAAAAAAATTTTTTTTTTTTTTTTTTTAGTTCTTATTCCATACTTTTTTTCATAAGCAATGATATTCCATATAAAAATAATGTAATGGGTTTTGCAACTGATGGGTCAAACATAATGCTGTTGTATAACAAACATAATTCTGTTGTAACATTATTGCAATATAAAATTCTCAATATGTTTATACTTAACTCCACATGCCATTCGTTTCATCTTTGTGTGCCATACGCTTGTGCCAAACTACCACACAAGTAGTGGTTATTGGGGTTGTATTATTTTTTATATACCAATTTTTGGTGCAAATATACCGATATTAGTTAGCAGCTCTACCGATTTTGCAGTCTGACATTTGAGACCATTGGTAGTAACCCATCCATAACACAGACGAACTATGGAAAAGTGTGGATATGAGAAGGGGCAATCTGTTACTCGGCTGGTTGTTATTGCGGTAACATGTTTGTCCAATGTCAGTCAAGTGTGGCCCAACCTTTAGCGAAAACTGCACTCTAATAACTGTATGTGTGAAACCATTTTTGTCAACCAACTGTACCTGCTAAGTAGCAAACCCCCTCTAAAGTGCAGGTGAGTAATGGGAAATATGGCAGAGCATTCAAAACAGTTGCACTACTGCCATCCAATGTATGGTCATAACCTGTTCAATTTCACCTGAACTCAAGAAGCAACTTCCCTCTGGAAGTGAGAAGACAGTAGGAGGTAATAATGCTACTGGACATAATGCAAGGTATTAGACCTAATGAAAAATTACCACCAGGAAATGACTAGAATTGGACCATTTGGGTAACTCTAAACCAACTTTAAGCCTAAGTAGTAAAGGGGAATGTTATTTACAGATGACCAAACCAAGCAAATCATTATATTATCCTTGTGACTAAAAACAATGCTCCACATGCTCATCTACTCCATCCATCCTAGAAGAGGAATACACAACATCAGATCTGAATCAAGTTGACCAAACAGCAATAAAATGGGCATTTTTCTGGCAATATGCCTATCACATGTTCTGTTAACGTATCTGTGATCCACAGCAACGAAATCCTTCTCCCTACTCATTTGTGTTCATGTTTGAGTATCTCCACATTTTTGTGTTGTTTGTAAGTACATACTTTATACCTGAACCAATTAAATTGATGGCATGATCTACACAAAGATTTTTTTTAAAAAATCAGAATTATATTTATTTAATTGAATAAGAAATGCAACTGCATGAATAATCGTAAATGAAGAAGAAATTTAAACCACAGCTAAATGATTGTTTTGTTTTATTTACGTAGTTCTGTGGTTCATTAAAGGTTAAGTACTTACCAAAATCATTTTAAAAATTTGTATGCATATAATTCACCCAATCAAACAAAGTTGGAGCCAAAAGCTAATACTAGCTTAATTAACTATCTCTGCCAAATATGAAAGACAGGTTAAGGGCTTATAAAAATTCTTGCATAGTTCGAAACATGTTTTAAATATTATATATTTTCTTCTTGTTTTTAATAACTCATAAATCAATTAGACCCTTCATAAAAAATCATTAATTTTCTGTATAATCCATACTATTAGTTACAAAATACAGCATAGACTAAATTTCCACCTCTGATTGCAGTGAAATGCCCATTCCTTCAGCTTCATATTTTCGTTTCTCCAGTTTTAAGCAGTAATTTGGCTAATTTCTTTAAGAACGTTTCATTTTAGTTGCTGAATTGCTTGTGGCTTGTTTGTGTGGACTCTTTTCTTTAACCATCCATGAAGGAAAACCTGGTGTTATTAAATCAAGTGAAGGTGGGGAGGTCTAGCATAAAGTTAGAGACCTCTTATTGGTTTAAATGGACTTAGAATATAAACTAAAGTACGCCAATTATTCATGATAAGCCTAGGCCAATTGCTGCTCCTCCTACAAAAACTAAATTGAAGGGGGAGGTGACAATATTGGAAAATTTTGGACCATCCCACAAAAATCCACATTCATTACAGAGAGTTTTTTTACCATTCAAAGAAGGATTTCAACCACAAAGGTGAAAAATGCAGTTGACATAATTGGTTGTATACCATCTGTTAACTAAGTACAATAATTATACAGAACACAGAGTATATATTTAGCAAATGACAAGCTTAAGGCTTCCCCTATTAGTATAGTTCCCAGAATGAAGGCACAAGTAGTAGGAAATCAAATTCATCATTGGTAGAGCCAAACTCTCTTCTTGGGAGTCTCCTGGCATCAAAATGCATGTGCTAAACAAGAATCTTAGGTTTTTGTGTTTACACTAACGCTAACAATGCAAAGAAGAAATATATATATATATATTGCTGCCCATGCCATAACCCACGACTTGAATAATTTCAACTCTTGTTATACAGTCCGTGCTATCAGAGTTCTCCCTAATAGCAGCAGTTTCTCTGAAATCAGAAGGTGGGAACTTGCCTACCGGTGCAAACTTGGCACAAGGCAACCACCTGGGCTCAACTTAAGATAATACCCGGTTATTATTATTATTAGTAGTACATGTCTAACCTTTTTTTATTCCTCTCCTTTCCATTACCTATATTGAACCACCACTAACCTGAGGTGATGTTTACTTCATAAATATTATTATTTTTTATTTGTATTTTTTTTAAATATATATTTAGTTCTAATTATATTTTGATCTTCCCACCAACCAGAAAATAGTTTGGATATTTATCTATGCTCGGGTATTAGCTCTGATTCACTGCCCCTCTACTTTTCCAATGTTTGAATTTACCCCCATTTTCTCGACTGGCGGTATTTCTGTGAGGCAATCTCCGGCTGCACCCACCTCTCATAATGTTCTCTCGTTGACGAAGGGTTTTTTCCCAAAAAATGTCTTTATTATTTGTGTTTGTGTCTTTTCTGTGTGTTCGCGCCCCACATCCATCATCTAAAGGTAAGTGGTGGCTCATTTCCCTATCCTAATTTGATTTCTTTCCGCTACTTAGCGTCTTTTTTTTTCATTGTTATTATATATATATAAAGGCACATTTCACAAATGGTTTAGCTTTGTCGACAACATTTAGGTTGAAACTGATGCAGTTGGCAACAGATAAAAACCACCAAATATTAACATAAGATCCCAAAATTGCTAAAATATGACATTCATTAATTCTTACAGCTTAAACAACAGGCACCTAGTGGATAACTGAGCCTCTGATTTAGTTCACCTGACCTATTCTGACAACTCTCACTAGTTTACAAATGACATCAACATCCATTCAACCACACATTTTGGTGTTTCTTTTCAAGACAACAAATGTGCTGAATTCATGAGAAAGTCCTCTATATTCCCCAACCCCTCCACCACTTCAACAAAACAAAAAAAAAAAAAAAACAAAAACAAAAATTGTTCCAAATTCATGGAATTTATATCTTAATTCAACTAACAATCGGTACATTTCACAAAATTTACCCATGAAAATATGTTTAAGCAATAATAATAGTAACATTACATCATCTTTCCTGATATCATTTTTTTTTTAATCAAAGATGACTGATCCGTTATCATACAAAGTATCAGTGTGTCAAACTGCCTCTGAAACGCATATACTTTGGTGTTACCATGATTTTTTTGTTATTTTATTTACAAAATACATACATTTCAGACAAATTTTTTAGGTCAATTCTAGAATTTACCGAGATTATAACAGTAAAAGAAATCTTAATAAGGGTGAATATTAAGTTGGCAGCAGAATCGTAACTCCATTCGTAACTTCAGGTCCCACATGACAGCACATTAATGTTATCAGGCAGACTCAAAAAACACATACATCTACTTATACACTCTTTTAAATAATATGGAAAATAAATTTTATATTAAAATCTTTAGTACCCACTCCAGTACAATGGTTGGTGTGAAATAATCTTAAGACTTCTGGTGTGACTAGACACAAAGATAAAACAAGATGATTGCTTAAAAATGGAAATTCTCATTTTAGAATTTTAAACCCATTTTTCAGAAACGAACCTACAAAAGGAATTGACTTACACAGTTCTTCCCTTGATGTGTTCACTTATTTTTGTAAGTTCTTCACCAAACTGTTTGACAGCTTGCCGAAGCATTTCTATTTCTTCATCAGTCCACTTACTGCCACATAAAACAAAAACTAATAAATTATTTTAATTAACTAAATGAAATTATAGTACAAACTAAGAGGGCTTGTTGAAAAATAAGTCAATTCAAACTAAACTCAAGCTACTGCTTCAACGAGAGAGAGAAAAAAATATTTATTTCCATACATTCTTGTGTGGCAAATTTGATTGAAAGAAAGGTGTGAAAAATTTTCATAATTTATAACAATGTTAACAAAAGAGAGAGAGAGAGAGAACAAATAAGAACTGTTTCCTAACTGTGCAAATTTGTGGAAGGAAGGAAACAAAAGAAGTATGATAAAATAACACCACTACATTACAAAAAAGATTTTATCTACTAAAAGCATTGAAAACAGTGTATTACAAGTTATAAAGGACAAAATTTCAATGACATTTAAAAACAAGGAAATCTTTTCAAACATTTAAAGTGACAATATTTTGATGTAGAGCATGTAAATTGTTAATACAGGAGGAAAAGAAGTAAAAGATACCACTTCAAGTTTTAATAACACATTTTTCAAGTACAGGATATAGACTATAAATATTAACAACTTAGTTTTCTTAAATGCAAAGGTTATTATGAAGTTATCGAGTTACACCAAACCCAATGACTGAATTGTTTCCTGTGCATGCACTTCAGTTTGACATAAACACTTCAGCAGCAATTGCAGTCCATTAGATGTATTTCTGTAGCTGTGAGGACATTTCAAATTGTAAGTCATGGAGTTGGAATCAGATTACAACTTTAATATGATATTATACAGTGGCCTACCTCAGAAAGAATGTACTTGACATCTGAAGATTTACCATCCCAGACAACTGCCTTCAGTTGGTTTAGAAACTTCTGTGGGAAAGGGGGGGGGGGGGTGTTTGTCTTGGTTCATAATGCAATGAACAACATACAGGATGGCCATGTTTAGCAGTAGTGGATAGTATTCACAAAAAGGTAATTGAAGATTATCACTGGACATACTTTTTCTGATACTAGAACTAAACCAGAACTAAACCAGTGAATCCGGCAAGGAAAGATGATGTTTTGAAAAACTACAGCATGGTGGGTTTTGTGCACAAGACCAATGACGTCTTTCAGTAAACAAATTAACTTCTGAATGTTTTTAGTAATAGAATTACTTTTAAAATTATGATGTGACAAAACTCACATTTTATGCACTTTTTTACCCAAAGTGAAATGGAGCCATTGCCTTTTTTGCTACACTGTCTGTCTATCACAAGCCTCCAGTTCACAAATGGAATAAGTTGTAGCCTCGTATATGTTCATGATATGAGTTACATTGATCCAAAAGCAAATATCAATTTATATTCTACGATGTCCTACTCAGAGGAGTTTTTTTTAAAAAGCTACGTTAGTATAATCATCTAGAGCAGGGGTCTCCAAACTACGGCCCGCGGGCCACATCCGGCCCGCGGAAAGATTTTGTCCGGCCCGCGGAGAGCTAGCATACTTGAAAACTCCTTTTAGAGAACATATTTTTTAAAGCAAATTAAATTTAGTTTACTGAAGTATTCTAATTTTATGTTGGTTTTGGCCCTCGGAACTTACTGGAGTAATCAGTATGGCCCTAAGGCTGGAAAGTTTGGAGACCCCTGATCTAGAGCATATGAAGTGGTAGACTAAAATAATTTTTTCAGATTTATCCGCTGCAAAATAAATGAGTAGCCATCAAAGTTTCAACCATTTTTGTTACCAGGTCCATCCCAAAAATATTAGTAACTTGAAATTTGCCTGAAATATTGTGCACGTCCAGGTGGCCACGTAGCTCAGGCGTAGAACGTCTGACTATGACCCGGACCACCAGTATTTGATCCCCAATGAAGCCGAGAATTATTCTTCGAAGCTGAATCCATGGAACGGCCCACCAGGCTCACTCAGTCTGCTATTAAATGAGTACCATGGAGGAAACTAAGGGAAGATAAAGAAAAACGGGCCAGACTATGTCGCCGATCACGGCACATCCACTCTAATACCCACGATCAGGAAATAGGAATCCAGAGTTCTAACTCCACCAATCCTACGTGAATAAAGCTTGGAAACTGTGGAAATCCACTGCCTTTACATTACACTTTATGGCCCAAATCCAGTATTTAAACAACAAATACTAAGAATACTTCCATCAAATATAGTTTGTAGTGAAGAGCAAAACAAATTTTCTTCTTACTTTGCCACATGATAATAGCATTATCTTATTAGAAATTCTTTTCAGAGCACATTACTTGCAATGGATGGGGCAGGTTCAACTCACTAGACAGTAAAGTAATAATCTGATTTGAACTGAATTAATACACTAGTATCGGGTGCAGCAATACAGCACAAGATTTGAGGAATGGGGTATGGAGTGCAAGTTGATAGAAGTTTTGTTTGCAAATACACAAAAAAATTGATGGTTATTTTGCACAATTTGGTGATATTAATCACGGAACAAGCACATCCACAATCGATTCAAATTTGTATCCAATAAAGTGATTTAATATCAATTACATATTCTTATAAAACACTTATTTGGCAATGTTCTGTCACGCCATGATGTCACACTATGACGCCGAGCTATGATGTCACATTTCATCTTTTTTGTCCATCAGAGATGTTGTTCTAGGTTATAGATGTTATTTAAAAACAGTTCTATTTAGCTAAGTATCTGTAAATAAATTCTCAGAAAACTGAAAAGGCACAAATTCCGTTTAAATCGACAAAATTATTAGTAGTGGCTTAAATTTATTTAATATTAATTTGATGTCAAAGTACTGTTGGCAATAGATATGTAAGATAAAACCTTTAATTTTTGTTTAGCAATGATAAGGTTGTTATTACAACCAGCACTTGACTTTAAAGCAGAGGACAAGAGAAAATTATTTTTTTTTAAATTAAATTGTTTTCCCAAGTGTCCTGTTACTTAAATCATTATTTTGTTTAACGAAAGTTGTTCCACACTGATAGCGATTTATACAGCCCAGACTACAATAAAATCTATTTTTAACTGGCATGACATAAATTGTTAAGATTTTTTTGAATTTCCATTGCTTTTACTGGTGACATGTTTCAGCCGTATGTAACTGCATTAGCCATTCAACCATTGTAATATCGATCTGAATCATGGATAACAAAAAAGGCAGATGTATGAACTGTGAAGATTTTTGATTTAGTTTATATCGCAGTGTTATTGCCACTAAATTGTGATACATTACATGTATTAATATGCTTATGACTGAAGTATTTTTCGTGGTGGCAAGTTTAGCATAGTATGTGGTTAGGTTGAAATTCAACCTGGACCAGGATGGTAATGGAAAACTTTTGTTACAGTGCAAGTCACTAGGAATTACATTGAGTTTTATTTTTTAAGAAATGAATTGCCAGAAAATTATGTATTTCATTAAATTGGCATATTAATTACCACTTGCTTTTTTTTACTGAAATCATTGCTGCACTTACTTTTAAGGAAAGAAGTTCCAAATTGATCACGATCTATGAGGTATAAATCACAATTAAAACTAATATTACGTGGCATAACATAAGTTTTTAAGATTTATTTTTTGTATCCTTTGTTTTTACTGGGGGTCATTGTTTCAACCGCATTTAAGCTCTGTCATATGTTAAAACATCGATCTTCATCATCTATATCTATAAAACGAAAACCGGACATATTGGTCGTATAAAAACTCTGAAACTAAGGGGCTGATTTTGATGGAGTTTTTACCGTTGTAAAGCTTAGAATCTTAATTCACTTGTCTGGAATGTCTTGTTTCAACGTTAAATAATGTAGGAGCATTAAATGAAATTCTGAACGTAAGGTGAGAAATTCCACAGGAGGAATCACTAGATGGCGCATACTCCGCACTAAACACACAATACAATGTCTCTGACCATAGCCTTAAATTAAAGCAATAAGATAACTTAGAGTAATAATTATTTTGCACGCCAAACAAAACTTTAAGTATTCTTTCCTTTAATTCGGGATATTCAATTTTTAAACGACATAGATAGCCATAAAAACAACAGAGATTTTCTTTAAGCACGATCTCTGGACAATATCTCTGGCCATCAGCATTAGTCTTCTGTTTACAATAATATTATTCCGGATTCACTTTTGATATTTTATCTGCAGAATTAAAGGATCTGGCGTTTCGAGCCACAAGTATATCCATTCACTTCGCAATTGAATCAAATATAACATAATCTGGGGTTTTTCAGTAATGTAGCAATGAAATTTCTTAACCAAATTACCGAAGCTTGATATACGTGAATCTTTTCAGACGAATGAAAATAGTATACGTGCAAATAAACTTCAGCCCACCAGTTTCTTGGTAGGGGATGGGTGAATGTAAGTTTGCTTTAATTCCGAAAAAGTTGGTGTGTATTTTATGAAACTTTGTACAAATGTTTTGCAGGAATAAAAATAGGGTACAGTTAAACCTTCGCCAACTATACCAGGCAATGCCGGGAACTCCGCTAGTAGATGATAAGAAAGAAAGATGTAAGAACATGTAATGATTTTGAATCAAGTTTACATTACGATGCATGATGACATTGACAAGTGACGGGGGGGAATATATTAATTCATGTGTGATTGAAGCTTTGATTTTCTAGTGGCAATATCAGTGGAGATTGTGGTTAGGCTGAAATGCAACCTGGACCAAGTTGACAACTGAAATTTTTTGCTGCAGCACAAGGGTCGAGAAATTACATTAAGATTTGTTTTATAACAATTCTATTTTGTTAAGCAAATTCAAAGGGATTAATTGCCAAAACACTCCACTAAGCCCGTCATTTTTTACGGGCTTTGAGGCTAGTTACATATAAAATTGTGCAATGTGTGTTAAAAAAATATTAACCTACTTTTCTTGTTACCTACACATGTTATTACTCTACATTTAACTACACTGGAATATGTTTCTTCAAAGTTATTTCCTGATAATACTTTGTGAAATGGATATCATAAAATTTAAGTCTGACACTAAACATACACAAAGTAAGAACAATTGAGCAGAGGATGGCTGTGTGAATGCCATTCATGCAGTCACGAGTCATTTCCTATTGTATTAGTTTTGCACAATACAATTCTTAAGATTCATTGCAGGGACTCCTCCCATGGACCCGGGCCAGTTGCAACTTCAATTACTTTACCGTGGCGACAATTTTAGTCAAGATGAATGCTGGTTTTGTCTGTTCCTCAATAGTAATACTATGTAGGTATTTGATAGACTTCCAAATAAGTCACTATCAGCTTTGTAGCAGACTTTCATGAATGTTACTATTGAAACCACACATATGTAAAGTCATATGTCAAGTACTAATTGCTGGGCAAGCTACTGCTTCTGACCTGCCATATTCATATGTTTGTTATTAGAGGAGAAATTTAAGTTATGTAATCCTTGGCTCATAAATGATCAGATTTTATCTTTAAAAAAATTTAAAAAGCACATACAGCTTTCATTGCTGGGAGGCCCATGCAAATAGGTCAGCTCGTCTATGCCTTGCTGGAATTCCTGTATCTACCACCTCCATCAGCATAAATTATTCGAATAGTGTAACAGATGTAACTTGAGTTATGTAACAAAGCATATTTTTTGTTTGTGAAATATTTAGTTTATGACGCCGAGATTGGAGACTATCCCATGATTTGCCAAAGTGATAGCTGGAAATCACCTAAAACTCTCAATCAAGATGGCCAGCATGTTGGGTGTGAGACAGATTTTACATTGTGCTTTTATTTACAGAAATTGGAAAATGGAGGAAGTGACCTAATGTAAAAAACTCTTTTAAAAAATCTGCAAGTTATATATAAATAATCAAAAGAAAGTTGTTAAATTTATGGGACAGAAAACTGTCACAGCAAAACTGCCACAAGCAGCACTATCTACACCAAATTTCTAGACTTTTTAAGTTAAGGGTTTTTATGATTCATCAGAAGAAGGACTCTATCCCAAAATGATACAGCTAATTTCAGATTTCTAACAGAATACACCATTAGTCTTTTCCTCAAAATGTGTGTACTCTGTTTTAACTTAAAAAAAAAGACTGGGCATCATTTTCTAATAGACTAGCATTTGTCCACTGATTCAAATGTGACATACATCTATAAATATCTATAAATGAGAAAATGAGAAAGTTCGGATGTGTGTTTGGATGTACGTTGGCAATCAATCACGCCTTAATAACTCAACATATTTATATGAAATTTGGCATGAAGTCAGTTAATTGCGTGCGAAGTGCAATAGGATAGATTTTATTCCGCAAAAACGCACAGTTCTTTTAGAAATGCCATTAATATCAATTCGCAAACAACAAAGAGTTTCCTACTTCGTAGACAGCCGTGCAACGTTTACTCTTTGCTTTTTACATAAATCGCAAATCAGAAATAAAAGTGAAAACATTCTTACATATGCAAGTTTGTGTTTAGTTTAAAAGCCATAAAACCAATACACTTGACAAACAATAGTTTGGAAGCAGGAATTATAAATATGTACTTAACCTTAAATTAAAAAGGTAGGTACTGTTGTTAAGTTCGTAATGAGATTTTTTCATTTGCGTTCATAAAATAGTATGACATCTCAAATATTGCACCATAATTTCGATCGTAATATACTAAATGTGAAAAATGAGAGCTTGGAAAAAAACAACGTAAAATGCTATGATTATACCAGCACGAAAGTCGATTTACTAAAAGTGCAAAACGCCGGTGCTCGAAATGTCGTATTTATAAAAATGTTACGGATTCCATTCTATCTCGGTTTAATTTATTTCCTGTGTGTCTTCTTTTTTACCACTATACATTCTCTGTAATATTACAAATTATTAACTAACCCTTTTTTGTTCAAAATTTTGGTATAAATCAGTACAAATAGTAGACTATGATTTAGGAAACAGTGCTTTTTACTTACTGTTCAATTTCAACAAATATCTAATAAATCCGGTTCAAGTTTACGTCGCGATACACGACGATGCTAACTTAGGATAAAATAATTGTTTCAATGCGCGTGTGGTTGAGGTTTTGAATTTGTAGCGCCAATATTAGCGGAGATTGTGGTTACATTGATATTCAGCCTGGACCATAATGAAAACTGAATCTTTTTGTCACAGCCAATGGCATGAGAAATTTAGTTATCAGTTATTTAAGCAAATATCATAAGCACTATGTCACGTTGTGACGTTATGTATCGCCACATAAACTACTCCAGTAAATCCTTCACTTAAAACGAATGTATTCAATGGCCTAACGTAGAGACTTAATGTTTCATGAAGCAATATTGCAAGTCGTTTACAACGCGATACACTTCATTTAAACGGAGCTTATGAAAGCTGCTTATTTATTACTAATAATAAGTAAATGACTTCTGCCTTATACTGTAACAAAAACATTCTGGTCCAGGAAGCATTTCAACCTAACCACTATCTCTGCTAATATTGCCGCTACAAAATCAAACGTTATGAACACACCTCAACACATTAAATGCATTGAAACTGGATTTCTAATAGTAACAGAATTTTCTATATCAAGATTCCTAATTAGTGTAGCATAAATTACTATCACAATTAATTTCATTATACGCCTTACTAAATCACGAGCAGTAACAGTCACTTTATCGCTATGTAAGCTTGACCAGCAATATTAACAAAAATTGTCTTAGGGTTTTAGAGAATTATGAACTTTCCGTTGTACACTGTAATTTACAAGCATTTTAGTATAAATTTTTTAATTACATAACTGCAATAATGAATGTAGTTTCATATGTGTTCAGCATTTATTTTCCTGCGATCTGAAATAATAATTCACGTTACTAATGTATTAATGCGCGAGTGATAGAAGCTTTGATTTTCTAGCGGTATTATTAGCGGAGTTTTGTCACTTTGTTGAAATGCAGCCTGGATCAAAATGAGAACTAAAACATTATTAATAGTTTTAGCTTCTTTCACGAGCACCATTTTAGTGACGTCATGTATCGATTTATAATGATATTGTATCAAAAGATATATAATAAGCTTGGATGATTTAGCAGAACACACGGCATTGCTCGAAGTAAATTTTTGAAATTCATAAATGTTTTATTCAGATAGTGGAGAGTCAGACAAGCAGAATGGTGATTTGCCGGTAGACAATCAATTCTGTTTGCAGATTCAGAAACCTATTATGAATAAAGAATCTATTACTACTTTAACATTGTAATTTATATTTCAGAGAAGAATTAATGGATCGAAACTAACAAACTATAGTATACTGATCTACACGCAGTCAACTGTTTTCACAGATAGAGAAACGAACATTAACACTGAACATTATGAATAAAAGAATCAATTATTACTATAATACCTAAATTTCTGATTTAAAACAGAATTAATTGATTGGAACCCCCATATCTTCAAAACAAAATGAATATTCAGAGAGCAAATTAAGTTCACTTAAAAAAAAAAAAAAAAATATTAGTAATTTTCAGAGATTCAGCGCAAATCAAAATATACAGTTTTAGTTTCGCAATTTTTTAACGAGATCAACGTCCTTGGGCCACTTAGGTATTTATTTGCTCTTTGAATGTTAGTAAATTTTTTGGATGTTTAGTCGCCTCCATCATATTTTGATGTTTTGAGTTTCCATTAATTAAAACTATATTAATTTTTATTCGCAAGACTTGAAATTAGTAATTTTAAGAGATGCCGGGTAAACGAAATTCAAATCTTTCAATGAAATGTAAGAAAACTACGGCTGTGAAAAAAGCCAAAACCCAGGAACAAATCCTCTAGCAGAGCTGCACAGGGTTGAGCACTTAGCACGTATTGCGGCTTCTGGAGATGCTGAATTGCCGGAGCAGTCACAACTTGGGCGACAACACCAAAATGAACACTTGGTGTCTGGAAGATCACACCGGGAAAATCGCGAGCTCGGTGCTAAGAGCAAGCGGATTGGCAATCGATGTCAAAAGCTTCTGAAACACCGAAGCAAACAAAAAGACGGCAATAACAGTACGTCACATATTTGGCATTGCAACGAGTTGCTGAAACACCTGAACAAACGCGAGCTCATTTCTAATGTTTTCCCGAGCATTCAACTAAATATTATCAATGACGAAAACTGGTTATGTGAGAGGACAATACTCGCCCCGAAAAATGATTCTGGAGCAAAAAAAAAAAAAATTTTATTAGAGTAAATAGTCGGGGAAGTGACAACACACTCTTCCATCGATACAGTAATGTTAACTGACGATGCTGCTACCTACCCCGTCGAGTTTTCAAATCCCTTCGAGTTATCTGGGCTATCGTCCTATAAACTTTGTTTTTTGTTATTTTGTTTTGTTTTTTTGTTTTAAATAATGACCTTCAGTCATTGCGACCATTTAGCCAGCTCCAATTTGTTTTTGTACAGAGTATTGTATGAGGCTCTAATCATGATATTGTGGACACTACAGTGAGGACAACACAAGACGAACACAACACTTAATTAAAACCACCCATGCCCGCGGCCGGACTCGAACCGGCGGCCCTTGCAATGCGAAGGCAGCACGCTAGCCACTACACTGCCAGGGCCGGCTCCCATACACTCGAGCCTAAGGTTGGCACTCGAGTTCTCCTGATGCGTAATCTCGACCCCCCCCCCCCTCCCCTCTAGGTATTGCAATGGCACCAGATAACACATCACAGAACTAGGAAGAAACATTGTGAAGGCGACAATTCTTACCGGTGCATCTAAAGGGGAAGCCGTTATAATTCCGCGTATCCCAATTATTCACAGTAATATTCCCTTTGAATTTAAAACATTATAGTTCCCATTAAAAATTTCATTTTCAATGACAATTAATAAATCGCAAGGTCAAACGTTGAAATTGGTGGGAATACACTTGGATACTCACTGCTTTTCCTTTGGTCAACTATATGTTGCCTGCTCGCGGATATCGAGTGAAAAAATTTTTACATGTTTTTTCAGAAAATAACAAGTCCTACAATATATATACCGATGTATTAAACTGAAAATACTACTAACATACAGAATATTTTTATTGTTTAAAAGTTCGGTGAAGTTGTTTGGAACAAATATATTTTTGTTATTTAATTGCAGTATTTATTACTACTATCACCAATAAAAATAGCTCTAAAATTAATTGTATGGTCGTATTGACCTGATGGCAAGGCTACATTACGTCTACGCAATCAGCCCATTTCGTAGCCGCTAAACCTAACGCAGTAATCCTACTGGGCATAGAGGACCTACAGTTCAACGTGAAATCAGAACCACGTGAGCATTCTGGCGCACTTCACATCACACAACAACCTGTGCCAGAGGTAAAGGTCGAGCTAAGGACCTATGAAAATCCTCTGCGAGACTGGGATTCAAGCTGGGGACTTTTCCATGTCCAGTTGGACGCCCTAACCCCTGAGCGACCAGACCTCTCAACAAAATCTTATATTACAACACTCTACCACGCGGACGAAGTCGCGGGTAACTGCTAGTAATTCATATTTTAAGTAAGACCCCAAAGAATTAAACTGTTAAAACCCCATTAAAATTCGTTCCGTAATTTTTGTACGATCTCTCTCTTCACTGAAGATGGGAGATATTAAGTAGAAAGAAGTTTACTGTAAATCAAACATCGCAATATCTTTACACTTACTAAAGTGGTAATCTATTATTTAGTGGTTTCATTACTGTATTTTGTTTATTTTAAGCATTATATTTAAAAAAAAAAAAAAAAAAGAAGTGAAGAACTAGGCAAACAAAATCATAAAACTGTATTACCAGAATCCAAATAATAGTATAGTAGTGTGATCTTTGATGCCACTACATAAATATTACTTCCACTTATAATGTTTAATTAACATAATTATTCCATTTATTTTAATGTTCTATACTTTAAGAGGACTGAAGAAATAAATAAATTAACAAACAAAACAAAACCTGGAGAGCAGTAAAGTGATCTTTAGCAAGTATTTCTTGAAAGGAGTGCTCATTTAAATACAGAGTGATCTGTGTCAGTTACCTGCCCCATCTCAAATTATCATCTCTTGTTCCCTGCTCATGTAGTTATATGACAAAGCAGATTTTAAGCTGGATCATTAGAATTTTAACTGTAAAAAACCATCAAAATCAGTGTGGTTGTTTTTGCACAATAGCCTAGTTAACACTCAGACACATGTAGCTCACTTACAGATTATAATACTAGTGTAAGCCTGTGACCATATTTTGGGTATGGCCACGGTTTAGAATAATGAACACACAGAAAACATAAAAAGCAAAGAAAACGTAATATCTAAAAATAGTTGCTCCAAGTTAAGAAATGGAAGTTTGATAAATAAATAAAAGAAATGCACATGATAACACAATGATCAGGAACATGCTCACACAGTCAAGGGTGTAGTCAGGATTAGCTTCAGAGTGGGACGAAAAAAAGGAAACTTAGTAAAAATACTAATTGAAAATGTTTTTACTAGAAAAAATTAAACACTCATTTAATTTATTCAAACACTCGTCTGATGACTGACTAAATTTTGACAAAATGTATTTTTCAGTATTAAAACAGGTAATTATTATTTTTTTATATTGTTCGCTCAGCTACATGGAGGAGGGAAATCACCCTCGTCACGCCCATGCACACAGTAAAAAGCAAATAAAACACAATTACAAAAACCACCCATGTTTTTACCTTTAACACCCTTAAAATCAAGTCTGACGTCCAATGTAATAACTAAAGATGGCCAACAGTGATCGAAAAGTGCAATTTTATCCCACATTTTTTTCAGCTGCGAGGTTTCACCATTTGTTTTCAACTAAATTGATGTATTTAATTCAAAATAAAATTCTATGAAAAGCAAACTTAATGAAAGAATTCTAGCAATTCATTTCTTCACATAAATAATGATCAAAACCTCAAATCAGTAGAAACATCTCTGGCCACTGTAATTCAAGAAACAAAGCCAAGGAAGGTGACTTTGCACATTTACTGCCAATAGTTATCAAGATGATCATGGGTGACAGAATCTATTAAATTATATGTACTGATAGATTAAGCAACAAATACTAATGTAAGAGGGTAGATTGGTGGAGGGAATTTCATCATCCATGCCTTCGTAGTTAACTGCCACTAAACAGTGATTAATCAGTTATTCTTTGACTCCAATCCTGTCCACTCCATGTTCTGCCAAAGAAGGGTTTAACCCTGAAAGTGTCTACATGTTCCTTGTGTGTGTTTTTAATGTTCATACGCCATCCTGAAGAGATGTGTGGTAAGTGATAATAATTCCTCTTTCCTTTTTTTTATCTTTACATACTTGAAAATTATTATTAAAAAGAACAAGGCTGATAAGGGTGAAAAGGCATTGTTACATTTTAAAAAATTAGTAAAATCAATTATTTACATAAAACATTAGACTGTATATATTTATGATCAAAGGTGCCTAGTAAAAAGATTATTAACTTTTCCAAGATTGTTAATTTCTTTTCTCTAACATTTCACACTAACTACTGACACGTGGACTCTTGTGATTAACTCATTTATAAGTACACAAATTTGTAAATAAAACCTCCTAATAATATTTCTTTTTAGTGCATGTTGGAAGTTGTTAAAATTCATTGTCATCTTTTGTTCATTAATACAGTTGGATTTTTGAACTGCTATCATTTAAATAATTTTTCTGTTTCACTTTTGATTCAATATAATTATAGATAATAGTTTAAACCTAATAAACAGTAAAAATGCAATGATAATAGATTACTGATAATATATAATGAGAAAAATGTCTTCATGAAAATGTAGAGCTTTATTTCAAACTTCTGACCAATAAACAGGACTCAAAGAATATCTTACCCTGCAGGTGAATCAGCAGTTGGGTGAAGCTGCATTGTCAATTCTCCCAGTTTGTTGAATGCTGCTCCAGCAGCAGTAAATATCTCACCAACCTAAAAAGAGATTACATTTTGTGAAGATAAATAATTCTATGTAACAAATATAATAGTTATGCATTTTTTCCTCAGGTAACCAGCTGCAAATAATTTCATAACCATCTTTGGAAATGTAACACGTTTTGGCACTCATTTATTGGCAGTAACGATACTAGTTTCAGTATCCTAAGTAACAAGAGAAACATTTTTATTTGACCTTCCATTCAGCTTTGTCATTAGTAATTTTACTATCCCAACAATACAGACATTTTATTGTCAAAAAACAATGAACTTTGCCAGCTATAACTGATTATGTAGTAAGGAAAGGGTCCTTTTTAGCATAAAGAACAAGAGAAAAAGGCCACCACATGTCACAAAAGAAGGTATAATGCACATAAACCAAAACACATCACACACAAAAATATAAAAAATTAGCCTTTTTGAGCATTTTTGTATTAAGTGTCATTGTGCCTTCTGCTATGGTGATGACCTTCCTCTCTATCAATATCTTATCACCTCTTAGTCTTGAGAGAAAGAAAATGAAAGACATAAGGTCAAAAGGTGCATCCAAAGGAAACCATAGATAAATTAAAGAAATATTGGGTTCAAAGAGGGGGTGATGGATAGCAATGCACAAAGTACAAAAAAAAAAACTACCATTGGAAATCACAAACCACTTCCCTATCTGAACTCCATAGATGGAAACTGGCCAACCACAACATTGCTAGAGCCTGGACCAGGCATGAAAAAAGTGACCGTCTGAAGAGGAGACAGTGACAAATTTTCCTAAGGATCATTGGTGCTTATAAAACAACAAAAAAATATGTTCTGATGACGGCACTTGGTGTATGGCCAATAGACTTGAGGATAAGGAGTACACTTACCACTTCATATATAGAAAAGAAAGAGAACCAGACTCACAGTCTTGAAAAACTTGGGTAACAGCAGGGCCACTGTCCTAACAGATTTAAGGAGACATAAAAATGATATTTATGTGAATGATAACACTACTGGAAGTTGAGATCACTGAAAAAGAAATTGAAGAAGTTATAAAATAAAGCCCTATAAATGTTACCAGATCTAGATGGTATTCCTGTAGAAGTATACCCACAAGAAGCTGATGAAAGCTCGGCAGATTACTGGTATAATTCCCCTAACTGCTTAATTAACTTCAGACTCTACTTCTTAATTGATATTTTATGTAAATGTGTGATTAATTCAATTCAGGTCGTATATATATTTTTATTTTTTTTTTTACAATTCACTGGATCTGTGAGAAGAGGCTGCCTCTGGCTATGCACATTATACTGCTGGATAAATTTATATTTCTTAGTTGCTTAAAATGACTTCCTTAGTTAATTTAATTTCATTTTCCTGGCCACATAGGCACAGGCAAATTTTCTGTTTGCACTGGATATTCCCAAAACTGAAGAGTTGAAAATACATCATCAATTCCATAACAAAGTAAATAATGCCACTAACTTTGGATCAAACTGTATAACAAATGTTATCACTGTAGTCACTTTGCAAGATCTTTGATTCAACTTTGTGGAGTAATTTTTGTACGAGTCTGACAGAACTGTTACTAAATTCAATATTATTTATTGTCTTGTGTATGTGTTTGTAACTAAATTTATTAAATGCAAAAAGATAATAACTCTATATATGTTCAATCCTGTTACATAACTCTATATCCATTTAATGTTCCCATTACTGATCTTACAAAACAGCACAGACTTCATGCTTCACAATTATTTTATTCGTTGTGGGCACCAGACTAATGACTGTTGGTGAACAGTTTGAATTAAGTAAAGATACTGATTTCATTCTACAAGGTTCTTGATATTTGTTCTTTTAAATATCAAAAATACTATATCATCTTCAAAAAGAGTTAGTAAATTTGAAAGTGAAAATGTGTCATTGAGAAACTCGAGTAATTCTTGTTTAATAATTGAGCAGAAATGTTGGTATATTTCTACACAGGAATACCATGAAGACCTGGTGACATTTGTAGGGCTTGTTTCGACAAATACAATTTCTTTTTCAGTAATTTTTAACTTCCAGTAGTATGTTATCATTTACATCAATTCCACAAATCTCATTTTTATGTCTCCTTAATCTATTAGGACAGTGCCTCTGCTGTTACGCAAGTTTTTCAAGACTATAAGTCTGGTTCTCTTTCTTTTCTGTATCAGGTGGAATCCTTTTCCCCTGGAATGTTTTACTTTGTGTAAGAACGAAGACTTTCCCGGCGTACAACTGGAATGAAGTCTTTACAGGTGTACCGCCGGATTGAAGGCATGTTTTTACTGATATGTCGATGACATGTTTGTAGTGTGGCCCCATGGTAGCAAGACTTTACACAAGTTTCTGTTATATCTCAACGGAATTCATCCTAGCATAAAGTTCATTATGGCCTACCTTTCCTCGATATCTTAATTGAAAAAAAGCCAGACAGAACGGTAGGGTAGTGGTTCCCATATGGTGGTCTACGGAACACTGGAGTTCCGTAATCAATCCGAGAATTAAATAAAATGTTCATTGAAAAGAGTCATAACCATGCAGTAAGAAGGGTATCATGGTTCTGCTTCCACTTGTGAGGACTTACCAATGCGAAAATAGTTTTTCAGCTTAGGCTTATAAAAATGGGGATCCGCCAAAAAATGTATGATCAATTAGGGTTCCATGACCAAAAAGAAATTGGGAACCGCTGCACTAGGGTACAGTGTATACAGAAAATCAGCCCACACAGACCAGTATCTGGGTGCCACTAGTTTCCACCATCCTGTACAGCTTAACACTGTTTTAAATACTCTTGTACATAGGGCTAGAGTGATTGCTGACAAAGACAGCCTGTCACAAGAACTGGAACACCTGAGAACTGTCTTCAGGCTGAATGGGTACACCAAGAGGCAGATAGAAAGTGCAATTTAATGAAAGCCGGGGGAAATTCCAGTCCAACAGGAAGAAATACCCAAGGCCATCGTCTTTCTGCCATTCCCCGGAAACACCTCATGGAAAATTGGAAGAATCCTCGCACGGCATGGAATAAAATGTTTCTATCGACCACCAACCGAAATACGGGACTACCTCGGTTCAGTCAAGGATGATCTTGGCCTAAGAGTTCTGGGAATTTATAGCATCCCATGAGAGTGTGGAAAGACCTACATCGGTCAAACTATTTGCACGATACAAAACCGGTGTGAGGAACATAAACACCACCTCCGCCTAGGACAATACAGCAAATCAGCAACCACCGAGCAAGTGTATGACCATGGCCACAGAGTAGAGTGCAATAACATTAGGAACTTCACATTTTTGGGAATCTGTTATCAAAGAAGTGATCGAAATTCGACTGGGAAACACATTCAATAGAGACAGTGATCTATGCCTTAGTGAGGCATGGAAACCAGCCTTGGCAAGACTCCACAGAGAACGTTGTACCTCTGTCCAGCTGCCAGCATAGAAGGCACCATATTAGTTCGGGCCACAACAAGAACTATAGCCATACCCACTGGCAGCCAGCCGCTAGACGCGGACATATATATAAGAAAGTGAGGCACCCGAGCTCTCTCAGTATCTGTGGGTCAGCTGACCAGTGCAGATGTCTCCACACCTGAAGACGGCGGAGCTAGTCGTCGAAATATCGTATTTTCACAACACAATCCAGCAGTACACCCATGAAGACTTCATTGCTGTTTTACTTTGCTTTTAATCTTATCAGTCTTTGTAATTCTGAACATTTTATTGACAAAAGTTAGATTTACAATCTTGGCTTGTCATTCTGTCACAGTATGCATCTTTCAGGTTTAGTAATATTAAGATTTTCTCTCTATTCATGCTTTTTTGATTTTCCAAAATTAATTAGCATGCAACACTCTTTTAGTGTCATTCATCACAACTACCATTTCAATTTATTGCTGTATCAGTGTTTCTGTTAGTTAAATACCTGGCAAATCTCTTGCACAAGCTCATAAAAGTACACGCTCTTTTAAGAAAAAGAGATCTTTATTAAATTTCTAATAAGGGGCGTAGCTACTATGGGGCTAGGCGGTGCAATGCACCGGGGCCCTCACGCTCAGGGGGTCCCCAAGCATACTTCAAGGGGCCCCTAAGTGCACCTCTAGGGGCCCACGAGCCTTCACGGCAAACTTTTTTTTTTAGCTCTTCCGTCGTCTAAGGGGCCCAAGGGCCCCCATCCACAGGGGGCCCCTACCAGCACACAAAGCAAAAAAAAAAAGGTCGCCCGTCTGGCTTGAGGGCCCAAAATAAATTTTTTGCACCGGGGCCCTTGTTGACCTAGCTACGCCACTGTTTCTAATACCCTCTTCCTCAGCATATACATAGGAGGAACATGTTAATGCAAGAGATGTAGGCATTATGAGCCAAAAAACTAACCAGTCATACTTCAGTACTAGACAGAATTTATAATATGTCTCAATTCACATAGATCCTGTCAATTCAACTAGTGCATCCTTGGTCGCATATGTGAAAGTTTTTTCTATTCGATTTCCAAGGTGTTTTTACTTCAATTCACAATTAGCAATAAATCATTGAAAAAATTAAAATTTTGAACCTGATCTTTCTGATGCAGAATACAAATGAAGTCACCTTCTATAACAAAGTTGCTGGAGTTCACAGAAAGCGGAAGCATCATATCTTCTTCGAAAAATTTTGACCTCTCATTTCTTCCGTTTCCTGCAAGTCTCACACATTAAATATAGATGTTTTAATTGTTATGGAAAATCCTCTGCTACTTTCGATAGTGGTAGAGTTTTCATAGTGAGATCCCTCTTTAGTTAACAACGCAGTTCCAGCTTCATTTAATAGGTTGCAGACATATTCATAAACTAGTATGGCCAGAACTTCAATGGTGAAATAAAGCTATGTCTAGGCCTACATGAGCTGCACACTGGAAGTTGTAAGGGAACCAATAGTCTTAATTTTATTTGCATTTAATCTAGGTAAATCTTCACTCATAGTGTAAGAAGTCAGGCAGAGGCATACACAGTGAACTACCTTGTCCCATGAAACTCCAGTTCAGGATTTCTCATTAGCATCAAACACTGCATGGTCACACTGGCAGTTCTACAGTCAATAGAGAATTATTCACACAGTTTAAACTCTTACTGCATACTGGGTCATATATGGCACATACATTTTCTTGTTTGTGGAACTCATATTTGAGCAAATACTTTGAAACTGCATGTTGGGACAGATAAAGTACACAATCAAAAAGAGCTGTGCAAATATTCAATGCAATCTGTTTAGAAAATAATGAATTATGAATTTTTGCTTTGCGCTGTGAGCAGTTTACTTTTTTTTTTTTTTTTTGTAACAGTTTAACGTCCCTTTTTAACAACGTGGTCTTTAGAGACGGGAAAGGATGGGGGCAAGGAATGGGAAGGAATTCGGCCATGGCCTTTTGAAGGAAGCATCCCGGCATTCACCTGGAGTGATTTGGGGAAACCATGGAAAACCCAAATCTGGATGCCCGGACGGGGATTCGAACTGCCGTCCTCCCGAATGCGAGGCCAGAACGCTATCTGTTACACCACCACGCTCGGTGAGCAGTTTACATCCAAGTTCGGTCATACAGTTGTATTTGATACAGTAAACATTTGATTTCAGTGTTTATACAATTTCTAGGATGAAAAGGATATCTGTAGACAATTATAAAGAGGCAAGTTTATATATTTCTCCATTAGAATATATATAATATTGAAAAAAGGGTTTGTGACAGATATGGCACAACATGCAGTCTAAATTGTGTGAACAAGCTGGACCCTATTGAGAAGAAGAAGAAATACAGACAACAATGCTCCTATTTTAATTCGAGTAGCAGTTGCATATGTCCTCTGGCAAACAAGGAAACCGTATCCAAGAATCTGGGTAGAACAAGAAAATGAAATCCACACACTAAAAAAACAAACAAAAACAAAACAAAAAAACAGCTGGACAGTAAGAGAACCTGCAGCAGATCTTCCGCAGTATCAGGATCGGATAGATCACATGCCCGTCTGGTTGGGAAACTGTAATTATTGCAACTATCCAGACTGCAAAGGAAAATCCTATACAGCATGTCTGAAGTGCAGTGCAACATTGTGCTTGGACAAGGAGAGAAACTGCTTCATCAAGTTTCATAACAAATAGACTAAACAGAAAGTGAATTAGTGTTATTGGCGATAAATGTGTACTCTAATGAATAGAAATTGTAATTATTTTATGTAAATAAACTAAGTTCTACTAGTATATGTATATATCATATATTTTCCAAATGTTGCATCATCCATCTTGAAACTAGTATCACAACATTAGCGATTACTGCATGCTGTCCCATATATGGCACAAACCCTTAAATCAATAATAATCTCCCCCAAATAAGATTTGGAATTTTTTAAGTATTTTTCTTGAAATCATGGAATTGGGCTTAAGTGACTTTTTTTCAAAAAAAAAAAAAAATCATGCAGTAAGGGGTTAAGTAGCTACTATCAATTTTGCTTCACTTACACCCCTTTCAGCTTTGGAATCTAAATTCTCTCAAGCAGGGTTATATGCTAATAGACTGTGTGAAGGTTAGTCAGTTCTGTTTTTTCACGTCTGAAAAGGAATTAGCTGCAGATTTTATAATAAAACAGGACTCTTACTTGTCACAACTGTTTCATTTACAGATATATTACCTATCGATATCAAGCTCCGATGATGAGAACTCATTCTAACCCAGATAGTGTGCAAGTCAATACAATTGAATTAAGGTGTCAGAATTATGATCGAGAACAAGAAGTTATTGCAAGTCTTAAGGCTCAGTATCAACTAAAGGTCACACACTACCCATTCATCTTTGATGGGCCTATAACAGTTTCAAAATATTTCACTCCCACTTAAGCCTGAATATTTAAATGTAGTAGCAAACTACCATTGTGACCTTCAAATTCAATTGGGTATCAATTTCTTTGTAGTGTTATTGGTACCATTAGCTACACTTACAGATGAGGAAGTTTAATTTGATGTACCTACTGTTCTTATCCACATCAATATAAATCTTTCTTTTGTTGTGTTGGGTCATATAGTCCATTGCTTCTGATAGCTTCTTACCTTTTTCCATTTTCATTATCTTTGTTTCCATGCCCATTTTCTTAGATATTTGGATAGGAAATTCTTCTACAGATACAGTTTATTGACTATTTATTTGTAGCTTTTTAGATTTTCCTGTTCTGGTTCCAACAAATAATACATCCGATTATAACAAACATGGTACATTTTTTCCACATTCCTTGCATCATGCTATAATGGTCTGGGTCTAAAAAAAACTTACCTTTACTCCTGTGTTAATCTCGTATTACTTTAATGATCAAAGTGTGTATGTGACGTATGCTTTTTTCCTTGTATGATTACACTTTCTGTCCCAGATGATTCCTCCACTATTCACTTCACACAAGGTCTATCTTTTTGATCCTACATTAATGTTTCTATTTTCTGTTGTTTTTTATTATTGATAACTTTGAGTCACCATGAGGAAATACTTTTAGGAACATATACATAATGACTGCAGTTTGGCAGACTTCACCCACATCATGTATAGGAAATTGAGGCTCACACTCAAATTAAACTCAATTGATTCTAAGAGATAGAAACTGATGCACTTGGGTAGGTTGATGTGTGCACATATTATAAACCCATGCAAGAATATTAGAAAATGCTAACAGCAGTGCCATAATTCACTATAAATATGAAAAACAAATAAGAAATTTGTTAGTAGCAGAGAGAAAAGCAAAAAGACCGCTTTGAAAGTATTAACAGAAGATATAAGGGAGGAAACACGAAACATATAAATGCATTCAATTGCCTGCAACATCCTACACTAAACAATGTAAGATAATAAAAATGTTAAATCTATGTGTAAATAACAAAGAACCAAGTGGACGTTAAGCACACATCACATTTCTGTAACTTTTGGATGATGGTAATCTTCTGCTCCAGTTTCCACATGAACACACAGCTACCTACATCCGAATTACCAAATTTGTTGGATGTCGTATACTTTGTTTTTATCCTACCGCTTTCTGCATTCCCATTCTGTTGACAATTTCTGATTAATTTTCCTTCAGAGATCCTTTCCAGCTCATAGGGCAACGGCATTTGATTCTACTCCCCAACCTTACGTCTTTCAGATGGCCAATGGTGAACAGTTGTACGATAACCTAATTTTTTTCATTTTATAACCAAAATTTGGTCAAAGAGTGTGGAGCTAACTCCAATTAGTTTAAGAAATTCAAGGGATATATGAAGTCATAACGTAATGTAAACATAGCTGCAACATAGCATTTGGATTATTTCGGTATAGAAAATGTTGCATTCATTTTCAGAGTTACTTTAGGCCATAAGAATCAAAACCAGATATATACCTTAGCAGGTAGAAATTTTCTATGAAGAGATATCGGCATTACAAAATTAAAGGTTTCCTGGTTTCATAAGTTGTATAAAACGAATAAAATCCTGAAGCCACAATTTTATAAATACAACAATGATTCATATCTCAAAAGATGCACAAATTCTCAGTACACACTACATAAAAGTTTGAGAGACATAGCTAAAATTCAAGGAATACTTTTGCTCCACAAATAGTTCTTACAGCACGCTTTTACAATTTAAAAACCCTCTCCACAAATAGTTCTTACAGCACGCTTTTACAATTTAAATACCCTCTGTGCTTGTGACGAGTTTCCCCAGAATGAGATGCCATAAGTGAGCAGGGAGTGAAAATATGCAAAATATACTAACTTTCTGGTTTCTATATTAGCTATCACCTACCTTTGCTAGTTAACGTGAATAACTAGCTGGTGACCGAGAAAAATGAACATACAATATATTCTCTTTAGGCAACATTACGGTCAGAGCTTCAGACTAAGATATTATGCATACCACCATGGTCAGCTTCGCGTCTGACACAGTGGACTACTCCCCACAGCAAGTATCGTGCGGCTTCATTGCAACAGGGTACATCATGTGAGGAAGAAGTTGTTACTTGTTTAGAAAAAGATAATACAATCTCCTCCAACCCTTTAAAACTAAGGCCAGCAAAACAAACATTATGAAAGAAATTTCGTGTATTGCTTTATTGTGACACGAACTGCTCATATAAATTCTTGTATGGATCCGCAAAGCCAAACAGTGCTACAATTTAGCAATTCTGGGTGAAGCAATCCAAAATTTTTCTATGGCAAATTGAAAACCTGCAGTCAATGATACTCCTGCACGAGGAACAATTGCCGAACTTGAAAAACAGATCTGACTAAGAAAACAGTAATAATTAGAGTATCTAAACAATGTTCAATTTTATGTTATAGAAATTTTTTCAGTACATAAATGACCAAAATATTTGACCCCTAAAATAATATTAAGTACATATAAGTTATATGTGCGTGGAGACTTTCCCTGCATACTGGCAAAATGAAATCTGCACAGGAGTTCAGCCGGATAGTGTCTTTTTACAACACTATCCAGCTGAACTCCTGTGAAGATTTCATTACATGTAAGTTCTTTCACCATAAAAGAAAAATAATTACAGTCATGAGAACACAGGAAAATATGTTAATAGGTAACTGTACCCGGCACACAAATAGTACATTGTAAATACTCAAAATATTTCCCGCATTAACATTTTATTGGATTCAGAGCCATTTTACTAATATGCAGTTCTCTACCATCTCAAAACAATCCCTATTTTTCTGGCAACTAATATAAAATGTTTGACACTGAATAATCCAATCTTTAACCACGCAGTCATTGTTTTAATGGCATTTATTTACACTCCTACACTACATTATAAATCTGCAATTGGATTTTGCCTTTGCCATAAGGAGTTGATAATACTTATTAAGAGATAGACCGATGTAAACAATTCCTACAGCAAAAAATAAAACAAATAAGTAGCCATAAAGGAACTAGTACATTAACCAAGATCAACAAACAATTGGTAAAGGCAATAGGTTTCATAACAAAAGTTTTTCCACTTGCAAGAGTATCCTACCAATCCTATTTGCTTAAATCCGAATTTTTGTTGTACTTATTTATGTAACTATTACAATATTGCCTGTATGGAATGTGGATAACCAAATAATTTACATACCCAAAGTCCAAGCTGATCATGGTTCTCAACCCCAAGGTTGGTTGGGCCCTCTGAAAGGAGTGTACCAAGCCTGGTATAAGAGGTAGGACAGCCAGTTTTTATTCTTATTATGTAAACTAGCATGCTAATCATACTGGATATGAGCGACCTACAGTTTAACGTGTAATCAGACCCACCAAAGAGTTCAAGCGTTTTCACATTACACATCAAACTGTGCCAGAGCTGACAGTAGGGTTATAGGGCCTTTGAAAATCATCATTAAAATGGGTGCAGACAGGGTTCCTTTAAATCTCCATTTAAGACTCCTTAACCTCTGAACCACCAGACTGCTCCTTTGAAACTCAAAATCATGGTGTATTTTCTCAGTGTGTAATGCAAGATTGGATTAAATATAAGAAATCTCAAAGTCTCAAACTGATTTACTGTCCTTGGAGGAATTCTTTGTTAATCACTTAAGACAAAGGTAAATATATTATTCAGATTAAAAAAAAATCCCCATAAACATTATTTTCCATTCTGGACATTTGAGAACGCAATTGATTTTGTAACAAATGAGGATGTCAAGAAATAAATTTCACAGGTGTGTTTGCCTATTCAACAGGGCCTTCACATTTAAAAATTAACTGCTCATAACACTGTGCAAATATAAAACTTCTGGCATATTAATTTTGGTTTTCTTCCATACAAATCTTATATATATATATATATATATATATATATATATATATATATATATATGTGTGTGTATAAAAATAGCACATTCATGTATTTTTTTCATAGAGGTTTCCGATTTAAAGAAATAGCCAAAAACCACCCCTCTCCCCCTTTACACATCTTAATTTTTATACAAACCCACAATTTCTATCTGATATTGATGGAACTTTGCACTAGCATACTTTAAAACAGAAAAATACTGTCTTCACTTGGTTTACAGAAACCCAACTCCTTAATTTTGGTCAGTGTTCTTTATAAAAAGCTACTGTTTCTATCTGATTTTGAAGGAACTTTGTATATGTGTACTTTAAAAGAAACAGAAAAGTACACCTACATTTGTTTTACAAAAGGCCAATCCCTCTCCCCCTTTACTGCCACCTCACTTAATTTCCAATATTCTTTATAGAAAAACACAGTATTAAAACTGATCAAAATCGATTCAGCACTTTGCAAGCTATGCCAGATTATTCATAAAATAAATATTGTAATGTCACAACATTCACTTCAGATTTTAACTTGGACCCCAAGCTTTTAAGTTGTGAAAACTCATCAAAATTCTATATTTTCTTATTGATTTCAGAACAAACACACATATTCCAGACGAAGCACTAACTTTAACAGATGCTGCAATTAGGTTGAAATGCAGCCTGGACCAAAATATATACTGACGTTCCATATCACAGCATCCAATTCACCCCATTCTGGGAATTGTTCTGTTATATCAATGTTTAGTTTATTTCTGGAAATGGCTGGAACCAAATTCATGAAACTTTGTACACATGATCCACATCGAAAATATAAAAATAGTGTATGGGTAAATCAATCCCAATTAGACCGGGCAACGCCAGGTACTCTGCTAGTATTATATAGGCAAAAGTAACTCTGTCTGTTCATAATGGCTTGATGAAATTTCACAAGAAAATAGAGTATACCAACAGGAAGGACAAAGGATACGTGTTTCTAGATAAATAACTTATTTTGTAATCAAATTATGAAAACTAACAAAGATGACAGATGGATAGCAGGTCTCAGCAATTTTATACCAGTGAGCAATAAGGTGGCTTAGTGGTTAGGGTGCAAACTTTCAACAGTTTAGGGTAAGATCATGGTCCCGTGTTCAAATCCCTGTGATGCCAGGAAATTTTAAGAGTTGTGTTTGAAGCCACACATGGACATCCCCAATATTTTTACCACATCATTCTTGGTTATTCAAATGTTTAAAAGCCCGATGATTAAAATGGCTAGAGAGGGCAAACTAACCCAAGAAAGCATTGAGAGCATTATATTTTTCTGTTAATTAAGCTTTCAGACATTTTTTATTATTATGCTACGGCAACATACAGTTTTTGAGATGACGGGGGGGGGGGAGAGATTCAGGCACAAGCAATGGAACATACAACAAAGATTGCAGCTGTTTCATAAGTTACTAAATTGAAAACTCCGAGAAATGTAAGTAGTTTTAAGGATAACTCTTCACCACTTCAAATCGGAAGCTTTTAATGCCAAATTAAACTTAAAATAGACTCCAACCAACACTCTGGTTGCCTTGCTGTTCCTCTCATACAACTTCTCCATGTAATCTTTCAAACGGCTAGTGCTTTCTTCTGAGATTACAAAAGTAATTATAAATATTTTCTTCATTTCTACTAAATCCAGTTCTATTTCCTTTCTGCTTTCCCACTTTATCTACAACCACTGTCTTCTTTACTATTTTAACCATTTTCTTTTGGTCTCAACTACTATCCCACCATATTCTGCATTCCCATTGTGTTGATAATTTCTGATAAATCTCCCTTCAGAGGTCATTTCTAGCAGAAAGGGAAACAGTCTTTGAGACTACTCCCCACCCCTCAGCCTCTCTTCCAGGTGGCCAGTGGCAAACAGTGGACGACTCCCCACTTCATGCATCATTCAGCCTAGAGAGCCTCATCCATACAAACAGGATACATCATTTGAAGAAAGAGTTGATATTTGTTTGGAAGAAGCTAAGAGAGTCTCCTTCAACCCCTTAATAATAGTCAGCAAAACAAACATTATGAAAGCAATTTTTTTTGTACTGATTTATTGTGGCATGAACAGTTTATCAATTTTTGTATGGATCCACAAAGCCAAACAGTGCTACAATTTAGCAATTCTGGGTGAAGCAATCCAAAATTTTTCTATGGCAAATTGAAAACCTGCAGTCAATGATACTCCTGCACGAGGAACAATTGCCGAACTTGAAAAACAGATCTGACTAAGAAAACAGTAATAATTAGAGTATCTAAACAATGTTCAATTTTCTGTTATAGAAATTTTTTCAGTACATAAATGACCAAAATA
This sequence comes from Vandiemenella viatica, assembly GCA_031002005.1. Taxonomy (NCBI): domain Eukaryota; kingdom Metazoa; phylum Arthropoda; class Insecta; order Orthoptera; family Morabidae; genus Vandiemenella; species Vandiemenella viatica. The sequence continues at coordinate 234,839,604 of JARYHS010008074.1, read as the reverse complement.
TTTGACCCCTAAAATAATACAGAGTAATGACTGGATACTGTGGGCCATTTCCTCAATTGCAAGTTAATCAATTTTTTATAAAGGTGAATAACACGCCAATGCAATTGAATTTTGTTTTATTTTGGTGTCGTACGCGTTTCGCTCTATATCAAGAGCATCATCAGCGACATCTGTTAGATATTTATTCATTTATTTATTTACATTTGATTTACAAAACAATATAAAGTTGAGGTGAAATTAAATCTACTTACATGTTACTTTTTTCTCATGATCAGGGTTGGCTTCTGTGTGTATGTTTTGTAGAATTTGCTGAAGGTATGAAGCACTACACTGCACTGACCAAATTTCACATTGATACTATTATTTACCGTTTTCAAAACATGAGAAAGTAAACACCACGCCATGTTTTTCACAGGTCCATAGAGTGTGTGTTTGTTTATGTTTCAGGTTTCATTGTGTTTAGAGGTCTTTGGTTTTTACAGTCTGCTTTGTGTTATCTTTGTTGGTAGGCGGGGATTTGAAATGGTTGTCTTTTTGTGGATATTTATTTCTTTTTTAATGTGGCATATAGTGTCTGATTAGTTAAGTTTGTATAATCATTTATGATCTGCTTTCCTTCAATTAGTGCTTTTTGGATGTAATAATTTTCCTGAAATGTTAATGCCTGTGGTCTGTTATTGTTTATGGTGAGTATTTGCATGTCTCTGTGGATATCTGTCGGTTGAGTAATACTTAATACACCATAAATTAAAAATAATTACAGCCATGAGCACACGGGAAAATGCATCAATAGTTCACTACAGTCATCACAAATAGTACACCCTTAATACTCAAAATATTTCCTGCAATAACACTCTTTAGTGAATTCAGCTTAGTGGATTTATACTGAAATGAAATTCTTCTCCACCACCTCCTAACAAATCTCTCTTCTCTTTTCAGCAACTGAAAACAAATGCATTACACTCAATAATCCGGTCTTTGAATCGCACAGCCATCATTTTAAAGGCAATAATTTACACCCTTATACTATTATATATCCGTGGTTCAGATTCCACATTAAACTGTAGGTCCCAGAGGAAAGGAACTGGCGGTCCTACCTCTCACACAATGGCCTCCTTTGGGAGTATCCAACCAACCTTCGAGTTGTGGACTAACTTTTACTATTATGAAAATCTGGAAGTGAGATAGGATAGGGGGAAAGCCCATCAGTTACCAAAGATGAAAGCAGGAGAGCTAGATGAACACAAAAACACTTAACGGTATTTCGGTAAGTAACCTTACTTGTGTAGGAGGCGAGACTAACGGCATTCACCTGGCATGATTTGGATGGCCACACACGGATTCTAACTCAAGTCCCCCTTGAATATGATGAGCGTTACCACTCAACCACCACACTCAGTGAAATTTTACAATTTGATGAAATAAGGATTGAGAGTTTCTAAGATCCGTATGGATGAAGTCCAGGCAAAAGATAAGAATACACTATGAAACTACAATGAGTATTGATCCTTTTATCATCTGCAAATCTTTACCAAACATCTCATTTATATTGATCTCGAGAACACTGCACAGTGATAACTTATGTCATGCTAGCAATAGCTTATTTTATGTTTCCATGTGACAGTCACATGCTGAAAAATAAATAATAATAACAATAAAAAATCCTGCCAATTCAATTTTTCCTCCCAGAATCTATCCATCTGATACTGCCTAGAACAAGACTTCTCTCACTCTAACGTTTACCGGGATTAACTCTAAATACTTCGTGAGTGTGTGTTTAAAATCATATAAACTATAACATACTGACTTTGTGATCCCAGTGGGAAGTTTTATATAATAGTTTATATATATATAATGTGCTGTTTACTTCATAAAAATTATTATTTTTTATTTGTATAATAATTTATATAATTTTTAAAAAAATATATATTTAGTTCTAATTATATTTTGATCTTCCCACCGACCAGAGATTAGTTTGGATATTTATCTATGCTCAGGTATTAGCTCTGATTCACTGCCCCTCTACTTTTCCGATGTTTGAATTTACCCCCACCATTGTCTCGACTGGCAGTTTTTCTGTGAGGCAGTCTCTGGCTGCACCCGCCTCTCATAATGTTCTCTCGTTGATGAAGGGTTTTTTTTACCCAAATTTTTTTTATTATTTGTGTTTGTGTCTTTTCTGTGTGATTGCACCCCACATCCATCATCTAAAGGTAAGTGGTGGCTCATTTCCTAATTTGATTCCTTTCCGCTACTTATCGTCTTTTATTTCATTGTTACTATATATATATAAATGAAGCAGTCTTCCCAATTAGCCACAGCTTCAAGGGGTGGTAGAAACAAATGATGCTCCCAATTTTTTTAAAAAACATTTGTGTGCAACCAAATTTAGAAGTGATCCAAGAAAAACTGTTCTGTTTTTTCCCTCATCAAAGAGAGCAATGGAGGCTTCATATGCAGCAAGCAAGCATCTACATCCAGCTATCAAGAAAGAGCTAAAAGTTGTTGGCACAGTCAGTAAAGTGAAGTTTGTGGTAACGGCTCTTGCACAAACTTAAATGCTCTGAACCAGTGGCTTTGAAGAGATCGTAGGTGGCGTTTCTGGTACAAGGGAAATTTGGAGACACTGACTACCAACCATCGCCCAACTGCTTTCCAATATCATATCAGGCTTTGAGGGCTGCATAAAAGAAGTTTTTAATTGCATTCCTTGACCGTATGTTGCCAAAAGAGAATTCATCAATTTATTAGCTAAGAAAAGAAACAGACTGCCAATAGTGAAACACAAAAATTTAATTCTGTTGGTGACAAATATGACATCAAATACTGAAAAATTGGTGTAATTATACCAAGCTCATACCTCTAACATTTTTTTCCACAACATGTATTTGTTGATCATACTGTTAATACTACACCAATAATGTTATATCTTATAATAAAATAATTTTAGAAATATGTCCTTGTTTTATACACTTCACCTAAGAGTGGTTCCACAGAATCACTGTTGCAGAAAGTGGGTTACAAGCTGAAAACGCTGTAGCACAGTGGGTTACATTATTTATTAGAAGAAGCAGAGTCAGTAGGTTCTTTTTTTATGAAAAAGGGGCAATGAGTATCCCCCCCCCCAAAAAAAGGGGATGAATTTTTTTTAACTGCTTTACGTCTCTCAACAGCAAGGTCTTTAGAGACGGGAAAGGATGGGGGGGGGGGCAAGGAATGGGAAGGAATTCGGCCATGGCCTTTTTGAAGGAAGCATCCCGGCATTTGCCTGGAGTGATTTGGGAAACCATGGAAAACCCAAATCTGGATGCCCGGACGGGGATTCGAACCGCCGTCCTCCCGAATGGGAAGCGAGAACGCTAACCGTTACACCGCCACGCTCGGTAAAAGGGGATGAAGGTTGGGAGCCTAACCTCTAAACAATATTGTTATTTCTACCTGTAATTTGGTACATGATACCTACAACTTCTCTGCAGTTTTATTTTTATGCATGGAAATTTGATCTACATACAATTTAAAAGACATATATGGTACAAACTTGGGGATTACTGGAGATCGTGGTACCCCCAGCGGGTATACTGGAAATCACAATTCCCCTACAATAAAATTCAGTAATATCGTTGGAATACTGCTGTAGTCGGTTGCAGGTCGTATTATTTTCAAGCAGTAATTCCGTTTTAATACAACCTGGACCATTATTTTCAAGCAGAAATTCGATTGTAATTCAGCCCAGACTAGCATGAAACTTTTAAATGTACTTTGGAAAGGATTTATAGCGGAGTTTTGCGTTTGACCACTGCTTCCACGTGGAAGCGCGATCTCCAATAATCCCCCACCAGCAGTTATCATAATACTGCAGTGTTCAAACACAAGACTCCACTAGAAATTATTTCCAAAGTACATTTAACGGTTTCATGCTGATCCAGGCAGTATTACAACCTTATTTCTGCTTGAAAATAATACGTCTTGTGACTGGCTACATCAGTATTCCAACGATATTACTGAATGTTACTGTAGCGGAATCACGATCTCCAGTAGACCCCAAACTTGGATAACGTAGAAGTATGGTTCATTCTTTCTCATATCTGGAATACAGATTTTTCAGGATTTCTGCTTCGTAATTTCATTTTATAAAACTGTATTCCATAGCAGAGTAAACAATCATCATAAAAATATGTTTTACAACAGCAAGCAGCTGCAATTATGTTTATTAATGTGATTGCCCAGGGACTATGCATGGCGTAAAAAGTTTTCATTTTCAAGCAACATAGAAAGTTTTGAGGGTGCTGTAGATGGTCAGTAGAAAAAACTTATTTCGCGATGAAAATGTGATTAACATATTCATTAGGCATTTCTGGTGAAGAAAAAGTGCGCAAAGCCGATAAAACAGGTAAGAAAGAAGAAATATAGTGAAAATCACCAGGTTACGTGCGGTATCAGTGGCCATTTTATCCAAGAATGTGCTCTTCCTCAAGCTGTACACCTGTTGATTTTAAAGAACTGTATTAGTGGACAGTGTGGTTAGATTGATATGCAGCCTAGACCACAATTATGACTAATATCCCATGGTGTACAGTGGATTTTGAGCGAATAAGGTGACCACCATGCCGAGTTCTGACTATAATCATGTCACAGACAGAACGAGACGTCTATTGCGCTAATTCGGTAATATGCGTAACCGTGTTCTTTTTAGGTTGAATGGCAGCCTGGATCAGAATGACTGCATCATGCTGAGTGGATTTTGAGTGAAGAAGACTGGTCATGCCAAATTCTGACTATCATTACGTCTCAGGCGGCTCAAGACGACTATTAACGCGAAGTCAGTAATGTACGTAACCGTATATTTTGGCACGGATTGCACCTTTGTTACATATTTTAGGCTTTCAGGTACACTTTCCCTTAAAGAGTAAGTGCCAAGGAAGCAGCCAGCCATATTTTCAACCCAAATAACAATTTTTTCTACTGGCCGTATTTTGCACAGTAACCAGTTTTGATTTTAGAGGAGTCATATGAACAGATGTTGCATTTAACTTAAAATTATTGCTTATTTCCTATGTACATGAGTTAGTAGAGGGACTATGATAAGACTGGTGCCACAATTTGTCGATTGATTCTTATGTAACTCGAAGAGAGAAATCAAAAGTAAAGAATATCGTTTTTGATATCTCGCTTAGTTCTCGATATATCCTATCTCAAAATTGATGTTAGATTAAGATGCAGCCTAGCACAGAAAAGAATTCAAGAAAACCACACCACATGGTGGACATGTTTGGTTTTCATCCTAGTGATTGTCATTGGATTGAAATGCAGTCTGGAACACAAGAAGATTGTTGCAAAATGCACAAGGAGCTATACCATAACTGATTTTTGAGGTTCAATATCTCAAAAACTAAGCAAGATATTTCATTCTTTAATTTCAATTTATTTTATTGACCTACATCAGAATCCACCATCAAATTACAGTGCCATGGTCATGATAGTGCTGCTGTTAGTAACAAGCATACATCACTACAGTTTATCAAATGTAGGCATGGTTATTGATGAACAGTGCACCCAAAAGGAGTAACATTGCTTACATATTTTCGAGAATATTCCCAATTATCACAGTGAGTTATTAACTACTTATGGAGTAAAAATGTTAAGCAAAGAAGCTATAGCTTCAGTGTGCCAAATTTAGGCTTTTAAAAAGTAGGCTACTCTTTCGACGCTATATAACATTATGCCACATTTCCAAAGTTTATATAAACACAGAGAAAATTCTTCTATCAGCAAATTCCAGTAACTATAAACCTATTCCTAGTAATCCTCCCCTCTTCATCTCCATCAATTGCTGGATTTACTTTACCCATCCTTCGTTGTCCATGGAAATTATTCAAACAACAAGTCACTCACAAAAATTAAGGTCTCGAGTAATATTGCCTCTCATCATTATAGAGATAGTTTTTCAAATTACCATTCACTTGCCTACAAATTATGGGCTATAGCGTTCAACTTTAAAACATACAACAACCAATTATAATCCACACTTACCTTTGTAGCTGAATTCATACTACTTCCAGCAAAAAACTAAACTTCGCGCGGGAAATGTGTAAGTTAACACGAAAACATTTAGGGTTTAAAATGTCACGGAGAGTTACGAAGACAGCATCAAAGTACAAACAAAATTAATTTAAAAAAATTAAGAGCCCGATGCTACATTTACAATTATAATACACCTTCTCCAATCATTCATATACAGTTGCATTTTACACACACACAAAACAGAGACAACACATAGCACACCGTTGGAAACGAGATTAAGATATTCTACAACAAAAAAAGATACTAGTGTAACGTTTCTCAAAGATATTCCCAGAATCTACATTTCATTTAAGGGGAATTATTTGATGGATGTTTTCTGACGCTGTTTTTATTACATTATTTGTTTGGGGTTTTTTTTAGCTTTTTTGATTTTAGTCTATCTTAGTTAGTGAAAATGAGTTGGGAAGCTTTGCAGTTTTTTAGTCTAAACGAGTTGAATGATGATGAGGTGCATTTTGCTAGAAAGAGAAAAGTTTGGTCAAAGGAATGGTAAGATCAGAACTTGTCCAAATTTCACATACCTGTTTAACATGGGCGCCGGCAGAATTACTTTAAGGGGGGTGCATCTGGTTTTTTGTACATTATATATAATACTTATTAACTAAGGATGCTGAATTTATTGACAAGGTATTTGACCAAATTTGGATAACAAACTAGGCGCCTTAAGTTATTATTCAAACAGTGAATTTAATAATAAAATGTTTGTTTCTTAATCTTTTTGTATGTATTCTCTTTCATAGCAGGGAGGTACAAGTGCATCCCCCTCCGGGGAACAGTAACTGCATCTGACAATTTAAAGAACTAATTAAAAATTCACAGTAAAATGTATGAAGAATTGTTGGATAAAATGCGATTGTTTATTGAAAACATGGGAACTGGTATTACTGTGAATTAACGGCAGTCCCCAAACCTGTAATTTTTAGCTAGAGCATAAAGTTTCGATGATTTAAAATTTCTCGCCATTAATAGACCACAGTGTTTTGGGATAATAATTCATCACTGAGACTTTGAATGTTTTTAACGAAGTTTTGAAGTAATTGGAACCTCTCGGTAGCGTAGGAAATCCAGTGATTCGAAATACCATACTTAACAGGTACTCCTCTTTAGTTTCGATTCCAGACATTTTGCTCATGTGTACGTTTTTTCAGTTCCCTCTGGTAACAAGTTCTAATACTTATGAGAGAAATGTCATAAACTTGGCAAGTAATCTTCTTCTGTTCAGATTCTAGACCTTTTGCTCAGTTCTATATTTTTCAGTCCTCTCCAATAGAACTCATATTATCTTTTCTTCAAACTACCAACATTGTCATTTAGCTCAAATTTTTAGTAGAAAATTAATAGCTTTGGCCACGCATTCTGTTTTTTGTTGAGATCATTGAACATTTCCTGTTTGACTTTCCACTGTTTGGACAGTTCTTTCATAGCGTCAATACAATTAACCAAAATCTGATTGTTTGGTAGATTACCTATATTCAACAAACAGTAAATGACCTCAATCAATAATAACGCAAAGAACACCGGACCAAACAAAAACGCAAAGTGACCAGAAACGGTAACATTGACAGAACAACTACAAGTTCACAATTAAAGTTGGCAATCTTCTTGTAACTTTCCCACAAACATTACAACAGAGTTGTTGATATCATGCTAGACCTACCAAATGTTAAAAGTTTGTGACCTCAACTCCGTGTTTCAACATGATATGTCAACCATCAACCTAACCGCAGACGTTCAAAATCACCTTGAGCAGGGCAAGTTGGCCATGGAGGAAGGAATATATGGAGACGACGCAAGGGACCTTCACCACGCACTGGAGTGAAACCGGGTAGAGAGAAGTGGGGTGGGAAGGCCACCATATTGCTCGGCCGTAGACACTGGAAAAGGCACAAAACCTCAAGGGAATCATAAGAAAACCGTAGCACTACAATTTGATGATGGATTATCATGTAACTCGACGAGACGGATCAAAAATGAAGAATCAAATTTTTTGATATCGTGCTTAGGTCTCGAGATATACTGTCTCAAGAGAGAGGAGTTTCGGTTTGAAATTAAGAAGAAAAATTTGATGATAGATTCGTATGTAACACGACGAGATAACTCGAAAGTGAAGAATATATATTTCCGGTATCTCGCTTAGTTCTCGAGATACGCTGTCTCCAAATTGGGGTGGTCAGGCTAGGTTAATTCAACGTTTAGAAGTTTTTTAAAAAAAAATTGAACCCTTCAAAAGACCTCATAGCTTCTGAGCTTACTCAGAAGATATTGTGCTGTTAGTGGCCTATGTAACTTTGCTAGCAACATCAGTGAATTTTCTTCTTACCATAAATCAAAAGTCAGAAACTTAGATAGGAGTGGTTTACATCGCGATACACATTGTGTCACTAACATAGTGCCCATGAAATTAGTAACAACTAATAATAAATAAATTGTTTGTACCCTTCTAGTACACGCCGCATTTCTCCCTACCCACATTTCCATTAATATTGCCACTACAAAATCAAACTATGTGGATAGATCCAAACACATGAAATTCACCGCGAACTACATTTCGCGTTAACACCGACGTTTTCTTCATCAAGTTTAGTAGTTCACACAGCACACATTATCACAATTAATTTCATCTTACACTTTCAGTGTAAACTGAAACTGGACTAAAGAATGCACATTCACTGTATCGCGATGTAGGCCCTAAACTTGACCCGCTTAAATTAGACTTTCAATGCTTGTTTACAATAAGGCTAGCCTCTTAGGTGCAAAGTAGTAACATATGTTGATTGTCTATACTACACCGACAAACATTTGAGAACGATATCATCCTATTGAGAGCAATGAATAAATGTATAGCGATAGGCTCTAATCTTGTAGTTATCTATCAAACACTTCAATAACGATAATTGCAATGTGATTTAGTTACGAAACGTTATTCCAGGTTGTTTCCTATCTTGCCTGTGTGTGCAACCGTATGCAACACAACTTGACATTATAAAGTACTTTGAAATATTAGAAAATGAAGTGTTCACAGCAGCATACAGAGTGCAAACAGCCCAATGTTTTGGGGTGATTCCTATGACCGCTAGTGGCCGCTGCGCATGTGCAGTAGTAGACTAGTTTTTAAATGAGGTTTCACCGATTTGGCGTTATTTCGTCTCCATATAATCCTTCCCCCATGAAGTTGATGGCAAAATTAATAACCAAGATGATCGTCTCTGAGCACCTTTGGAAAATTGTGAGCTACTACATTTGAAATGAACTTTTCCACATTTAACATTAACTTTCAACAAAATCTTATTAATTAATTCTTCAGAAATTCCAATCATTGGATATTGTTTCTCTCTTTCCATTTGTCGTCCCTTAATTACATTTGGTGTTTTAGCTCTCATGCTACCAAGGACGGTTATACCCTGTCGACCCGCTCCGTCACCCCCTTGGTAAGGTTTCGTGAGATTACGCCGGAACCTCCACCCCCCCCCCCTTGATTTTCCTATTTCATCTCACGTAATTAATGTATGTCTCCTTACTATAAAATAATGCTCACGGATCTTTCATACTTTAAAATAGTTCCTTTTTTTCAGTAATCTAACAGGCTATAAGAGAAGTTCGGTATGCGATTGTTAAGGTTAATAAAAATTAATTTACTCAACAAAATTTTTAACTTCATTTCGGAATTATCAATGGAAATAAGAACCATTTACTGTAACCACTGCAAAACAATACATCAGTTTCCTCTATTGTCGATTAGAGACTACTTCAAAAATGACACAGTGATAAACCTATACCATTCATTCAGCAGTCTGCATGAACGAGTTCTCCTTGATTTTCTGTGGGGATCATAAATCTGTAAGCAGGACCGGCTTAAGGAATTTCGGGGCCCCCTGCAAAGTTTGATTTCTTGGCTCCCTACTTCTTTTCTAGATGTACCTTTGCCTACACTTTTGATAATTTTCGTGACTTTATTCACACACACTGTAGAGTTCAAACAACGATTGAAGAGACGGATTGAGGTTTCTCTACATCTGTGTACAAACGGGCCAGTAGTTTATTGAGTATTAACTGAACGGGACCAACTTCACCGAATCTTTGGTGTTTTATCAATGCACCTAATATGGATCTCCCAACTACTGTCACTTTCATTTCTGGCTAAGCCCTGCTGCCAAATTTTGTTAAATGAAATTGTTTTTTATTCAATTTTATACCTATAATATTCAAAATACACTTTTTGTATACAACATTTCTTTTCTTGTCATTCTTTGCTAGTACATATAGGTTTTTGGGGCTGGAGATAAGTGAGCAGGTATACATATTTTAATTCAAGAACTTTTTATTTGAAATGTCAAAAGGTGAATGAGTTTATTTGAACGAAATTACATAAATTGCTGAAACAGGTACAGAGCATTACATGCCTTTAAATATATAGGCCTATTGTAATTGCATCAGATAATGTGCTCATTTAATTGTACTTGTCCTAAAAAGTTTTCATTACCTGGATTTCCTAACACTTCATGGTCGCCTCTTAATGGAAGATTTCTTTCGACAAGGAAACATACTATTAAAAACAAACTTTGCAAAACCGACCCCCACTTCCTTTCTTCCTGATCAATTTGATCTTGAGTTGTCTGATCAATTAATTTTGATTTTTTAATTCTCTGTGATAGCTCTTCCACTTACACATTTGTATAACGTGGTTGCGTGACAGTTCATGGCTAGAGAGAAAATTTTTTACAAGCTTTGCCAGTCTCTTAAACCATTTCTTGTGAAAGAACCACCATTCGAATTAAATAACTTGGAACAAAAGAAATACACAGCATCTTTTGTTCTAGAATATACAAGCCACGTTCGTTTAACTTTTTCATCATTTGAAAGATGACGGAAGTAATGAAAAATAGAGAGAAACCTTTTTTTCTTGCTATCCATAGGAAATTTTACATTTTTCACTAATGTCTTAAGGACCTTTCTTAATCGCTCTTATCCTAAGATTATCATTTATAATATCCGGCAAGGTTCCCGGATCGGTAAGATCATCGAAAACTTGAAGGCCGTTACTTCCCTTAGATGATGTTCTTTCTTCTCGGAGGTGTCCAGCTACCGTTTCTTCTACAGAACACTTTCACTACTAGTAGGTGTTTCCACTAGTGAGACAGTTTTGTCAGCCACTAATTCTTTCTTGCACGGGCCAAACAATTGTTCAGCAGTATTGACATCAAACGTTTCTGGTATTTCCTAAGAAGCCGGCTACCGACTGGAACATAAATGAAAAGCTATCTCGTCGTCGGTTCGAGAGAAGATCGACAATCGCGGTATTCATCAAATCTGTCCTGTTTATGAGAAAATAGGATCAACAATGAAGGTGCTCTCGACACTAGGACTATTGTGAACGCAGCTTGTTAACGTTCTAAATGTGTAGATTATTTATTTTAGCAGGAAAATTGTTCGTTAATTAAGGACAAATTTAGAAGGGGATCGTGGCGGGGCTCCCTCAAGCTTGGGGCCCCCCACGACTGCGGTTCTTGCGGTAGCCTTAAACCGGCCCTGGGTGAAGGAGTAAGGAAAGGAAACGTGAGAAACAAACTTTTCAACTTTAACGATACAGAAGCTGTTAATGTGCTTTGTTTCCGTACGTTAACGGAACAGATCAGTCAATCTGTAAATTAGCTAGGTAATGTACACATTAACGGCTTTCGAGCTATAGCGGTAACATATACAAAATCGTAGGCGTGCGTAAACCGCATCATGAATAAACTACTGCACCAATTCAGGGCCATACTCATACGAAATATTTTTGAAGGGGCGCGAAAGGTTTATATTTATTACGATGGGTGGCGCCGAAGTATTATGCCTATATTTACAATCAGGTTATGTTGACCGCGATTCGACAGATAATTCTGTCTTTGAGAAGTATTGCTAACAAACTATTGTTTTGATTTTTTTTTTTTTTTTTTTTTAAGGTATTTTTTCCATAATTTCTGTTATATAGTAGAAGCATTAAAAATGTGGAATACGTTAATTACATGTAATAAGTAATCAGTGGCGGATCTAGGAATTTTCGGAATCGGAATTGTTGTCGTCGCCATAACGATTCTAGCCCCTAGCCCCCGTGCAGGTAATATTTAATTTACCTAAACATGAAGGTTGCGCTCTCGGATTCAAGAGTGCAATAATTTTGTGTTGCAACTATGAAGAATTATGTTAATCATCTTTGGTTGGAATGTAAATGGTGTTAAGTGGTTGATCGCCGTTACAGCTACACCCATGGACGTATCCAGCGAGGGACAGTGGGGGAGGGGGGACGGCTGCTGCCCGGCCCCCTAATTTTTTTTTTTTTTTTTTTTAACTGCTTTCAGTACGCTTGGACGAGCGAAGAACTGGTTCAGGAGCAGTATGGAAGAGGAAAGTTTAACTGGATTATGCCTGGTGAGTGTGCATCGAAATTTCGTGAAAGAACACTGTGAGATATTCACAAAGTTATTAACACTTTTCTTAGAATCCAAGACGATTAATGCTTACGTAAAAAACTATAACTTATTACGACTTAATTAACTACGTAGTAGGTCCTTCATTAAGTGGTTGGATTACTATATTAATCAATATCAAAAATAGTTTCCTCAATAGGTTTGAGTTTCATTTTGTAAGAAATCGTCATGTCTGAGTCCCCTACCCCATTTTCTCGAAACCAATACGAGTTGCATATTGTATAAAAAAAAAACAGTTTATTGACATCTATGCAATATCTGCTGCTGGAATCTAGGGACTTGGCTCTGAACTGTCTCATGAACGTTAAGCATCAAATTAAAAAAATTCTTTCTTAATTTATGATTTTACCTAATTCGAGACCTTAACCCTGCAACAAAATCTTCTCGGGTGTCCCGCCGGATGATGGTGTAAAACCACGACGTTTCGACAGCTGGCTCTGCAGTCTTCATAAGGTATCTGGCAGTTGTTTTCAGCTGACTGTCTGTGCTAACTAGTCGCCACCAGATTGGATAATCTCAATCACGAAAGGTATGTTGAAATCAAACACACTGCTGCATGTAAAAACTAAATCATAATTATATTCTCCAGAACAAATCCTTTAGGCATCAGAAAAGTAGAGTAATATGCAGACACAACCCGAGAACAACAGACCCCAGCGATTTCATAGACGTTCAGACACTGGCCCATTCATTATATTTATTGAGAGCAGGGATAACAAAATAGGAAAATTACACCCAACGTCTATAGGGATCAAAAATGGAAAGGATCCCAATTTATATACATCGTGAAGACCCATATCACTTATATCATGCATATGTAAACTGATGAACCTAATGATTAAACAACGAGTAGAATGGTATATGGAACATCATGGACTCCTAGCAAACCATGTGATGGGTTTTACAAAGGGATATAGTACTGTATATGCTATGTCAACGTTAATATCAGACATACAAATAAATAACTGTTATAATTCGTATCTCATAACAACCTTCCTGGACATACAAGATGCATATGGACAAGTGTACATACCGGGGTTAGTAAATGTGATGATAGACTGTGGCATCCCAAAATCAATAGTCAAATGGTGTGCAAACTACCTCTCATTAAGAACACTGGAGTTGTGGATTTATGGAAAAGAACCGATAGTACGATATGTTTACCTGACCTACCGAAGGAGATCCCCTTAGCCCACTACTGTTCAATATCTGCTTACACAATGTATTTAATAGAGTGAGTTAATCGATCATGTACATACAATACGCGGACGACATAGTGATATAGGTAAGAAATAGGATCAAAGAAAAGGCAATGCTAGAACTACAGAGGAGCACAACAACACGATAAATGCCCTGAAAGAAAAGATGATGGATGTATCACGCGAAAAAAGCAAGCTAATGGCCTTTACAAGGCATAGAAATGTAAATAATGTAAAGATCATACTTAATGGTAAAGTCCTTACTGTAGATCACCAAGTAAAATTTCTAGACATGTGGCTTGATATGAGGCTGACATGGGAAAAGCACATAATGGAACTACACAGCCAATCCATGAAAATAATTAATATCCTGAAAGCCTTAGCTGGTACCTATTGGGGAGCTAACCCAACAATACTATTGCGCCTCTCCAGACAACTAGTCCGCAGCAAAATGGACTACGGATGCATGCTCTATGACACAGTCTCGGCAGCAACCTTAGCCAAACTAGATAGGCTGCAATCAGTAGCTTTACATATATGTGGAGGATTTCTACGTACAACTCCGATAAATGTACTACACATTGAAACAAGCACAGCACCACTCTCACTTCGTCGGCATATGCTCTCTAGACGCTTTATTCTGAAAGTTAGGTCACTCATTAAACTGGAAGTTAGGAGGCATAAGCCAAATGTTAAATACGAAATATTGGACGAAGAAAGCAACCCCTACTACAGTTAAACATTATAATGAAATTAAAGAATGGCCTATAGAACGATGCAAAGTGAATGCTGCGTTTTTGGTGAAAATATGGCCTCGAATAATCAATATCAAAAAACATGAGACAATAGGGAAGGTAGTAGCTAAGAAAACCGAGTATCTTACCGTGGAACTTTGTAAAACTACACTACAAACTTTAAATGATAAATGGAAAACATGGTCAAAAATCTATATGGATGGCTTCAAAATCACTGGGTGCAGTATGGGGGCAGCAATTTATGATGAAAAGCTAGAAAGCTGTAAATCAATTAAACTCCCAAAGGATATGTCAGTTTTCTCGGCAGAGCTGTATGCAATCTTAGAAGCAATAAAATATACACTGGGTAGGAGAGAAGAAAAAAATTTAATTTGCTCAGACTCATTGAGCTCACTACATTGCATAAGAATGGGGCCGAAAGGGAAGACGAAAAACTGTCTAGTATATGACATTATAGATAATTTGAACAAAGCACAAATCCTAAGAAAGGAAATAGAATTTCAATGGATTCTCGGGTACGTGGGAATCGAGGGAAATGAAATAAAAGGCAGATCAATTAGCAAGGAGGACAGAGGACTATGAGTCAACGGAAGTTAGAGCGCCATATAGAGATCTCCTAAGTAAAATCAGAAATTTACTGAAGTCTGAGTGGGAAGAGGCAGGGGAGATCCAATACAGATCTAAAGGTACCTGGTACCATGCAATTCAACACAATATTCCGAAGCAACCATGGTTCAACATAAAAGTGAATAAAAAAGAAGCAACAATAATAAACAGGTTGAGGTCAGGGCACACCCTGTTAAATTCTATAAACTTTCTCCTAGGCCGGACAGTATCACCGGAATGCGAACATTGTGGTATATACGAAGACATTTTACACTTCATTTAGGAATGCCCCAAGTATGCTCAACAAAGGAAAACAATACTACAGAATGATGCAGACATCAAATTTACAAGCTATGAGGACCTACGATATTTCCTTGTAACAATAACAGACGACAAAATGAAACAGTTATGCAAACATGTTGCTAAATGCAACAGAAAAATATAATATGGAGTTACGAAATAAGGTAAAATGTAGACCTATCTATCTAGAGGGCAAAAAGCCTTCTCTATAGCGTTAGCTGCCATATTGCAAACACTGACATCTGGCGAAACAAAACGTAACTACAAGATTAGCGGCTGCTACACAATAAAACTTTGAGAGTTTTCAGGTATTAATCCATGTAAAGATAATACTTGTATGTTTAGTACACAGCCGGTAAAAAAAAATCATGAAACCCCGACAATAATTTTGAATCATCCTGTATATATGTTTTTCGCAAATTATTTGGTAATAATGGAGAAATAATGTACTATAATTGGTCAAGCCACGATCGATAGCAAACAATTTGGCAGCGCATAAATACATACCAAATATATTGTAAATGACTGAAAGTTACTGCTACCAAATATGTTTCTAATGGGACCTAGTAATATTAAATAAATGGCTATGTTGTCTCTGGTATTAAATTATATTTGCAACTTTGTTTAAATTTAAAAACGGTTTTTAATCTAGAAGAAGTACTTAAAATGTTCTTATTGTTAAACTATATCATAATGATAGCCAATGATGAATACTGTATTACAAGTGTTTGGATCATGGAGGAAAGAAATATATGGAGACGACGCAAGAGACCTTCACCACGCATTGAAGTGACGCCGGGCGGAGGAGGAGTGGGGGGGGGGGGGGTTAGGCCGTACCCATACAGACACGGGGTATATGTACAAAAACCTCAAGGGGACTCTAGGATAAACGTAACGCCGCAATCTGGTGATGGATTATTATGTAACTCGATGAGACAAATAAAAAATGAATAAAAATTTTTTATATCCTGCTTAGTTTTCGAGACATTCTGTCTCAAATGTGATATGTTTTTGGTTGAAATTCAGAAGAAAAAATTGGTCAAACTCAAATTTGATGATGGATTCTTATTTAAAAAGACGAGACAAATAAAAAATAAAGATTTTCGATTTCTCACCTAGTTCTCGAGATATACTGTATCAAACGTGAGGTGTCTTGAGTTGAAATGCAGAAGAAAAATTTCGCAAAAGTCAAATTTAATAATCGATTCTTATGTAATCGAAAATAAAGAATATAATTTTTCGATATCTTGCTTAGTTTTCGGGATATCCTGGGATTGGGTTAATATGCGGCATGGACCAAAAATTAATTCTGCCAAAGCTACAATGAATTACATGGTGGACATGCAGAATGGATATTTCAGTTTTTTTACTACCACTTGTGGTTAGGATGAAATGCGACCTAGACCAGAATAAAAATAGTTATCTTGTTACCATACGTCGTAAGCTTAATTAGGAATAGCTGGAAGTAGTTTACATCGCGATACACGTTTTGTCACTAACTTGGTTCTCATGAAATTACTAACAGTAATAGATAAATTCTTTGTCCCTTATGGAACAACAAAACCATTCTGGTACAGACTGCATTTAGACCTAACCACAATCTCCATTAAATTGCCGCTATAGAATCAAACTATGTAGACACACCCACATACGCGTATTTGAATCGCAAACTGTATTTGCGGTAACAACATCGTTTGCTTCATCAAGATTCCTAGATTGCATAGCATAATTTAACACATTTAATTTCATCATACACTGTCAGTATAAACTGCAACGTGACAAAAGAAAGCGCAATACTAAATTCACTGAATCGCGATGTAAAACACACCCCTTTAAATCTTATTTTCAACACTCGTTAAAAAGTAATGCTAGTCTATTATGTGCAAAATAGCAAGGTATGCTGATTTTCTACACTACACCAACAAAAATGTGAGAACTGAGTCATCCCAATGAGAGCTATGACTAAATATTTATAGACAGGCAACAAAGTTTGCAATTCCCACTGCGCACTTCAACAACAATAATTTCAATGCAACTTACTTATAAAATGATATTCCAGGTTCTTTCCTCTCTTGCCTATTTGTGCAACCGTACGCAACACAAGGTGGCATTATAAAACACTTATATACATTAAAAAATGAAATAATCACAGCATCAAACACAATGTGAACTTTGCACTTGTTTGGGTTCGCAATATCGCCGCTGCCGCCACCGCTCATGCGCGAGAGTTTAGTGCCGGCGTCACAGATTCAACGTCACTTCTCCTCCATATATTTCCTTCCTCCATGGTTTGGATTTTTGTGTAAACAAATGTATCTCTGGTAGTTGGTCAAATTGGCGAAAGCCAAAGACCATTTATCACCAACAAAAAAAAACTATTCCAAATGACTTGAAATTTTTACAATAGATAGCGTGTTTACTAAATGTCAAAATTTTTGTATCTGTCCTAGTTTTACAGTAAAAAATTATTTTCTTCGAAATTCCAAAAATGTTTACAACTCCCAAAGTTTTAGAGCTTCGAAGCTGAAATAACCTTTAAATTGATTTATTTTTCCTCCTTTTTGGTTTTTTTTTTTTTTTTTTTTTTTGTAACAGTTTAACGTCCCTTTTTAACAACGTGGTCTTTAGAGACGGGAAAGGATGGGGGCAAGGAATGGGAAGGAATTCGGCCATGGCCTTTTGAAGGAAGCATCCCGGCATTAGCCTGGAGTGATTTGGGGAAACCATGGAAAACCCAAATCTGGATGCCCGGACGGGGATTCGAACCGCCGTCCTCCCGAATGCGAGGCCAGAACGCTATCCGTTACACCACCACGCTCGGTCAATTTTTTTTTTTTTTTCCTCCTCTTTTATTTGATTCCAAAATCCACTTTGTTACTATTTTTAAACTGGGTGGTGAACGAAAAATGTGAATTCAAATCGTAGATATTTCATAAAGTATTTAAGTTGTGGATCTGAAAATTGCTTTAAATGATTCTACGATAACTCTTCAATAAGATTTCATGACTATCTAACTGTAATAACAGTTCTTTAATAGCTTTTTCATCATTTTACAATTTCACCCCTTCCCTCTTATAGTCTGAATTCTGACCAAGCTCCTACCGGCAACCGCCATCGCCGGGATGGTCAAGATATAGATTTTGGCCAATGGGTGTTGTCAGTAAATTTGTGGGATGGTACCAAAGCTGCTGATATTCATATGTGTTAAAGTGCTGAATTTCCGCTAGTAACTCCTCCACCATGATACTCTGGTGGACTCCTCTTATCACCCCCTATATACTAAATGAACGGGGATATATTTTTCTAAGTCTTTGGATATCTTTCTTGATGATCTAACAATATTATTGGCAGCATTTGCGTCACCTACTTTAACCTTTAGTCTATTCCTACCACTGCAGCTAATGCTTAAGTTTCCGGGATTGACGAGTGGTGAATTTTCCCTATAGACATTGGGTGTAATTTTCCTATTTTGTTATCCCTGCTCTCAATAAATATAATGAATGGGCCAGTGTCTGAACGTCTATAAAATCGCTGGGGTCTGTTGTTCTCGGGTTGTGTCTGAATATTACTCGACTTTTCATTTTGTACCAATTGTTCCCGTCCTAGCTCTGAGTTTTGAGTTTTTTCTCTAATTGGGGTGGTTCGCAGCATACACTAGCACTAGCAATTTTCTTTTTCTCTGCCATAACCTCTACATTTGATTCTATAGGACGCTTTCTAGCATACAAACGTTTTGCATCATTACTTTCCGGTTCCAAGTTATATTCCATAGCCACCTCCGCCTCATCAGTTCCACTTATTGTACTCACAGCTTGAACTAATGCTGCTCCAACTGCAGCTACTCCTGCTGATGCATCTGCGGCCGTCGGGGACGAAGACGCTCCTCCACCTTCTCCGTAGTGGCCGCCAAACATCCTCGCCTAGTAGGGGGAATGACCTCGGGTGGTTATTGAGTTCTCGCTGCACAGGCTACACTTGTGGAAAAAAATAGTTTTCGTTACACTTGTAAAAACTTATTTCAACACTAAGTATTGAGCTTCGCTGTAAATAGGAAGACACAAGCACACGTTCACTGCTCCAAGCTACCCGGAAGTTATCACTTCGGGGGCTAGCGAACGAATGATTTGGAATTGTTTGAATACCCAGAAGTCTTGGATATCATGAGACTGGGAATGGAATAAGGAGAGGTTTAGTCATACGGACAACATGGGAAACAAGGAAAAAGCGAACAACCATCCAGCCTGAGGAAACGAAAATCAACCGCCCGAAAGAGGGCCCAGGAAGAAACACTGCAGACACAGGGAAAACGCAGTCGCCAACCTAAAATGCCATGACGAAAAATACTTCCTAAAAAAAAGATGATGAAAATCATGGAAAAAATCAACAAAGCAAAGGATGACATGGAAAAGCTATTCGCCCTTATTAAAGGTGTACTATCACTACTCAAATAAATGGCAAATTTCCAATCCAAGTACGCCAAGCAGACCTTAAAACAGCGATATGGAATGCAAAGAATGTAAAAAAAAAAATAGAACTAAAAGATTTCACATGGCGTAACAAGCTTGATGTATTGCTCCTGATGGAAACTTTCCTGAAGCCCACTGACATATTCACCATCTCTAGGTCCAGATGTACCGGAATGATAGGATAGGTCAACCTGGTGGAGGGACGGAATTCTCATCAGGAAGAAGTTGGCCCACCAGCACATCCAGACACCAAACCTAATCAGCATGGAGGTCACAGATATACTGATCCATACCATCGAGGGTCACATTGTACTCATAGCAACCTACCTCCCCCCTAATAAGGCCCTACATGAAGCCGATCTTGACACACTGATGGCTATGGGAAGGAAGGTCGTCGTCGGCGGGGATCTAAATTGCAAACATCATTCCTGGAATTCGAGAACTAACAACGCGAAGGGGGAACGGCTCTTAGAACTAACAGGGAGGAGGAACTTACATGTCCTAGGTCCCAAAGGAGCCACTCACATCCCACACGACATTCGCCGAAGCGGCGACGTCCACGACGTGGTCGTTGTCAAGGATATTGCCTGATGAATAAAGCTGCAGACAGTAAATGACCTCTCCTCAGACCACCAGCCTGTCACCATCAAATTAAGGAACTTGCTCCTACCATATACTGTAGAAAAGAAAACCAAAGAAACCGACTGGGATCACTACACAAGAATCGTTCACAATAGAATAAGGACAAACTTCAATGTACCAACCACAGACAGGATTGTCCATGCAATCCTCCATTTCGACAGAGTCGTGTCGGTCACCGACAAGTCCTCCTCCACAATTACGACGCACAGACCAGCAGCAAATACAGATCTCCCACCTGACATCGAGAACATACACCATCTCAAAAACATTTCTAGAAAGCTATGGCAATGCTTCCGTGATCTGAGAGACAAACGACGTTATAAGCAATTAACCCAGGAATTGAGACAACGATTTCACGAACTGAGCACAGAACAATGGAATTCAAAATGGCGCGCCTCACCCTCCATAACAGAGACGCATGGCAGCTGGTGCGGCCCCTCAAGGAACCAAGGGACCCCAACACAGCGATCAACGGACCCGACGGACCATGTTTCTTACAAATCCAAAGGCAGATATTCTGGCTGAACACTTCGCTGTACAATACACTGAAGTGGAGTACAATTTATCTGAAGCAGAATCACTGACGGCTGAAAATATCTAAGAGACGGGTGAAACAATACTAACCGCACCCCCCGAGGACGAACCTGAGCTCGCTACACCCGGCGAAGTACGAACAATAACCGGAAGCTAAACATAAACAAGTCACCAGGCACAGACAAAATAACCAATATGCATCAAAAGAAGCTGTCAACCAAAGGTCTAGTCCTACTACTTAGAAATTTCAGCGCTTGTATGCTCTGTCTGTATATCCCCAACAATTGGAAAATTGCAAAGATCACGGCCATCCCTAAAAGCATGAAAGATCAGCGACTTTCGGCCAAGTATAGGCCTATCAGCTTACTCCCCTCCGCCTCTAAGGTATTTTAACGACTAATACTGAAGAGAATAAACACCGGCCTACAGGCGGAAAAACCATATGAAAGGAACAATTCGGTTTCCAAAGCCCAGTCGGTAGTACGAGCTAACTCATCCGATTAACTGAAGACGTGTCTAGGGGATTCAATATAAGGAACTCGACGGCCGCTGTGTTCTTAGAGATTGAAAAAGGCGTATGATAAGGTGTGGCATGCCAACCTGATCACAAAGCTAAGAACACTGACGACCGTCCGTCGCTACCTAAACAACCATAGGTTCTACGTCTCCATCGAAGGCCCGGTGGAAATCCCACAGGGATCATACCTCGCACCCATTCTCTTCAATGAGTGCTTCAATGACGCACCGGTGGCACCACGAGTAAAAATTGCGCAGTTCACGGACGACACCACACTTTATGCAACAGGATGCAAACATGAAGTAACGATAAAGCGCCTGCAACGGAGCCTCAAACTTATCGGAAAGTGGTGCAGAATAAACAAAATCAAACTAAACCCTATGAAATGCGCAGCAGTTTACTTCACCAAAAAGGCCAGTTCTAAACCAAAAACTAAAAATCATGAGTAAAGAACTCAATTGGAAATCAGAAACTAAATATCTGGGTATAACTTTAGATGAGAGACTCCTCTTCCGAAACCACATCATGGACAGAAGGAGACAGGGCATAGCCGTCATTAAACAACTCTTCCCAATACTCAACAGCACAGAGCTATCAGTTTCTACCAAACTCCGGATATACAAATCTGTGATCCATCCCTACATCCTCTACAGATTCCAGGTGTGGGGAACAGCAGCAAACCACAACATCCGCCACTTACAGAGAGTTCAGAATAGGTGCTTGAGGACTATCCTTCGTGCGTCCAGATACACGTCGACAGCTTTCATTCATAACCAAACCGACATCGAAAACATTCGGACAGAAATCTTCAAGCAAACAGAGAGGTTCTATGAATGAATTGACAAATTCAGAGATAATGATGAGAGGCTCCGTACCCTTGGCACAACAATGCCAAGGCACTGGCACTTCCCGTAGAGTACCATTAAGTATCATATATCAGCCAGAATAACACTGATATGATATAAGAAAAGTTTAGGAGTTTTTCACATAAAATTGTCCTTGATGACCATAGCCATGTTTTTCCCCTCAAAGCAAATAAAAGAGTGCCCATAACAACCTTATCCTAAACAAGTGACACACAACAGTAGAGCTAACCAGGTAGCGGGACATGCACAAACACGCTGTTGAGGCAGTGACACACACAAACACGCCGTTGAGCCAGTGACACACACACACACACACACACACACACACAAACAAAAGTCCCTCATGGCCAGTCAATAAAAGTTGGTTGAGCAGGTACGTTGTAGGTCAAGCCAGTGTTTGGTGCATTTGTAGGCTGGATTCAACAAGCAATACCATGATGGAGTGACCTCCAGTGGCCATTTTAGATCATCTTCAGCTTTCGTGTGTAATACGTGCAACTGTAAACAGTTAGGGGTTCTGAGGGTTCGCTGGACTAAAATCATTTAACAGTACTTGCAATCTATTAACTTGGTGAAGAATTCCGATCCTAAAGGATTTGTTCTGGAGAATATAGTTATGATTTAGTTTTCAAATGCAGCAGATAGCTGAGAAATTTATTGAAACATTTCTAAAATGTGGTCAAACTGCTAAAATACATCAGCTTCTCTGAAAAATCAGCCGAATTAACGTCAGCAGCTTCAATACACCATCAGTATTTTATCATGATTAGCATTTGCAAGAAACTATTGTTCCGTAACATGGGGTGGCATCAGTTGGGGTGGCAATGTCACAGTTTTTGACCCGACTCTGAAGATACTCCAGCCAGAGTATCTAATAAATGCCTTGTTAAGTGAGTTGTCAATTCATAGGAGTAAGTTGAACCTGTAGGTAGCCATTCCCCAATATAATCATAATCACATGGTACTTTTGGTAACAAAGGGTCATGACCAACCATCTGACTATTACTTGAAGCAGTTAGCAGCAGCAGTCTGGCATGGAACAGAAGATTGCAAGAGGCTAGCAGCAGAGGCAAGTACAGTCGTCCTGATTTCAATTCCTCGAACGAATCAAAATACGCACTAGCCAAAGACCTTAACCACTTGGGCCTTCAAGCTACTGTTACAAAAACAATCCTTATGCTCTGACATTAATTTAGTATGTTCTATACAATGAAGATCACTTGTCTTGAGTTAATAAATTATGATTTTACCTGAATAACTATTTCAATTTCTTAGCTTAAAAAGCCATTCGGCAACCTCTTCTTTCAAATATCCATCTTAAGTAATCCACAATTACAGAGTAACTTTAGGTGTCAGATTGCAAGAAAGAAGTCATAACTTCAAGAGAGAGAATAAGAATATGATGACAGAAATTGAAAAGTTTATGCAGCAGATAGGACATGACAACCATTGGACATCCAACAATCATTTGGCATACACTCATATAAATTAAATTAATTAGGCCCCAAAACTTGCTCTTGGATAACGCAAACATGCTGTTCTGCAAAATGCTGTTGATCAGAAGTATTTGAAGGATCTTAAATTACTGAGTAATAAATAAGATAAATAACACAAGAGAGTATAGATTTTCAAATACCTTAATAAGGGAAGGAGGTTTTACAAAGAATGGTAGAGCAGAGCATAAGGCAACAAAACATGCTGGTTAATTTC
>JARYHS010008074.1:234779861-234814461 GCA_031002005.1 Vandiemenella viatica | reverse complement strand
CAACGCGCTCCTGGAAATGGTTACTTTGATGTATGTGTACCACTGAGTATGCTCTTGGGGTTTTGCGAATACTTTAAAAAGATACTTGCAAATATAAAACAAGAACTAATATTGATTCGAGCTAGGGACGATACAAATTCATATGTACAAGCCAATCCAAATCCTCAGGAAAGTAAATTCACCATCAGCAAACTGGCATGGGTGATGCCTCATTTGCAAATAGGTGAAAGAGAAAAGCTAGAGCTGCTTAAGATTGTAGACAGTGGGATTCAACTTCGCATTAATTTCAGAAGTTGGGATCTGTTGGAGTACCCGTTGCTTCCAATCAGCAAGACTGAAATTTGGTCTTTGAAAACATCAACGCAACTGGAGAAACCTAGGTTCGTGGTTCTGGGATTACAAACAAACAGGAAACGGAATGCGGAATTCAGTGCAGCCATATTTGACGACTGCAATCTCGCCAATGTCAAAGTGTTCCTAAATGATGTGGCATATCCATATGAGAACATGAATTTGGACTTTAAGAAAAACCGTACCACTGTGTTGTATGATCTGTATGCAAGATTCCAACAGTCTTACTACGAGAGAGACCATCCTTTACCGCTACTAAAACGTGAAGACTTTATAGAAACTACACCTATCGCCGTAATAGACTGTTCACATCAAAATGAGTCTGTTAAAACGGGGCCTGTAGACATTTGTGTCGAGTTTGATAGCAGTGAGAATTTTCCTGCCTACACCGCTGCATACTGCTTGAACTTGCACGATCGTGTAGTACAGTGGTTCCCAACAAAATTTTCTCGAGGACCCCCTCATCGAGCATGGTTGGTACTTTGTCATATCACAGTATCAAATACCTAAAAAAAAACCAATCAAGAGTCTTTTTATACTTTTTCTATATTTGGTACTTATAAACAACA
This sequence comes from Vandiemenella viatica, assembly GCA_031002005.1. NCBI lineage: Eukaryota > Metazoa > Arthropoda > Insecta > Orthoptera > Morabidae > Vandiemenella > Vandiemenella viatica. The sequence continues at coordinate 234,813,541 of JARYHS010008074.1, read as the reverse complement.
TTGACATATTCATTATTGAACAAATATTGAGCTTAAAACTTTTTCAATTTAGCCATCATTGTTATTGTTAAATTTTTATTATTGCTCAAAATCTTTGTCTTCAAATCTGGGTGTTTAGTATAAGAAAACTCCTTAAAAAATAAAAATTGAGTATGAACTGAAAATGACAGGAAAAAATTAAAACTGAGTGTATTGGTCTTTCAAGTGTACTACACTTGAGATTGCATTGAGTAGATATGTGTGAAAAATAAGAAAACACTAATTTCATACAAGGTATTATTTATTTGAAAGTACTCCATCAGTATACAGTTAGTTTTAATTTTCAATTCTTAATGAGATGAGTTCAATCTGACCTTTGAGTTCATTATTTCTGAAATATTAGGTTCCAAACTTGAAACTTTCAATCTGAAATCCGACCGTATGTCGAGTCGATTCCTATATTTGTTTTTCATGAAACACATGGAAGAAAATGCTTGCTCACACCGATATGTGGTTGCAAATGGAAGAATCTTTTCATTGCCTTATCTCCAAGTTTCTTGTAGTCCTTGCGTGCTGATGCCCAGAAGTCTGTAATTTTATCACAGATGAAAATGTTTTTCATCGTACCACAGCTGGACAGATCCACAAGTTGATCTTGCTCTTCTACAGTGAGGCCATGGATTTTGTCTATTTCTTCACAGCTGAAAGGATTTCGAATCCATCTGTCGTCAGGGTCAGGTTTAGGGAAATACTCTCTAAAAGTGGTGGCTAGGCTGCGTAGATGATCGGCTACATTGATCTTGATCTGGTCAGGCAGACTCTCCGTGATGATTCCAAGAATTGTTTTAAAGTAGAAAAGTTAGTTAGTGACTCGTTTTCTATTCTTGACGCCCAGATTTGACATTTTTTGACCATAGCACTAATCTTATCCTCAACTTTGAACATGTCTACATTTTTTCCTTGTAAACTCAAGTTTAACACATTCAAGTGTTCAAACACATCAGCTAAGTACGCAACTGAGCAAAGCCAAGAGAAGTTAGTGAGAAAATCCGCGTACTTTGTGTCAAGAAGGAAGACACGAACCTCGTCTCTAAGTTCAAAAAATCTTGACAAGATCCTACCTCGAGAAAGCCATCTTACTTCTGTATGAATAAGAAGTTGCTCATGCTCACTGCCGATCTCTTTACACAATAAAGAAAATAATCTGGATTGCAGATGTCGAGTTTTAATATAGTTAATGATTTGAACTACTTCGTTAAGTATCTTTTGCAAAGGTTCAGGCAATCTTTTGACTACTAAGGCTTCACGATGGATACAACAGTGAGTCCATTTCACCTCAGGGGCTACTGCTTTGATACGAGCTAGAAGTCCTGTTTTTTTTGCCAGCCATTGACTTTGCTCCATCCGTCGACAAGCCTACACATTTTTTCCAGGTGACATCGTGTTCATTGAGATAATTATTTAATGCAGTAAAAATATCGTCTGCTGTTGTATGCAGTAGTTCGCATGAAAAAAGGAAATCTTCAAACACTTGGTCCTCCCATAAGAATCGTGCGAAAACCAACATTATAGCTTTTTTAGATATGTCTGTGCTTTCATCCAATTGTAGAGCGTACATGTCACTCATGCAAAGTCTAGCCAACGATGTTTCTTCGATGTTAACTGCCATATCAGTAATTCGTCTTTGAACAGTATTATTTGATAGCGGGACAGTTCCTATTACCTTAGCAGCTGCATCACCTAACATTCTCTTGCAAAGTATTATTGCTGATGGCAGTATAAGTTCCTCAGCAATTGTGTGGTTTTTCCCACATTTAGCAACAAGCTGAGCCACCTCGTAAGACGCAAGGGTTGCATTTTCGTTTACATTTGCACCAGAATGTTTAGTAATTGTTTTACGAGATATTTTCAACTCTCCTAATTTATTTTTGAAAAAATCTAATGACTTACTTTTGTACTCTGGGTGCTTTGTTTCAAGATGACGCCGGAGTTTTGCTGGTTTCATACATTCATTCGAAAGGCTTTCATAACAAATTACACATTGAGGTTTAGGCTGTTGCTCAGGTCCAGTGAACGTAAAACCGATTTCCAAGTAATCAGAGTTATATTTTCTAATTTTTCCAGTAAGCTTAACACTGATCTTGGAAGAGTTAGGTTCAAGGTACGCCGACGATTTAGGTTCAATGGACACTGACTTCGATTCGAGAGTCACTGACTTACTTGCTTGCACATCAAATGCATTACCTTCCTCTTCATCTGTAGACCTTTCTCGTTTTAACGAACCACTTTTTAACCAACGGTCCATTTTTAACTACACGAACTGTAGCTTCCGCGAAAAACAACGCTTTACAAACACTACTGTTGTAATACAGAATATTGAATACTGAACACGGTCTGTGAAAGCACTGGCAATAAATTAACAATGGCCGATTGTCGTCTGAAATACGAATTTCTGTGTAAAGTGACTGTCAGTTGTCAGCTGCAAAGAGGCAGCGCGCGCAGTCTAACGGCATACAGCAGAACTATTTTCTGCTAGACGCAGAAGTTAGCCGTTCGCTAAAGCTCTGCTCATGCAGGAAACGGCCAAAACAAAAAATTTGTTATCATACGAAATATATTTAATATATTTTTTATTCTAATAGCATTTTGCGGACCCCTCTGGCATAGCTCGCGGACCCCTGGGGGTCCGCGGACCACCTGTTGGGAACTACTGGTGTAGTAGAATACGTGCCTCTAACAAGTGTCGTGCGTAAGCTGACATAAAATCAAGTAGCAGCCAGTCCTGTCAACCATTACCATGCCGACCATCTTCCTGGACGCACAGGGCTTCACGAAGAAGGATGGAGGATTTATTTTCAAAGAAGTTGCTTTATGCATAGTACGCTCAGACAAAATTATCGCTACACATTGTATTTCAGTAGCATCACCATCGCGTGGAGGTAATGAACCATCAATTAGATGGCTAACACATAATTACCATGGAATACCTTTGGAACGCAAATGGCGTTTCCTTCAGCAAGATGTGCTCTATACTACATGCAATAACCAATGAGGATGATTCAATCATTTACGTTAAAGGACGGGAGAAGGCTAGATGGATACAGAAAATTATCAGGAAGAAAGTATGCTACAACATTGAAGATTTAGGATGTCCACCACTGCGAGAACTCAAGAAAAATAATTTGAGAAAACTTTGTAAATTACATATATTTTGTAATAATATGTGTGCAATTGAAAATGTATTTTTAATCTCCAATTGGTGGGCGAAATAAAAGATTTAAATAAAATATATACTATCTTATTATTTAATTAGGATAGGTGAAATGATAAAAGAAAAATCTGGTAAAATGATTTTATTTACTCACAATTCAAGTACAAATGAATTTTTTTTTAGTTGCACAAAGTCAATTGTAGAACTATGAACTGAGTGACACTAATTATTACCGCATACGTCATCACCACCTCTGCTAAATACATCAGTTCCTTTTAAATCTTGTTCAACTTTGCGTTTATCATAGTCATACACTAACAGTTTTTTATATGCTTTAATTTTAATTTCATAGACTAGTGTTGAACAGGGGCTGTATGACACTTCATTGACATGTACACTATCAAAATGCAAATCTATCAGGCCATTCACAGAACAACGGGGGTAGTCACAAATCACTTTCACTGATAACGTATTCACAAACTCGTTGTAGTACTTGCTAACTTGATAACTCCAGGGCTTCATGTTGTTGATGGCGCCGGTCTCTGCAGGCAAGGCGTCGACCATGTTGTCCCATGTTGATTCGCCGAGAAACACACCATAGGCAGGAACAGCGTTGTTGTAAAACCATATAGTTTTCGCTCCAGCCACGGCTCGGGAAGAGATGTTGTGATTGCCTAGTGAGACACTCGTTTGCAAATGCTCAGTGTTGTTGAAAAAGCCACCAATTGTATAGACCAACTGTCTCAGTACATCCCACTCTTCATGTGTGAGAGTGACTTTATTGTACCCAACTTTTTCGAGTACAGCTACTGGATTAAATGCCAATTTAGGTGACAAACCAACAGTGATCCGCTTGGTGTCACTGCTGTTTAACTTGTAGCATGTTGAAAACAGGAGAACCTCACTAGTCATAGTGAACTGCAATTGACGAGCGTCAACCGGGAACTGAGGGCGAACTGGCTGGTGTAATGGCATTTATGCGCTAGAGTTCCTGTAGAGAGGCTGTGACATCACGCGAACCATGGAATGTCTGCGCAGATTGAGGTTTGTGCGGCCATCTGGGCGGCCGGTCAAGGAACTATCGTATGCGCAAGCACGGCCGGTGCTGCCCCCTTGCGGTGGACAAATGAACTAACGATCCGCCATCTTGTGACGTGAACGCTGATTGGCTGATTCATAAGCCCGCCGGAGGGGAAGGGAGTGAGGTCCCCCCCACCACCTCGTTACGTCATGGGTTTTCCCGGTTTCTGGTCAGCTAAGACAATATACATCTACTGACGAAGACGCTCCTCCGCCTTCTCCGTAGTGGCCGCCAAACATCCTCGCCTAGTAGGGGGAATGACCTCGGGTGGTTGTTGAGTTCTCGCTGCACAGGCTACACTTGTGGATAAAGATAGTTTTCGTTACACTTGTAAAAACTTATTTCAACACTAAGTATTGAGCTTCGCTGTAAATAGGAAGACACAAGCACTCGTTCACTGCTCCAAGCTACCCGGAAGTTATCACTTCGGCGGCTAGCGAACGAATGATTTGGAATAGTTTGAATACCCAGAAGTCTTGGATATCATGAGACTGGGAATGGAATAAGGAGAGGTGTAGTCATACGGACAACATGGGAAACAAGGAAAAATCGAACAACCATCCAGCCTGAGGAAACGAAAATCAACCGCCCGAAAGAGGGCCCAGGAAGAAACACTGCAGACACAGGGAAAACGCAGTCGCCAACCTAAAAAGCCATGACGAAAAATACTTCCTAAAAAAAAGATGATGAAAATCATGGAAAAAATCAACAAAGCAAAGGGTGACATGGAAAAGCTATTCGCCCTTATGAAAGGTGTACTATCAATACTCAAATAAATGGCAAACCTCCAATCCAAGTACGCCAAGTCGACCTTAAAGCAGCGATATGGAACGCAAAGAATGTAAAAAAAAAAAAAAATAGAACTAAAAGATTTCACATGGCGTAACAAGCTTTATGTATTGCTCCTGATGGAAACTTTCCTGAAGCCCACTGACATATTCACCATCTCTGGCTTCCAGATGTACCGGAATGATAGGATAGGTCAACCTGGTGGAGGGACGGAGATTCTCATCAGGAAGAAGTTGGCCCACCAGCACATCCAGACACCAAACCTAATCAGCATGGAGGTCACAGATATACTGATCCATACCATCGAGGGTCACATTGTACTCATAGCAACCAACCTCCCCCCTAATAAGGTCCTACATGAAGCCGATCTTGACACGCTGATGGCGATGGGAAGGAAGGTCATCGTCGGCGGGGATCTAAATTCCAAACATCATTCCTGGAATTCGAGAACTAACAACGCGAAGGGGGAAAGGCTCTTAGAACTAACAGGGAGGAGGAACTTACATGTCCTAGGTCCCAAAAGAGCCACTCACATCCCACACGACATTCGCCGAAGAGGCGACGTCCACGACGTGGTCGTTGTCAAGGATATTGCCTAATGAATAAAGCTGCAGACAGTAAATGACCTCTCCTCAGACCACTAGCCTGTCACCATCAAATTAAGGAACTTGGTCCTACCATACACTGTAGAAAAGAAAACCAAAGAAACCAATTGGGATCACTACACAAGAATCGTTCACAATAGAATAAGGACAAACTTCAATGTACCAACCACAGTTATCCTCCATTTCGACAGAGTCGTGTCGGTCACCGACAAGTCCTCCTCCACAATTACGACGCACAGACCAGCAGCAAATACAGATCTCCCACCTGACATCGAGAACATACACCATCTCAAAAAAATTTCTAGAAAGCTATGGCAACGCTTCCGTGATCTGAGAGACAAACGACGTTATAAGCAATTAATCCAGGAATTGAGACAACGATTTCACGAACTGAGCACAGAACAATGGGAATTCAAGATGGCGCGCCTCACCCTCCAGAACAGAGACGCATGGCAGCTGGTGCGGCCCCTCAAGGAACTAAGGGACCCCAACACAGCGATCAACGGGCCCGACGGACCATGTTTCTTACAAATCCAAAGGCAGATATTCTGGCTGAACACTTCGCTGTACAGCACACTGAAGTGGAGTACAATTTATCTGAAGCAGAATCACTGACGGCTGAAAATATCTAAGAGACGGGTGAAACAATACTAACCGCACCCCCGAGGACGAACCTGAGCTCGCTACACCCGGCGAAGTACGAACAATAACCCGGAAGCTAAACATAAACAAGTCACCAGGCACAGACAAAATAACCAATATGCATCAAAAGGAGCTGTCAACCAAAGGTCTAGTCCTACTAATTAGAATTTTCAACGCTTGTATGCTCTGTCTGTATATCCCCAACAATTGGAAAATTGCAAAGATCAAAGCCATCCCTAAAAGCATGAGAGATCAGCGACTTTCGGCCAAGTACAGGCCTATCAGCTTACTCCCCTCCGCCTCTAAGGTATTTTAACGACTAATACTGAAGAGAATAAACACCAGCCTACAGTCGGAAAAAACCATATGAAAGGAACAATTCGGTTTCCAAAGCCCAGTCGGTAGCACGAGCTAATTCATCCGATTAACTGAAGACGTGTCTAGGGGATTCAATATGAGGAACTCGACGGCCGCTGTGTTCTTAGACATTGAAAAGGCGTATGATAAGGTGTGGCATGCCAACCTGATCACAAAGCTAAGAACACTGACAACCGTCCGTCGCTACCTAAACAACCATAGGTTCTACGTCTCCATCGAAGGCCCGGTGGAAATCCCACAGGGATCATACCACGCACTCGTTCTCTTCAATTAGTGCTTCTATGACGCACCGGTGGCACCACGAGTAAAAATTGCGCAGTTCAAGGACGACACCACACTTTATGCAATAGGATGCAAACATGAAGTAACGATAAAGCGCCTGCAACGGAGCCTCAAACTTATCGAAAAGTGGTGCAGAATAAACAAAATCAAACTAAACCCTATGAAATGCGCAGCCGTTTACTTCACCAAAAAAGGCCAGTTCTAAATCAAAAACTAAAAATCATGGGTAAAGAACTCAATTAGAAATCAGAAACTAAATATCTGGGTATAACTTTAGATGAGAGACTCCTCTTCCGAAACCACATCATGGACAGAAGGAGACAGGGCATAGCCGTCATTAAACAACTCTTCCCAATACTCAACAGCACAGAGCTATCAGTTTCTACCAAACTCCGGATAAACAAATCTGTGATCCATCCCTACATCCTCTACGGATTCCAGGTGTGGGGAACAGCAGCAAACCACAACATCCGCCACTTACAGAGAGTTCAGAATAGGTGCTTGAGGACTATCCTTCGTGCGTCCAGATACACGTCGACAGCTTTCATTAATAACCAAACCGACATCGAAAACATTCGGACAGAAATCTTCAAGCAAACAGAGAAGTTCTATGAATGAATTGACAAATTCAGAGATAACAATGAGAGGCTCCGTACCCTTGGCACAACAATGCCAAGGCACTGGCACTCCCATAGAGTACCATTAAGTATCATATATCAGCCAGAATAACACTGATATGATATAAGAAAAGTTTAGGAGTTTTTCACATAAAATTGTCCTTGATGAGCATAGTCATGTTTTCCCCTCAAAGCAAATAAAAAGAGTCCCCATAACAACCTTATCCTAAACAAGTGACACACAACAGTAGAGCTAACCAGGTAGCAGAACATGCACAAACACGCCATTGAGGCAGTGACACACACACACACACACACACAAAAGCCCCTCATGGCCAGTCAATAAAAGTTGTTTGAGCAGGTACGTTGTAGGTCAAGCCAGTGTATGGTGCATTTGTAGGCAGGATTCAACAAGCAATACCATGATGGAGTGACCTCCAGTGGCCATTTTAGATAATCTTCGGCTTGCGTGTGTAATACGTGCAACTGTAAACAGTTAGGGGTTCTGAGGGTTCGCCGGACTCAAATCATTTAACAGTACTTACAATCTATTAACTTGGTGAAGAATTCCGATCCCTAAAGGATTTGTTCTGGAGAATATAGTTATGATTTAGTTTTCAAATGCAGCAGATAGCTGAGAAATTTATTGAAACATTTCTAAAATGTGGTCAAACTGCTAAAATACATCAGCTTCTCTGAAAAATCAGCCGAATTAACGTCAGTAGCTTCAGGTGATCCACCATCAGTATTTTATCATGATTAGCATTTGCAAGAAACTATTGTTCCGTAACATGGGGTGGCATCAGTAGGGGTGGCAATGTCACAGTTTTTGCCCCGACTCTGAAGATACTCCAGCCAGAGTATCTAATAAATGCCTTGTTAAGTGAGTTGTCAATTCATAGGAGTAAGTTGAACCTGTAGGTAGCCATTCCCCAATATAATCATAATCACATGGTACTTTTGGTAACATAGGGTCATGACCAACCACCTGACTATTACTTGAAGCAGTTAGCAGCAGCAGTCTGGAATGGAACAGAAGATTGCAAGAGGCTAGCAGGAGAGGCAAGTACAGTTGTCCTGATTTCAATTCCTCGAACGAATCAAAATACGCACCAGCCAAAGACCTTAACCACTTGGGCCTTCAAGCTACTGTTACAAAAACAATCCTTATGCTCTGACATTAATTTAGTCTGTTCTATACAATGAAGATCACTTGTCTTGAGTTAATAAATTATGATTTTACCTGAATAACTATTTCAATTTCTTAGCTTAAAAAGCCATTCGGTAACCTCTTCTTTCAAATAACCATCTTAAGTAATCCACAATTACAGAGTAACTTTAGGTGTCAGATTGCAAGAAAAAAGTCATAACTTCAAGAGAGAGAATAAGAATATGATGACAGAAATTGAAAAGTTTATGCAGCAGATAGGACATGACAACCATTGGACATCCAACAATCATTTGGCGTACACTTATATAAATTAAATTAATTATCCCCCAAAACTTGCTCTTGGATAACGCAAACATGCTGTTCTGCAAAATGATGTTGATCAGAAGTATTTGAAGGATCTTAAATTACTGAGTAATAAATAAGATAAATAACACAAGAGAGTATAGATTTTCAAATACCATAATAAGGGAAGGAGGTTTTACAAAGAATGGTAGAGCAGAGCATAAGGCAACAAAACATGCTGGTTAATTTCCTCCTAAGGTCTGGTAGTAACTACATTGGGCCTTGGCCAACGGAGACAATGATTTATTATGAAGAAGTATTGATTAATATAAAAGGGGGTCAGAAAAACTGGTGGCCAAATTTGAAGGTGGTTGTAGGTACAATTGTAAAAAGACATATGTTATAGAGTTGAAGAAATATTTCATGAAAAATTATGTGCAAGGATCATGACATCAGTATAGTGGAGAGGTGTTGGGAGCAGCCTAAACTATAATACAACTAAAAGAAGGAATGTTTTTCTCAGAAAATCAAGGAAGCCTTGTATTAAAATCAGGCCCGCTGCTAGCTGTTTGAGCGCCCGTGTGCAATACCGATTATGCCACCCCCCGTCTAACTACAGCCAGTGGTGGATCTAGGAAATTTCCGAACCGGGTCAAAAAATCTGAGATTGCAGCCCCTTCGGAAATCCCGAGTGTCTGCGGCCGCCCGAAGCAGCTGTTGAGCTAAAAAAAAAGGTCGCCTGTTACATAACGCGCTGCAAATTTCGTTGCGGCGACAACAGAGTGGCAACTATGGGGGGCGGTGACTGTTGATCACTGGATTTACCGCCCCCCTAGACATGCTGCCCGCGTACGGTGCACGCCCGCTTACGGCAGCCCTGATTAAAATAAGAAGGAGAGAAAACTAAAGAGGTTGGTGATAAGAGAACAGAAGGGGGTAGCAAAATGCAAGATAGTATGGGACACTTGAAACAAGTAAATAAAGAATTAATAACACAGAAGAGGGTAGCTATGTATACATTCATGGAGAGTATTATTCTTGCAGCGGGGAGGGGAGATGCACTGATTGATTCAACTTGAAATTAGTAAATTAAAAATAGAAGAAACTATTCACACAATTATATATAAAGATGTGAAAGAGTTACTGAGGAAAAGAAAAAGATAATAAGAAGATGATTCAATATGACCATTATTGACTGGAAGGCAGACATGAGACAGTAAAAATCTTAGCAGGAGCTGAATTTAATCATAGGCTACCTAGGCTGCAACCTAGGGGCCCACAACACTAAGGGGGGCCTGCACCACAAAGAGGGAGGCTGCACCACAACCCTAGGCCTCCGCCTGGGCCAGTAGTAGGACCAAAAAAAAGGTCACCCATAAATCTTTTGGGCCAAATTTAAGCATCCACCGGGGCCCCCCCTAGGCCACTGCCGACTGGGGGACCCGCACCACATGTATAGCCTGGGGGCCCACGAAGCCTAAATGTAACCCTGTCTCCATGTACCTAAGCATAAATTAGTATTATAATGAAATAGAAACATATCCTAAAGATATTATGAGGGAAGTAAATAAGCTTATAAAGTGTAAAGATATAAATAACTTTACTCCAGATGTATAATATATTGGTGGATATGCGAGAGTAGCATATCTTTAAATACTGTTTAGACTGAATTTGAATTATTGCTGTATGTAAAAAGACTGTAAAAAATTATATAGTTGTAGCAGTCAATAAAGAAGAGATAAATAAGTTTGAAAATTGCGGATATATTGATGGAGAGCATGATGTGCAATGGAATCAGAAATGTCTATAAGGAAAGTGGTTTTTAATTCAGTAGCATGGACTAAAGGAAGGACATTCACAAAAATCTTAGTGGGATACATACAGAATATTGCAGACAATATGGATAAAGAAGGTCAAGTTGACAGTATAACACTGGATCTCTCGAGGGCATTTGGTGGAATAATTCATAAGGTGATGGTAAATAATAATAAAAAAAACATTGGTGTAAATGACAAAAGTTATTTCCTAGATGGAGGAACTCTTAAGAGGTAAGAAGAAAGAAGAGCAGCAAAAGCAGTATCAAAGGAGGTAGCAGTGTAAGCAGCAGTGCTACAGATAATATATTGGGATCATTCAAGGGCGTATCCAGGATCAGAGCTAGAGGGGGGCAAGATTTGAACTGCGGGGGGCAACTCATATTGGTTTTGAGGAAGTGGGGTGGAGCACTGAAATATGATGATTTCTTACAAAATGAAACTCAAACCTATTGAGAAAACTATTTTGATTATTGATTAATATAGTAATCCAACCACTTAATCTAAGGACCTATTATGTAGTACATTAAGATCATAACTCATTTATAGTTTATGTAAACATTAATTGTCTCAGATTCTTAGAAAATTTTTCAATATCTTTGTTTCTCAATATCTCGCGGTGTTCTTTCACGAAATTTTGATGCACATTCATCAGGAATAGTCCAGTCAATCTTTCCTCTCACAAAGTGCTGTTGAGCCAGTTCTTCACTCACAGCAGCCCCCCCCCCCCCCTGCCCCTCGCTGGATATGCCCATGGGATAATTGTTGTTCACTGTTGTGTTGTTGGTTTACAGTCAGAGGTGGTGTTTGCTAATGACATAATGTTATATAATAGAATTAAAAGAAGGAAGCATTGTGAATAGTGACAGAGTGATCAGAAGAGAATATTGAGCTAGGTAGGGCAATACAGGATGAGGATAAATGGAAAAAAGAGACAACTTATAACATACACAGATTGGAAAATAAAGGTTTTTATAATTATAAGGTGTAGAAGGAATAGCTTGTTGAAAGTACAAATGTAAATATTTTTGTATATCATTTTATAATAAGCTCAATGGGACAAGATACCTTGCACAGATGATAAGGACATTTTTCAAAATCCTGAGTTTGCTGGAGAGAGTGACAAATGGGAAGTACTAGGGAAGTAAGGAAATTGAGTATGGTAAGGGTAAATAAAAATAACAGTTAGCTTATCAAAGGATGGCAGCTAAATTTTCTCATGTAAGTTAGTATAGATCTAATTAGTTCCATAACTACTATAATAAAGAATATAGGTTGTGTGTCACTGTATGACAGGAAGAGGATGAAGAGTGTGCTGGGAGTGATAAAGGTATATATGATGATACCTAAATGGATATTGATAGATAAATAAATTGATAGCAGTATGTGGAAGGGAAGGTATGATCTTGACCATAAACTAGCACTTAATTTCATGTATAAGGCAGAGAAAAAATTTTCTTTTGTAGGTAATAGTAACAAGGATTGAAAAACTTTCTAAGAAGTGTGGTGCATAACTAACTGAAATATTTTAAAATAAAACTTCATGAAATCTAAAAGTTTGTCTGTAAGCAATTTACCACCAGGGCAAGTGACCCCTCAAAATAAATATGTATTACTTATTAAAAATAAAGAAATAGTTTATGCTAAATAAAAAGCAGATTCAGTTTATAGATGGTCCAATAACAAATTAAAAATCTACTTCTTAATGTTCCATCACATTTGAAACTTTATTCTAAGATAGGGTTACCAGAATTTTCTCTGCAAATCCGGGGACACTTCACAACTTTTTCACCAGAATCCGGGGACGCTTTCGGCATTTGTCCTAATTATGCGTTGTACTTTGATAAGTTATATGATTAAAGGTTGGGTTAACTTAAAAGCCACATATTGTTTATATTTTGTATTTTAAATAAGGATCACAGACAGCCATATTGCACACAGCAAGGAGACTTGATTTTCTAAAGCTGTTGTGTCCAAAACGCAGTATCCTTGTAATTTTCTTTTATTCCTAGGCACGTACAAAGAAATAAGGGCGCTTCATATCTCTTCCTTTAAAAGAATGCATTAGCAAATCAAGGCTTTTAAAGATCTCTCGTTTGATTAAAAAAAATTCTGAGGACAACAGTAAAAATCCGGGGACATTGCGGGGACGAAATCAGTCCGGGGACAGAGAGCTAAATACCGGGACTGTCCCCGGCAAACGGGGACGTCTGGTAACCCTATGCTAAGACCTTAGAAAGTTGAACCAATTAAATAATGTTCAGAAATAGAAGAAGCAATTAATAAGATTATTTCCTGGAGTTTCATCTTCATAGTTATTGAAGAGCTCAGCCAAATAGGAATTCACACTATGTGGCTGAAAATAGTGAAATAATTTATAGTATACAGTAATTACCAGATATCTCACTTATAATGAATCTTCATTCTATTACTTTAACTACTTGAAGACTAAAAAGTTATAATACGTAAAGAGTTTTTTAAAAAAATGGTGCCCAGCATGATATGAGCAATATCAGTATAAATATCTCTGCCTTAGTTATTTGGTTAGATTTGACCTTCCTCTTTCGAAAAAAGATACCACAACCCAAACTATAACTATTTTTCATGCAGAATTTTTCTTGCATTTATGTGCCAAATTTTCCCCATTTAGTGGGGAAACTTTAGGACAAACAATTTTTTTTTTTTTTTGTTAAAATCAGTGGTATAAATGGTTGATACAAAAGTTAGAGTAGAAATATTTTATTTGGTTTCATGTCAATAATATTTTTAATTAGTGTAGTTTATGTTGCTGAGCAGCAAAGGTTTCAGCAGAAATTTTTTGACCCCCTCTTCTGCCTAAATGTATGACAAACTTGGGTGACTTTTTCAGTGACATTTTGTATGGTGTGCTGCATTAATGATTTATCAGGGAATATTTATAAGTGAGTATTTAGCTTGACCTAAACAATATATATTTTGAATTCTCACATTTAATAAATGCTTTTCAGTAAGCAACATTTTTTTCACCATTGTTAGAAGAATTAGCTATCTAATGGGACTATCTTGTCAGATTTAGTAATTATTCAGTTCAAATAAAAATTTTAGTTGTTTCCAACATAATTCTTATCTGCTAACTTTATCAAATCAAAATATGATAGGAGTTGTAAGAGAAGAATGCAATAGAAACACCTGAATTAAGTTTGTTTATTGCTAGAAAATGTATTTTTCACCATGCTTATGAAATATCTTATGAATAAAATATAATGTACCTCATTAGTTATTAGTAAACTATCTTTTCAATTGTTTAGATACAGTGCCACATAGGGCCACATTTAGGCTTAGTGGGCTCTTAGGCTTTACATGTGGTGCGGGCCTTCCTGTTGGCAGTGGCCCTTGGCCCCTTCGACCACCGGGGGCTGCATCCGGCTATCGATACTTTAAATTCAAAATTATAGATTATATTGTTTTATTATTACATAAAATTGTAGCTAAAGCATATATTTCTTGTTGTAACTATTTGTTTCTTTCAAATCTACTTCCAGTTTTTCTTTTCAATATGAAATGTTGCACTAAAACAGAGCACATTAAAAATGGCTGCCATTCATAAAAAGTGGTGAATGAATTTCGGAAAAACTGCTGACAGCAACAAACAAACAAAAATTGAATGACCACAACAAAGGTATAATACTTCACAACTGGTGGTTGTAGGAGACTTAAATCACTTGAAATGTAGACAGCCTAAGATTACCCCTGCAATATCAAAGTAGCCCCAGTTTATGGTACTTCACAATATTAGCTTTAACTGACAATAGCTGCCAATTATTGACATGGATTGAGAATCATTTTACTGTTGTGCTGGAGAGAATCACATCCATTTTTCTACAGAATTTTATTTGTGTTTTGTGTTGAATGATGTCCTACTGAAATCATAAAACTATGAATAAAGATAAGAAAGAAATTGAAGGGTAAATGAACGCCTTGTGACATTGTTTGGTATGATCACATATTGATAGCAGAGAAAATATCAGAGCAGGGCCTTTAATATTTATGTAGGAAAGAGCATATTAGGAAATCAGAAACAAATTCAGAAGAAGATTTGAAGGTTTTTGATAGGTTAAAAAAGGGTAAAGCAGCTCACCTAGATAATATGGAGCGGAAACCCTTATACCCATCAGTGTGACTCAGTACACACAGGTGCCGCACACTGGGTCGGTACAACAGGGCAACGCACTGAGGTTTTTAGGAGGTTTTATGCAGTCATCCAAAGTGAATGCTGTTCAGGCCCCAATCTATACATTTCACTAACTGAAAATAAACTTATCTCACACAGATCATAGTTACATGTTTTGTGGGCAGATGGCAACATTTCACTTCCTTCAATAGCATGCAGAATGACCTGGCGGTAGGTACAAAATGCTTGGCATTAGCAAGGGCATGCAGGCGTAAAACCAAAGCTCTAAATTTGAACATGCCAATGATGAGTAAAACTAATAAAAGTCAAATGATCCCTAATGTTAGGAAAACATAGTGAAGAAGAAGAGTGCAGGCACATTTATGCCATATAAAGAAATATCATTTTGTTTCAGTGTTCCTCTATACCAGACGACTGAAAATGTGCCGAGTTTTGCTGGCTCAAAAATGAGGGGACACAAGTTGAAAACTAAAGAGTGATTGATTTTATTATTGTATGTTAGCAACATGGTTATAAAAGATTATTCAAGATAGGGATAAAACAGTGATAGTTAAGGTTAAATGGTGAACCATGAGACTTGCTATTTGGACAGTGCTGCCGATTCTACGGATTTATCCGTTGATCTACGGATTTTTATAAAAAATTTAGGATTTTCAGATTTTGTTAAAATATCTGCGGATTTTTGCTACTTTTTATTATTTGTTGATTTTTTCTTATATTTGTGGTTTTCTTTAACTTTTATCCTATAGTATTAATGCATTACACAGTTTTAAATAATTGTGAATTGCTTCATTGCAATCGCTCGCGTGAACCAACGATTGAAATAAAGTAAAGCTCATATTTTGTTAGATTATACATTTTATAGATTTTAAAAGACCGTAATACAGAACTATCTGCTTTATGCAAGGTGACACGCTCGTTGGCATGGATTTTTAACATTTCCTATTCCAGAAATAAATATAAAGTATGGTCAAAAAAAAAAAATAGAGATAGAGAGAGAGAGAAAGTATGCACAGCAGCAGTAGTGATGAAAGTTACACCATGTCCAGAGATATTTCTTACATTCAATGTAGAATATTGTTTTGTATTTCGAATTTTAAACAACTGGAAATAAAAAGTATTCCTAACTATGAATCTATCTCCAATAATTATTGTTTCAGTCTTTCAGTTAGCGAGTCTCCGAATTTTTTGTACCCAATCTACGGAAATTTTAGCGGTCATCTACGGATATTCAAAGCCAAGTCTCTGGCAGCACTGTATTTGGAGGAATTCTTAAGGAGTATTTGCTAGTAATTATTCCATTGAATGATGGCACTGGTCATTTACACTCAGAAAATAGGTTGTATTTGTATGGCATAGTATTAAATAATAGGATTAAAGATACAGCAAAATGTGAATAATTACAGTTGGATGTGGAGAGAATAACTAGTTCTGGTAGGTTATCATTGAATGTAGATAAATGTCAGAAACGGTTAGCTTATCATAGATATAAATATAAAAATAAAGTTTTTAATGATTATAAGATGGAGGAGCAAATGCTTATTGAAGGCATAAAGTGTAAAAATTTCTAAGCATGTCTTCTAAAAATATAATAAGTCTGTATCTGGCTGAACTCTGTAAAATTTAGATATTTTTTATTTCAAAAAAGAGTTTGGAGCATATTTAATGAACTATAGAAAATGAATCAACTGTTTTCAAAAAATTTGAACGTCTATTTCAGGGTGCCTCTTGCCCTTGGGCTTGGAAATAGCCCTTAAAGGCAGATGGATCAGAAATGATCAACAGCACGGGGATTCAAAATGACAATTGGAAGTCACGGCATTAAAGACCCTAAGAATATCCCTAGTCCTCTCAAATTACATATAGATGGCTCCATCCTGTGTAAAATAATCCAGAGGTAAAATATTCCCCAAAATGGATCTCCAGGTGGGGACTACTTAGAATGGATAGAAACGTTCTACGAGTCAGAGTGTGGAAAATTGGAAGTCTGAACATGGCAGGTAGATTAGAAAAATTAAAAAGGGAAATGGAATTATTTAAGTTCAAAATCGTTGGGGTTACTGGGATTAAGTGGAGGGATGTACAGGATTTCTGGTTTGGGGAACACAGAATAATTAACACAAAAGCTGTTGTTGGAGTTACTGGTGTAGGATTTATGATGAACAAGAGAGTTGGAATACGGGTGAGTTATTATGAACAGTTTATTGAAAGGATTATTATTATGAGGGTTGAAATTAATCCTGCTCCAACCAAATTAGAACAAGTGTACGTGCCAACATCACAGGAAGATGATGAAGAAATACAGAAAATATATGCTATAATTGAAGAATTAATCCAATACATGAAGGGGGAGGAAACTCTAATTATCAACGGTGAATGGAAATCAGTAGTGGGACAAGGAAAAGTGGGAACTAGTGTAGTAAGTTTTAGTCTAGGGGAGAGTAATTAGTGAGGAAGCAGTCTATTGTAATTTTTTTGTGAATAATATAAACTAATCATAGCGAACACACTATTGAAGACCCATGCATGAAGGAAATACACCTGGGGATATCAGAGGATACAGGTAGATATCATGGTCAAACAGAGATTCAGTAATCAAGTTCTAGACAGTTAAGCATACCCAGGAGCAGACATAGACTCCGACCACAATCTGATAATTGTGAAGTGAAGTCTCAAATTGAAGAGAATAAGGAATGAACCTAGGCAGAACAAACTGGAAGTCAATAAATTGAAACAATCCAACATGAGAGAAAATTTTTCAGAGTTGGTAGACATGGGTCTAAGAAATAGTTGTGAAAGGAGTTCAACTGAGGACGAATAAAATATGTCAAAGAGAGAGATAGTCATAGTTGGGAAAGAAACATTAGACTTTTTTTTTTTAAAAAAAAAAAAGCTGCCCACAAACTATGAAGAAATAGTAAAGGGATCAGAGGAGAAGGCATAAAATAATTGTTCCTGATCAAGCAGGAAGGGAGGAATACAGACAGTTAAGAAGTCAAACAAAAAAAAAAAAAAAAGGCTGCAAGAAAAGTGCAAAGAACTAGAAAAGAAAATGGTCATAGGTAAAGAAGATGTAGCAAAGAGAAAAACCACACAGTATTTTGGAGACATTGTAGGTGAATATTAGTTTGGGTTTACAAAAAATTGCTTAACTTTGAGATTGATACTTGAAGGGCGGATCAAGAAAAACAAAGATATGTTTATGGCATGCATTGGTTTAGAAAAAGCTTTTGATAATGTTAGGTGGGACAAGATGCTCAAGATTTTTAAAAAGTCAGGTCTAAAATATCAATATAGAAGAATATAAGAATCCAGCGGCTATAATTAAAGTAGAGAATCATGAAAGACATGTATCAGTTAAAAAATAATGTGAGACAAGCTTGTAGTCTATCCCCATTAAAAGTCAATTTTTATGTAGAGGAAGTGAAAGAAAAATTTGAATTTGGCATAAGTGTTCGGGGAGAAAAAATCATTATGCAGAACAGGCTGATGACATTGAGAAGTTACTGAATGCCTTGAACAAAATACTGAAAGAAGATTTTGGACTAAATGTAAACCAAAGCAAGACAAAAGTGATGAAATGGAGCAGAAATATTATCAGTAACAGTAAATATAAAAATATGATCATATGTGATAGAAGTAGTAAGTACCTATGAAGTAAAATTACAACTGAAGGCCATAGTAGGAATGAAGTTAAAAGCTGAATAGTGCTAAGAAATAGAGCCTATATGAGATCTTTTAGTTTCAAATATTGGTCTAGGACTCAGAAAGAACTTTTCAAGACTCTGTATGTGGAGCGCTGTACTTTAGGAATACCAGAAAGAAGAAAAACAGAACCATTTCAAATGTGGTGCTATAGAAGGACTAGCAGTTCGGAACCCGGATTAAATCCTATGTTCAATCATGACATAGTCAGAATATGTGTAGCAAGTTAAAACTCATAACACGATATGAACTTTTATAGTAACTAATATCGGGGGGTGGCGGATAATGTGGGTATGTTGGGTAGCAGTACCCCTACACCCCTACCCACCCGGAATTTCCCGGGATTTGAGAGAGTCTGAGCGCGTATAGAGGAAAGAAAGAGAGAGCAGACCAGCTAAGCATATTAGTTTCATCATTCAAAATAGTGTACAATAGACTGTGTATCCACAACAACGCCATGAGCGAAGCGCAAAATTCCTTTGATATATCCCCGCCCCATCTATCGCCTGATCGACGGGAAACAAATGTTGTGAGTGAAAGCAAGAATGCTACGGTAAAAAATCGTACGCCATGCGTTAAAGGCGCTTTAGTGTATTTCGAAGGCGTTTCCGCTGAATCCACCTGTATTATCAACAAAAAAGTTCATCTGGGTAAATTCGTACTCAAGCTATAAAAGGAGAAACCAAATTAGTGTAGACAATGCTAGAAAGCTGAACGTAGAGGATAAATTTGCATCTCCTTTAAAAGATGACCTTGTTCATTCAACTGACAGTCAAAATCGTGAGAGTAAGTAAAAATAAATTCTTATTTATGTTATTCACTAAATACACACGTATATGGGTAACGAATAAACACACTATGTTCAAACGGAAGTTACATTATGGAAGCGGAAGAAGCAGAAGTTATATGAAAATGTCATTTGGTGTTACAGATCTTCATTTACTTACTAATTACTTCTATTTAATAAAAAAAGTGATATTATGTTTATTTTAATAATCAAATCAATCCGTCAGAAATGGAGTTTTAAAAACCTTTTCTCGCTTTAAATTGCTTCTTTTTTTCACAATAAATTAAGGCTGAACATTGAACAGTTTTTCGCTGGCGGAGCTGACAGACTAATTATAACAACATGGAACAGGTATTATTTTGTGAGTGTTCAATTGCTACCACTTAGGATGCTCTTCTTTTGAAGGAAGTCTTATTTGCTTCAACTATTGCACTAGACTGACATTGATTTTTTTTTTTTTTTTGATTTTTTTTTTTAATTCTTCCTGCAACTTAAGACCTAAATTTAGTTTTTCACACCCTTTAAACTCTTCTGGATGCATAGATTTCAAATGACGTTTTAAACCAATGGTATTATCGTAGAAATTCCTTTTCATTTAACGTACATTTCAATTAAATTTTTTATACGAAAAATCTCCCGATCGGAATTAGTTTTAGTTTCATTTTGGGACACACCACTGGTTATCCAACAAAATACATACTCGTATTTTGCGGATAGACTCTCACGGCACTAGTTCTCTTCATGCCAGCTGCACTGAAGCGTTAAAAAACGTTGATAATATCAACGTGGTATAATCGATATCAACGGCTCATTCAAAACAGATTTTCGATATCCGTGCAGAATTGTCGAAAACATTTAGCGTAGCGGTGGCCAACCTTTTCAGCTGCCGGGCCAAATTTTAGAAACATAATTTTCAATCGGGCCGCACGTACTACTTATCTTGGGAAAAAATACTTGAATATTTTTATGGAGGAAAGAAATTGAAAGTTAAAGTTTATATATATAATGTGACCCGCGGGCCGCGCGCTGGCCACCCCTGATTTAGTACCTTGAAGGCCTTCATTACAAATGAGCATTTTATTGTTTCTAACTGCGAAAACCAAATCAGAAACATTTGATCTGGTCACTGACATTTTCGCACAAGTTGGTGCTGTCAAAACTCAGAGGCCAGTGCTACGATGGAGTTTCTAATGTTCCTGGAAAAATAACAGGATTTCAGTCACGAATACGCATAGAAGAGCTTCGAGCTTTATTTGTGCATTGTAGTGCTCATAATCTCAATCTTGTAGTACGAGATGGAATTGAGAGAGTTAAAACAGCAAGCAAATTTATTGGAACTGTTAAAGTTTTGATAAACTTCGTGCGAAACTTGCTAAACGGCAAATCGGAATAGAAAAAAGAACTAATGATGTTTTGCCTGCTCTTGCAGCCTTTCGTTCGACAAGTTATTTATAAAGATTACAAGTTTAATTAATTTCTTTAAATTATGGTTTTGTATTTGTATTTATTTATTTATTTATTTATTTTTTTTGTTTTTTTTTTTATTTTTTTTTTTGTTTGCAGATGGTTAGTGAGACTCTAATCCTTTAAAGCAGTAAGAGAAAATTATCAGCAGCTAATGCAATTTTTGTATTTCATTCTGCTTCCAGAGAAGTAGACGTGCTGTCGCAGCTATGGCTTCTGCATTTCATTCCTACATGGAAACGTTTGAGCGTATTTTCTGTTTAACAATGATGATAGAAATTTAATTTTTGATCACTTCGAAATTTTGAATTCAGATCTACAGATATCGAATCTGTGAGTTAACTGAATTGTATTAGAAGATACAAACAATAACTGACGTTTTATACTGTGCTTGAGATTCAAAATTAGAAGAAATTTGGCAGAAAAGTGAACTGTCGGGTACTAACTTTGAAATCAACCAACCACAAAATCACACATCAGAGTAAAATTCCCAAGCGCATCGACCAAGGTAGAAGCGAAAATCTCCAATTCGAAACAACTCAAGATTTGTTCCGTAAATCTTACATTGAAGTTTATGCTCATGTATTCATGTCGTTAAAGAGTCGACTATACAACTATTCCATCCATTTCTTCAAATCGTTAGATCGATTCGCTTTGGGACAGGCCACTAATGTTGAACTTGAAGTGCCATCTAGACAATCCTTTTGGATCTTTGATGTGGTGGTTTCCCCTTGTCTTCCACATTCTCATGCCGTTGACCATCTACAGATTCCTCCGCCTTTAGGGATGATTTCTTCTCCCTACGTCAAGAGATTGCCCTGGCCCTTTACCCGCTCACCCGCCCTGCAAGAGGGTGTCTCCTTATCCCGCGAGCTACTCGGCAGGCTGCTTGCTGTGCCAATGCAAGTGCTAGGGTATTTCACTTTCCCGGTACCACCCATATCTGGGAGGCATTCCCAGACCCACCACCTAGGGAGGCGCCCGATGGGGAACTAACAACCTCCCACTAATGCTGAAAGAATTGTAAACTTATATAACCATGATTTGGGCCAAATAAGATTGCTGAACGATAGAGGCATGTTAAAAAGGCAAGACGAGGAGGCAAAAAATTTGAGCGGGCTTGTAGATTTTTTACAAATGTACAGTTGGTTTAGAGGACTGACACCAAAGTTTGTGCGCTTCGTTCGACTACTCGTCACGATTCCTGGATCGTCCTTTTCGAATGAATGAAGGTTTTTCGCCTTATGCCGACTCAAGACTTACCAAAGATCGATAATGTTGCAAGACAGACTCAATAACATCGCAATATTACATGTATAAAAATTGTTTATGGTAATCTCACTGGTGAACTAAATTTGGATAAATTGTTGAATCGGTTCATTTCCAGACAAGCAAAAAACAGTACAGTTTTTGCATTGCGCAATTAATACTGAACATTAAATTAAACAAAAAAAAATACTATTAAAATATATTGAATAAATTATATGATAAATATCTTATATTCATTTTGTAGTTTTATCCCTATGAATTTCTCTGGTGAATTTGTTTGTATGAGTGTCAATATTATTATTTTAAGGAACATAACCAAATGAGAGTTTCAAGGGACCCTCCTCCCCCACCCCAATTGCCTGACTACCCACCCGGGCTTAACACGAACGTCGGCCCTGACTAAATATGATAAACGAGCTGGGTTTTGTGTAGTTAGCGGAAATGAGGTGACTGAAGAAGTTCTGGGAATGTACAAGGAGTATTATTGTGATGAGGCCTTAGAGTATATTATAGAAGGGAATATATTATGGAAGGGATGTGATGGCCATGGTCATAAATTAGCACAAAGCTGCAGGCAAGATAATGTGAATATTTTCATTTTTAGGTAACAGAGCCAGAGACTGAAATAAATTATAAAGGGATACGCTGATCAATTTAACTCTAGCACTGAAAGAGTTCAATTAAAAAATTGGTTAAATAGAAAAGTAGGTAGGTAGGAAACTGGACACAGCGATATATGCTCTAAATTTAAAAAGTTATGTTAATTTTCTTGTCTAACTCAGTAGGCTACCACACAAAACACTAATGAGTTGCAGGAGAGCCTTTGCTGCTATGCTGATCGTACAGGTACCATCTTCATTAAATTCCCTTTATTTACCAGTGTCAGATCTGAAATCTGAGTATTTGGCACAGAATTTCTCAAAATTTTCTGTTCCTTTCCTCTTTTTTGTATTAATTGCTTTTTCTAGTGTCCAATATAGAATTGTTTCATATTATTTAAATTTTGTATTTTTGTCCTGAAACGCAAAAGTATAATTCATCTACTACAGAGATGTTACACTACCCAACCAGAAGAGATTGCACACTCCATCAGAAATAAACATACCACTCAGATTATAGACTCCGCATTTATTCGAAGGTAGTGCCGTGAGTTCGTATGAATACTTGAGCAAGATTTCAACATAACTACAATATAAAAGCTACGGAATACTATGACATGCGTGCCCAACATGCACTTTTCTGATTTTTTAAAATAAATACAAATAAAAGCTTATGGCTTTAAGTGCCAAGAGATCCGCGCCTGTTGTTCGGCTCACCTTGATGACCGAGTTTCTAATCCACGCATTTCCCACCTCCGTCGTGGGAACTTAAACTAACGGGACAGTTTATGCAGTGGCGGCTCTAGACGTAGTGCCACTGTGACATGTCACTACCTTTAATCAAGAATAAATAAAAAATAAATGCAGTGAAAGAAAAATAAATATTTATAAATGCGGCATTCTCTACTCTACAGCTAGGAAAAGTAATGAACTCCATCTGTTGGCCACATCAGTGAACTCAGAACTGTTTCGCTGTCGTGGAGACAAATCTTGGATGGCACAGATCGCGCATGCGCTCTAGCAATTTTGTGGAAATGTTCAAGGTCGGGGGTTCGCTTTGTTAATGGGGAATGGAGACAACTTCGTTCTGTCACATGCTGCAGCTCGATAAAGTTAGTAATACTGCCGGCAGAGTGCAGCAGCTGCCATTTTTGTAGCATTCAACTAAATATTCACTGGAACAGTGCTTCAGTCTGTTCGCTGATTACTGGTGGTCCGCGAACATAGTTCAGGAGTTCCACAGGAATAATATCATAAATTCTGGTGCCATATTCGTACTGTATAAGGCTGTATGTCCAACATTTAAATGTCTTGAATGTTTCAATGACCCGGCAAAAATGTGGCATTTCCAGGATGAGATAGAACAGCATTGTTTCTACAACAGTCTATTCACTTCCATGTGGCGTCTAGAGATTAAGTAAATGACGGTTTACTAAGGGTTTTAAATGGGTATGAGGAACCGCGGTAGTTGATAAGATTGGTAACGCGAGTGGTGAAGTAAATAAAAATAAAAGGCATACGGTCTAGCGTCTTTTATTTTGGGTTATGTTGTAGGCCGGTGGTATAGTGTAGCGCCCATCCTGTAGTAACCATGGAGGAAGGAATTATATGGAGGAGAAGTGACGTTAAATCGGTGAAGCAAGCACTAAACTCTCCCGCATGGTGGCAGCACCGGCAGCGACCATATGGCGCTTCCCAACAATTAAGGTGTTCACATTGTGGTAGATGCAGTGATTATTTCATTTAGTATTGTGTATAAGTGTTTAAAAATGCCAGCTTGTGTTGCGTACGGTTGCACAAATAGGCCAGACAGGAAAGAACCTGGAATATCATTTCATAAGTAAGTTGAATTGTAATTATCGTTGTTGAAGTGAGCGGTAGACACCGCAAACTTTGCAGCACGTCTATAAATATTTAGTCATAGCTCTCAATGGGATGACTTTGTTCTCAAATTTTTCTTGGTGTAGTGTAGAAAATCAGCAAACTTGCTATTTTGCACATAATAGACTAGCATTATTTTTTAACGAGTGTTTAAAATGAGATTTAAAGGGACGTGTTTTACTTCGCGATTCAGTGAATTTACTATTACGATTTCTTTCGTCACGTTGCTGATTATACTGACAATGGATGATGAAATTAACTGTTATGTGAGAAGCTGTGAGTTTTATTAATTTTTTAAATAGCTATTTCAGGCCATTGACTTAGGTTATTTTTAAAGCTTCATATAAGACTTGTTTCTGTTTGTAAATACGTCTATACCTATTTTTACCGATTTTGAAATCTTTCTCATCTATTTATGTCGAAACAGGTTCATGCAGAAATAAAAATGGGCTTCATAAATAAAGAAGTTATTGGCCTTTGAACAAAATCAATTTGGGGAATGTGTTTCTAATTTAGTCTCTCTTTTTTTTGTACAACATTCTCCCCCCCCCCCCCCCGTATCTAAATCTAACTGAGAGATAATTTTTTTACAATTGTCCTAATAAGTAGGGCTGTGAAATTAGACAACACATCTTGATCAAGAGAATGTTCATTAAGGTGACTGAATAAACATTTTATTTCTGGTACCAGCCTACAAAATGTCTGGGTTGCTCATCCCTAGAGTGGGTCCTCTTACTTTTTTTCTGGTCTAGGACACATTTCAGACTAACCACAAGTGGTAGTAATAAAACTGAAATATCCATTTTGCATGTCAACCATGTAATCATTGTGG
The DNA here is from genome assembly GCA_031002005.1 of Vandiemenella viatica. Lineage (NCBI taxonomy): Eukaryota > Metazoa > Arthropoda > Insecta > Orthoptera > Morabidae > Vandiemenella > Vandiemenella viatica. The sequence continues at coordinate 234,787,982 of JARYHS010008074.1, read as the reverse complement.
CATTGACAGAATTAATTTTTGGTCCAGCCTGCATCCAAACCTAAACCCCTCAATTTGGATGTTGTATATCCCCCAAACTAAGCAAGATATCGAAAACATTTATTCCTTATTATCGAGTTTTTTTCGTCGTGTTACATAAGAATCCATCATTAAATTTGACTTTTGCGAAATTTTTCTTCTGCATTTCAACTCAAGACACCTCACTTTTGAGACAGTATATCTCGAGAACTAGGTGAAATATCGAAAAATTTCAGTCTTTATTTTTTATTTTTCTCGTCTTTCTAAATAAAAATTCATCATAAAATTTGACTTTGAATAATTTTTCTTCTGAATTTCAACCAAAACCATTTCACATTTAAGACAGAATATCTCGAAAACTAAGCAGGATATCAAAAAATTTTATTCTTCATTTTTTATTTGTCTCATCGAGTTACATAATAATCCATCACCAGATTGCGGCGTCACGTTTATCCTAGAGTCCCCTTGAAGTGTTTGTACATATTCCCCGTGTTTGTTGGGAAGCGGTCAAGCCCCCACCACTCCGGCCATGCCCCCCCACTCCTCCGCCGGCCTGCTTCACTCCCATGCGTGGTAAAGGTCTCTTGCGTCGTCTCCATATTATTCCTTCCTCCATGGTAGTAACATTATTATTTATCTGGTTTGGTCTGATTAACATGTAATTAACTTTTAATAGTTCACATCCTGTATTATATCTGCGTTTTCATAGGATTCAGAACGTGGTTTTAGATTTATTATGTTATAATGGTACATTTTAATAACAACAAAATAAAATTAGTCCCAGGGTGGAAGACATTAAAAAAGACAGGAAAAATTGCGGAGGTGACTGGCGACGGAGGAAGGAAACTCAGAAGAGGAAAATGAAGTTGCGCAATCGTCGTCCATAGTAGGCTGAAAAAAAAAAAAAAAAAGAAATAGGCATGTGTGAGTTAGTGGCCTACAGCATTATTTTTGAAAATTTACTGGTCCTCGGATTGAAAAAGGTTTGGATACGCTGCCCTAGAAGCTTTGTCAATGCGAGCAGGCAATATTGTTTTTTTTCTTAGATTCTCTGAAGGAGAATTACATAAGTTTATGAATGCACGTAACAGAAAACGATTCTCAAGAGAAATGTGTTCCACTGCCGTCGTGGTCATCGAAGACAGTGCCGAATAAGAAAGTATGGGGTCCTAAGCACTCTCAAAAATTTTGATTCCCTCTGTTTTTGAAATTAATTATATGTATTTTAAAAGTTCAAAGTAAGGGTTTTGTAGATGACTAATAGAATTTATCATATTTTTATTCAATTAACAAACAAATTTTACAATTTATCATATTTTGAAAATTACTTTTATTTATCGTACACTACTATGAAACAAAAAAAATAATTTCCATGCTTTTCATATATTTTTGATTGTTTTATTCTGGATGATTTTATTTTTTATTATTTTTATTTAGTGAAAAAAGTGAACTTTCAGGGAGCCTTCAAAAATCAGGGGCTCCAGGCTACTGCCTAGTCATGCCTAGTCCTACCTTTTGGGTAATCCAACACTGCTTGTAGATCAACTTGTCGGTTTTAGGCTAATCACTAAATGTTTACCGTTTGGTCAATTTTAAAACATTTATCATTGATTAATTTCAAAATCATTTAATTAATCCGGCAGTAATTGCAGGTAATGAGACTTTCATACGTTACAAATCTTCATATAGCGAGATTCTTACTCTGAGCTGTATTTCACCTTTCCCTTCAATGATGATCAGTAAGCCGCGGAAACATTCAGTGGCGGATCCAGGGAAGGAGAGGGCTAGGGGGTTTAGGCGCCACCCACCCCCAAAAGCACCAAGGTCACCCCGGACGACATGGAATTTTTGAACCTTTTTTATGTTCTTATAATGGCGGCATTCTGGAGTAATGAGCCCCCCAAACCAAATCCTAGCCCCCCCCCCCAATCAAACCAAAATCCTGGATCCGCCACTAGAAACATTTTGTTGTTGTCACTACCTGAGGAAATCTCTTCGGCCGCCACTGAGTTTATGCACTACCACATTCTGAGAAACATGTAGTTTGTGTTCTTTATGATAAGTGGAGACCGTTCGAGCACTATCTTAGGTGTTTGCGGAAAACCACCTATAAATCGTAATTAGGATGACAGGTACGCCTGGCCCGGGATTTGAACCTTGGTTGTTTTTACTTCTCCGAATCCGGGTGGGAGCTTTTAAAGTGTGTATCCACACTAGCGGGTTCTACTTTAAATTGGATCACTCCATTTTGTTCTTTATCCATCTTATTTGGTTTTCTGCTCTGTTTTAACGTTATAATTTTCGCCCAGAATGATGGAAATCAGCGTTTCTCAACCTTTTCCAATCCCAGGACCAGTAAAATGTCAAAAATAATTCCGCCGACCACTAAGTAATAAGAACCTAACTTTTTATCCTACCAAATTATTGTTATCGGCTATCGCGGTCTCTTAAGACCATAAAAAATCGTTTCTCTCTTTGAAGCCGACTGAAAACGTTGGTAGTGAATAGACTATTATAGGAGTATGCAGTCTTATCCTCATGTCCTGAAAATACCATGGTTTTTTAGAAAATTTTGACTTAGGTCCTTCTTTCACGGCGCTATTGAAAAGAAACCAGTTACTAACTAGGATCACCAATCAGTTTCTTTTCAGTCACTGCACTAGTATTTCAATGGAGGCTCGCACACTGGGTGATCGGTTAGTAACTAGTCCGTAACGCGTCCGTGATTGGTTCCAAGTGACGCAGCGTGCAAGTTGCCGCGCTACTAGTTACAAACAAGTTTCTCGACTAAAATGGTGGATCAGACGATGGATTTAAATCTTGTTGCTGAAATATAGAAACATCCGTGTTTATATACAAACAAGCTGAGTAAATATTCACGGAATGATGCAACAGAAAAAGCATGGAATGTTATTGGACAGGAAGTTAATTTATCAACTATGTAAACGTATTTTTAATGAAGAACAATGAACAATAATTTATATAAACACTTCAGATTTATTTTTCTTAAATTAAATTACGTAATATATTTCCATTGCCAAGGAAGTGCTTCTTGTGTTGTAATAAAATAATTGGCTAAATAATTTATGGTGTCATATGCTGATGAAGGAGAACTTATTTTAAGTCGTGACAGCGGTATTATGTGTGCCGTGTGGTACTGAAGTTATATTATTTTCAAATTTACTTGGACTGTACGGGACTTATTCCTCACTCCTGACATTTATGCAGTATGCAAGGCGATTTTACTATATTAATTTCTTTTTGTGGGTCATTACATCGTATGGGACTGTTAAACACTTGAAATTTTTCCATCTTGCCAAATGTACACACTTGACAATAAATTTGGCCGCCGCTGAAACATTCTATCACTCTTATTTTGCACAATCTGACATCAATGTAACAGTAATGCAATACTGGCTTGCCGTATTGCGTTACTGTTTCTTAGGATGACATTGATGTCAGATTGTGCAAAATAAGAGTGATAGAATTTTTCAGCGGTGGCCAAATTTATTGTCAAGTGTGTACATTCTATAGTTTTTTTTCCTCTCCCAACTCTATAATTACATACACTTTTTGTGTTATCAAGAGTTCTTTGTAGATATGATCTCAATAAATATCGCGTAAGAGGGAACACTTCATCGTCTATGAAATAGAACGGGAAATAGTTTGTATTTTCATCACTTCGTAGCCTTGCAGGCAAAACCTTTATTTATTTATTTAATTTTTTAATCTCGTTTTCCTTCTTTGAATAATATACTATGACATCCGCATTCGAATCGGAAGAAATCTTCGTCTCGCTCAAATCACACGAGTGACTGTAGTTCCAGAGATTTGAGTAGTGTCATGTGCGAACATTGGTCAGTGAGTAGTTAGTAATTTCAGTCTGTGATCAGTTCCGTTTCCTTTGAGTAGCGTCGGGTGAGAAGGACCTTATAGCTTATAATAATCGCTTGTGGTACTACATAGTACACGTACTGTAAGGTACCCATTTTAAGTAAATAAATTTTTGTAATTTATTTTTTGTTATATCTTTAGTTCAGTTAGAATCAAATAAATTAAAAAAAATCCACCAGCGGACTACCTGTTTCATCTTTGCGGATCACAGGTTGAGAAACGCTTATTTAAATGACTAAAATTCATCATTATTTTATGTAAAACATTTTATTACAATTTTTGAATCCACTTACCACCTCGGCGTTAGTGTTCCCCACTTGCCTGAATGCGCCAATGGGTTTACGCAATACCTTACATCTATTTGTTTGTTTCTTTGTTAATCACGCTTTATTGTTCAGTTTTTATAGTATATCGTCATTTTCATTCTGTTAGAATTACTATCTGAGCTCCAGGTTGAGGTATTCCCCTTTTGGATCGTGATAAATTTATCATATGCGTGGTAATTACGGCGCCCGTTGTTGCAATTTTTATTGTAATTGTTTTGATTTTTAGAAGCCAATAATAACCAAATCATCATATCCAGAGCCGTTCTGGGACATTATCGTCATATGCTAATTAAATAAATCCCATAACTGTAATGTATGATACAAACAAAATTTACTATCCCGATTTCCACGAATAAACGATTTCAACTTCATTAACATTGGCATAACATTGATTAAACATAATTCATCGATAAAAAATAACTAACATGAAACTTATCACTCTGCAAGTAATTTAGCCCAGTTGCAGCGCACCGAGCATGGTGGGTGAGCGGTAACGTTCTTGCCTCGCATCCTGGAGGACGCGGGTTTGAATCCCCGCCCGGTCATCCAGTTTTGGGTTTTACGTGGTTTCTCCAAATCGCTCCAGGCGAATTGTGGCATCATTGCTATAAAAGATCATGGCCGAATTCCTTCCCGTTCTTTGCCTCCAGTTCTTTCCCGTCTCTAATGAGCTCGACGTCGACGAGGTATAAAGCAATAAGAAAAAAATGTTTTAGCAGTCAAGATCTCAGTGGCCGTTATAGGGTGGATGCAGTTGAATCGACTATGGTGAAAGTTTGTGGTTAAATTAACGCACGATAGAGTTGTATCGAGAATTCAGGCTGCGATGAATTATCCATACGGGGAAGTGGCGTAGCAATTGGGTGGCAGGACGGGCAAAATTCCATGGGCCCCCAGCCGGATGGGGCCTCCGGCACTCATCACGAGGGGCCCCGGTGCCCCCTCCCTTAAACAGCCCCGTGCCCATTCTCACCACCTGGGAGAGTAGTAGAGCGGAAAAAGGTCTCCCATTAATGGGGTGCCCCAATTTGCTCTCTTCCCTAGATACGGCACTCAGGGGTGCCCCATCCGATGAATTTGCTACGGGCCTCAACGGTATAGTTACGCCACTGTTACTGGTATAGTAGGCCCGTCGACATGATTCCCCTTTTCTGCGGCGTCAAGTTGTGGAGACGCATATTCTCATGTCATCAGGAGGTCGCGATGTCTAGTCGCATTGCCGAAAGCTCTCAGTCGCAAACGTCTTGAACTTGTTCTTTTATAATAGTGCACGACGCGCGTGACAATTCCACGATTGAAGTCCACTACACGCAATGAAACCATGAGTCCCGTTGTAGATGTATAACGCCGGTGCGTTGCCAGTTTTTAATTAACGCTAATTGATTTTAATTGAATTGCGTGGGGGCCTTAATTGATTTTAATTAATGCTAATTAATTTTAATTAATTTTAATTGATTTTAATTGAGGCTAATTGATTTTAATTAATTTTAATTGATTTTAATTGATTTTAATTAATTTTAATTGATTTTAATTAATTTTAATTGATTTTAATTGAGGCTAATTGATTTTAATTGATTTGCGGAGGGGGGAGCCTTAATTGATTTTAATTAATGCTAATTGACTCACGCCTTGGAGCGGAGGGGAGCCGAGGAACTAGGGTCGCTCCCCACGCAACTGCATGATGCGGGTTCGTAATTGAATGAGCACAGCTGCGCCACACCCGGAAGCCATCAATTAAGGCTCCCCACGCAGCTGCATGATGCGGGTTCGTAATTGAATGAGCACAGCTGCACCACACCCGAATTATCGCTCCCCACGCAGCTGCAGGATGCGGGTCCGTAATTGAATGCGCCACACCCGGAAGCCATCAATTATCGCTCCCCACGCAGCTGCAGGATGCAGGTTCGTAATTGAATGAGCACAGCTGCACCACACTCGAATTATCGCTCCCCACGCAGCTGCAGGATGCGGGTTCGTAATTGAATGCGCACAGCTGCGCCACTACATTCATCATCGTGGGGCGCAGTCTTCCCACACCAATTCTCCATGGCTCCAGACGCGTGTATAAATAGGGCTGAGACCCCCCTTCTGCCATCCAGTCTTCTCTGAGTCGTCGAGCTGAAAACTTCAATCATCGCAATGTCTTCTGAGGATCTTAGCTTATTCAGCGATATTGGTAAGTAAATTATTGTTATTTAACTTGTTTTTTCTGGCTGTTTTAAATTCTTTCACATATACTGATGAGCTTTTTTTTTTCTGCTTCAGACATTGATGAAATTCTCGCTGAGGATGATTTCGGTAATGATTAATATTTTTTTAACGTAACTATAGTTATGAAAATGTATATTGCTGAAGCAGTAGTCTATATTATTAATTTATTTGTTCGCAGGTGATTTGGATATTTCATTCAGCGACCTTTTTATTTCAGTACGTATTTATCTATAGATTTTTTTTTCCATGTCTTTATAACTATTGCTAATACATTTTTTTTCTTTTCAGATGAACCATCACGCGCAGAGAAGCGTAAGGGAAATTCTCAATGAAATAAGTAGCCCAAAAAGAGCTTGTGATTCCTCACAATGGAGCATGCTCCCAAATATTGACGTGGATGTGCCGCAGAGCATGTCACCACCACATAGCATGCCGCCAACTCCGCCACCACAATGGGTTCTTCCACAACCACCAGCACACTGGAATATCGGTAAGTCCAGTACATCAGTAATTTACCTATATTATTTTATGCTTACAAAATTATGTTTTTCATGATACTAAAACATTTTTCTTCTTTTTATGTTTCAGAGGGGGCGGTCGGACACCAGGACAACGAGGCAGTTCCGCCACCAATATGGCGACCATGGGAGACGTCAGGACTTAGCCGACCGCCCGCCACAGCAGCAGCAGCCCTGCCGTCCAGCCGCCCATCGCCGGGACCCAGCCGACAGTATGCCGGTCCATCGCCGGGCCCAAGTCGACCACAGCCGGGACCCAGCCGACAGTATGCCGGTCCATCGCCGGGGTCAAGCCGCCACTTCAACAACCCACCGCCGGGACCCAGCCGCCACTTCAACAACCCATCGCCCGGCTCCAGCCGTCAGTACGCCGGTCCATCGGCCGGGTCAAGCCGACAGTATGCCGGTCCATCGCCCGGCTCCAGTCGGCAGTATGCCGGTGCAGGGGCAGCCTTATGCAGTCATGATCATGCAGCAACGATGGGTGAGTCAGCAGTATCGCGATTAGTCCTTGAAGACAGGCTTAGTGCATTTAAAAATAGAATTTATTCCGGGACAATTTCAAATTCTCAAAATTTCATTGATCCAATGAATTTCATTGATGCTTGCTTTAAACTTGTTGCCGGTAAAGTTCGCGAAATTGTGGATAATCGGTCCTCCCCATCTGTAAAGGTGCAGGTTGGACTGATTAACACATATAAAATACAGAAGGAAATGATTTTGGAAACCGCCCGTATGTGCTTTTTAACTAAAATGCGTGAGTCACAACAAGCACTTGCCTGTCGGATTGGTATGAAAAATATGTGAAGTCGGAGCTCAGAGTAAAATTGTGTGAATTTCAAGAAAGGACAAGTGGCAAAACTCTCGATAGAATAGAATCCCTCGACATTAGCATTTCTAATTTTCAACCTTTCTATCGTGGGTCTTCCTATGTTGCTCTGCCACTTGATATCTGTAGAAAGAAGGCCGTCATCAATGTTGAAAACAAGAATGACGAGTTGTGCTTTCTATGGACAATTCTTGCATATCACGTAAAGGCGCTAAGCAAAAAACCTACAAGGGTTAGCATATATAAGAAAGTACGTTCACTCTACCCCCTCGATTTTTCAGGTATTGAGTTTCCGGTAAAACTCTCTGACATTTCTAAATTTGAG
>JARYHS010008074.1:234576980-234778861 GCA_031002005.1 Vandiemenella viatica | reverse complement strand
AGCATATTAGGAAATCAGAAACAAATTCAGAAGAAGATTTGAAGGTTTTTGATAGGTTAAAAAAGGGTAAAGCAGCTCACCTAGATAATATGGAGTGGGAACCCTTATACCCATCAGTGTGACTCAGTACACACAGGTGCCGCACACTGGGTCGGTACAACAGGGCAACGCACTGAGGTTTTTAGGAGGTTTTATGCAGTCATCCAAGGTGAATGCTGTTCAGGCCCCAATCTATACATTTCACTAACTGAAAATAAACTTATCTCACACAGATCATAGTTACACATTTTGTGGGCAGATGGCAACATTTCACTTCCTTCAATAGCATGCAGAATGACCTGGCGGTAGGTACAAAATGCTTGGCATCAGCAAGGGCATGCAGGCGTAAAACCAAAGCTCTAAATTTGAACATGCCAATGATGAGTAAAACTAATAAAAGTCAAATGATCCCTAATGTTAGGAAAACATAGTGAAGAAGAAGAGTGCAGGCACATTTATGCCATATAAAGAAATATCAATTTGTTTCAGTGTTCCTCTATACCAGAAGACTGAAAATGTGCCGAGTTTTGCTGGCTCAAAAATGAGGGGACACAAGTTGAAAACTAAAGAGTGATTGATTTTATTATTGTATGTTAGCAACATGGTTATAAAAGATTATTCAAGATAGGGATAAAACAGTAATAGGTAAGGTTAAATGGTGAACCATGAGACTTGCTATTTGGACAGTGCTGCCGATTCTACAGATTTATCCGTTGATCAACGGATTTTTATAAAAATTTAGGATTTTCGGATTTTGTTAAAATATCTGCGGATTTTTGCTACTTTTTTATTATTTGTTGATTTTTTCTTATATTTGTGTGATTGTTTTTTTAACTTTTATCCTATAGTATTAATGCATTACACAGTTTTAAATAATTGTGAATTGTTTCCTTGCAATCGCTCGCGTGAACCAACGGTTGAAATAAAGCTCATATTTTGTTAGATTATACATTTTATAGATTTTAAAAGACCGTAATACAGAACTATCGGCTTTATGCAAGGTGACACGGATTTTTAACATTTCCTATTCCAGAAATAAATATAAAGTATGGTCAAAAAAAAATAGAGAGAGAGAGAGAACATATGCACAGCAGCAGTAGTGATGAAAGTTACACCATGTCCAGAGATATTTCTTACTTTCAATGTAGAATATTGTTTTGTATTTCGAATTTTAAACAACTGGAAATAAAAAGTATTCCTAACTATGAATCTATCTCCAATAATTATTGTTTCAGTCTTTCAGTTAGCGAGTCTCCGAATTTTTGTACCCAATCTACGGAAATTTTAGCGGTCATCTACGGATATTCAAAGCCAAGTCTCTGGCAGCACTGTATTTGGAGGAATTCTTAAGGAGTATTTGCTAGTAATTATTCCATTGAATGATGGCACTGGTCATTTACACTCAGAAAATAGGTTGTATTTGTATGGCATAGTATTAAATAACTAGACGACCCGTGCGAAAATTTCGCGAATAAAATGCGATGAATAGTGAGGTTGAATATAATGTCACCAAGTTCAGTCATTACTCTTCATACTCCTACTTCATTTATCGATTTTGGTTAGAAATCCAGGGAGATAAATGGCTCGAAACACAAAAAACGTATTTTAGAAATATTGACATTTTTGCGCTTTATGGGTCGAATTACGAAAAATTCCTTTCTTAGAATATAATGTTACCACGGCGGAAACCTTAGTCTTTAATACGATATGTCATTTATCTATATCGATTAGATATCAAGGGAAATATAAGGCTCGTGACACAAAAATACGTTGTAGAACAATTTATACTTTTTCCCTTTAATAGTTGAATTCCAAACACTTCTTTCTTAAAATATGATGTCAGCAAAGCTGAGACATTATTCCTCACAATCGTACTTGATTTATCGATTTTGGATAGATATCAAGGGAGATAAGTGGCTCGAGACACAAAAAACGCATTTTAGAAAAATTGACTTTTTTGCCTTTTATGGGTCGAATTACGAAAAATTCCTTTCTTAAAATATAATGTTACCACGGCGGAGACCTTATTCTTTAATATGATACCTCATTTATCTATATCGGTTAGATATCAAGGGAGATAAATCGCTCGTGACACAAAAATCGGTTATAGAAAAATTTATACTTTTTTCCTTTAAGGGTTGAATTCCAAAAACATTCTTTCTTAAAATATGATGTCACAAAGCTGAGACATTACTCCTATAATTCCTACCTCATTTATCGATTTTGGTTAGATATCCAGGGAGATAAATGGCTCGAGATACAAAAAACGCATTTTAGAAAAATTGACATTTTTGCCTTTTAAGGGTCGAATTACGAAAAATTCCTTTGTTAAAATATAATGTTACCACGGCGGAGACCTTATTCATTAATATGATACCTCATTTATCTATATCGGTTAGATATCAAGGGAGATAAATCGCCCGTGACACAAAAATCGGTAATAGAAAAATTTATACTTTTTCCCTTTAAGGGTTGAATTCCAAAAACATTCTTTCTTAAAATATGATGTCACAAAGCTGAGACATTACTCCTCATAATCCTACCTCATTTATCGATTTTGGTTAGATATCCAGGGAGATAAATGGCTCGAGATACAAAAAACGCATTTTAGAAAAAGTGACATTTTTGCCCTATAAGGGTCGAATTACGAAAAATTCCTTTCTTAAAATATAATGTTACCATGGCGGAGACCTTATTCTTTAATATGATACCTCATTTATCTATATCGGTTAGATATTAAGGGAGATAAATCGCTCGTGACACAAAAATGCGTTATAGAAAAATTTATACTTTTTCCCTTTAAGGGTTGAATTCCAAACACATTCTTTCTTAAAATATGATGTCACAAAGCTGAGACATTACTCCTCATAATCCTACCTCATTTATCGATTTTGGTTAGATATCCAGGGAGATAAATGGCTCGAGATACAAAAAACGCATTTTAGAAAAAGTGACATTTTTGCCCTATAAGGGTCGAATTACGAAAAATTCCTTTCTTAAAATATAATGTTACCATGGCGGAGACCTTATTCTTTAATATGATACCTCATTTATCTATATCGGTTAGATATTAAGGGAGATAAATCGCTCGTGACACAAAAACGCATTGCAAAAATATTGATACTTTTGCCCTTTAAGGGTTGAATTCCGAAAACTTTCTGGCTTAATATATGACGTCACTAAAGCGGAGATCTTAATCTTTAAAACGATACTTCATAAAACGGTTTCAGATAGGTATCCAGGGAGATAACTGACTCGTAACACAGAAAACAGCATTTTAGAAAAATTACATTTTTGCCCTTTAAGGGTCGAATTCCGAAAACTTTCTTGCTTAAAATACGATTTAACCAAAGTGGAGACCATAAGCTTTAAAATGACACCTCATTCATTGATTTCGGTTAAGTATGAAGGAAGATATAGGCTTGTGACAAAAAAATACCTTATAGAAATAATATATATGATGATAGGATTAAAGATACAGCAAAATGTGAATAATTACAGTTGGATGTGGAGAGAATAACTAGTTCTGGTAGGTTATCATTGAATGTAGATAAATGTCAGAAACAGTTAGCTTATCATAGATATAAATATAAAAATAAAGTTTTTAATGATTATAAGATGGAGGAGCAAATGCTTATTGAAGGCATAAAGTGTAAATTTCTAAGCATGTCTTCTAAAAATATAATAAGTCTGTATCTGGCTGAACTCTGTAAAATTTAGATATTTTTTATTTTAAAAAAGAGTTTGGGGCATAGTTAATGAACTATAGAAAATGAATCAACTGTTTTCAAAAAATTTGAACGTCTATTTCAGGGTGCCTCTTGCCCTTGGGCTTGGAAATGGCCCTTAAAGGCAGATGGATCAGAAATGATCAACAGCACGGGGATTCAAAATGACAATTGGAAGTCACTGCATTAAAGACCCTAAGAATATCCCTAGTCCTCTCAAATTACATATAGATGGCTCCATCCTGTGTAAAATAATCCAGAGGTAAAATATTCCCCCAAATGGATCTCCAGGTGGGGACTACTTAGAATGGATAGAAACATTCTACGAGTCAGAGTGTGGAAAATTGGAAGTCTGAACATGGCAGGTAGATTAGAAAAATTAAAAAGGGAAATGGAATTATTTAAGTTCAAAATCGTTGGGGTTACTGGGATTAAGTGGAGGGATGTACAGGATTTCTGGTTTGGGGAACACAGAATAATTAACACAAAAGCTGTTGTTGGAGTTACTGGTGTAGGATTTATGATGAACAAGAGAGTTGGAAAATGGGTGAGTTATTATGAACAGTTTATTGAAAGGATTATTATTATGAGAGTTGAAATTAATCCTGCTCCAACCAAATTAGAACAAGTGTACGTGCCAACGTCACAGGAAGATGATGAAGAAATACAAAAAATATATGCTATAATTGAAGAATTAATCCAATACATGAAGGGGGAGGAAACTCTAATTATCAAGGGTGAATGGAAATCAGTAGTGGGACAAGGAAAAGTGGGAACTAGTGTAGTAAGTTTTAGTCTAGGGGGAAGTAATTAGTGAGGAAGCAGTCTATTGTAATTTTTTTGTGAATAATATAAACTAATCATAGTGAACACACTATTGAAGACCCATGCATGAAGGAAATACACCTGGGGATATCCAGAGGATACAGGTAGATATCATGGTCAAACAGAGATTCAGTAATCAAGTTCTAGACAGTAAAGCATACCCAGGAGCAGACATAGACTCCGACCACAATCTGATAATTGTGAAGTGAAGTCTCAAATTGAAGAGAATAAGGAATGAACCTAGACAGAACAAACTGGAAGTCAATAAATTGAAACAATCCAACATGAGAGAAAATTTTTCAGAGTTGGTAGACATGGGTCTAAGAAATATTTGTGAAAGGAGTTCAACTGAGGACGAATAAAATATGTCAAAGAGAGAGATAGTCATAGTTGGTAAAGAAACATTAGACTTTTTTTAAAAAAAAAAGCTGCCCACAAACTATGAAGAAATAGTAAAGGGATCAGAGGAGAAGGCATAAAATAATTGTTCCTGATCAAGCAGGAAGGGAGGAATACAGACAATTCAGAAGTCAAATAAATAGGAAATGCAAAAAAAAAAAAAAAAAAAAAAAAAAAAAAAAAAAAAAAAAAAGCCGCAAGAAAAGTGCAAAGAACTAGAAAACAAAATGGTCATAGGTAAAGAAGATGTAGCAAAGAGAAAAACCACACAGTATTTTGGAGACATTGTAGGTGAAGATTAGTTTGGGTTTACAAAAAATTGCTTAACTTTGAGATTGATACTTGAAGGGCGGATCAAGAAAAACAAAGATATGTTTATGGCATGCATTGGTTTAGAAAAAGCTTTTGATAATGTTAGGTGGGACAAGATGCTCAAGATTTTTAAAAAGTCAGGTCTAAAATATCAATATAGAAGAATATAAGAATCCAGCGGCTATACTTAAAGTAGAGAATCATGAAAGACATGTATCAGTTAAAAAATAATGTGAGACAAGGTTGTAGTCTATCCCCATTAAAAGTCGATTTTTATGTAGAGGAAGTGAAAGAAAAATTTGAATTTGGCATAAGTGTTTGGGGAGAAAAAATCATTATGCAGAACAGGCTGATGATATTGAGAAGTTACTGAATGCCTTGAACAAAATACTGAAAGAAGATTTTGGACTAAATGTAAACCAAAGCAAGACAAAAGTGATGAAATGGAGCAGAAATATTATCAGTAACAGTAAATATAAAAATATGATCATTTGTGATAGAAGTAGTAAGTACCTATGAAGTAAAATTACAACTGAAGGCCATAGTAGGAATGAAGTTAAAAGCTGAATAGTGCTAAGAAATAGAGCCTATATGAGATCTTTTAGTTTCAAATATTGGTCTAGGACTCAGAAAGAACTTTTCAAGACTCTGTGTGTGGAGCGCTGGACTTTAGGAATACCAGAAAGAAGAAAAACAGAACCATTTCAAATGTGGTGCTATAGAAGGACTAGCAGTTCGGATCCCGGATTAAATCCTATGTTCAATCATGACATAGTCAGAATGTGTAGCAAGTTAAAACTCATAACACGATATGAACTTTTATAGTAACTAATATCGGGGGGGGGGGCTGGCGGATAATGTGGGTATGTTGGGTAGCAGTACCCCTACCCACCCGGAATTTGAGAGCGTCTGAGCGCGTATAGAGGAAAGAAAGAGAGAGCAGACCAGCTAAGCATATTAGTTTCATCATTCAAAATAGTGTACAATAGACTGTGTATCCACAACAACGCCATGAGCGAAGCGCAAAATTCCTTTGATATATCCCCGCCCCATCTATCGCCTGATCGACGGGAAACAAATGTGAGTGAAAGCAAGAATACTACGGTAAAATATCGTACGTCATGCGTTAAAGACGCTTTAGTGTATTTCGAAGGCGTTTCCGCTGAATCCGCCTGTAATATCAACAAAAAAGTTCAGCTGGGTAAATTCGTACTCAAGCTATAAAAGGAGAAATCAAATTAGTGTAGACAATGCTAGAAAGCAGAACGTAGAGGATACATTTGCATCTCCTTTAAAAGATGACGTTGTTCATTCAACTGACAGTCAAAATCATGAGAGTAAGTAAAAATAAATTCTTATTTATGTTCTTCACTAAATACACACGTATATGGGTAACGAATAAACACACTATGTACAAAAGGAAGTTACATTATGGAAGCGGAAGAAGCAGAAGTTATATGAAAATGTCATTTGGTGTTACAGATCTTCATTTACTTACTAATTACTTCTATTTAATAAAAAAGTGATATTATGTTTATTTTAATAATCAAATAAATCCGTCAGAAATGGAGTTTTAAAAGCCTTTCCTCGCTTTAAATTGCTTCTTTTTTTCATAATAAATTAAGGCTGAACATTGAACAATTTTTCGCTGGCGGAGCTGACAGACTAATGATAACAACATGGAACAGGTATTATTTTGTGAGTGTTCATTTGCTACCACTTAGGGTGCTCTTCTTTTAAAGGAAGTCTTATTTGCTTCAACTATTGCACTAGACTGACATTGATTATTTTTTTAAATTATTCCTGCAACTTAAGACCTAAATTTATTTTTTCACACCCTTTAAACTCTTCTGGGTGCATAGATTTCAAATGACGTTTTAAACCAATGGTATTATGGTAGAAATTCCTTTTCATTTAACGTACACTTCAATTAAATTTTTTATACGAAAAATCTCCCGATCGGAATTGGTTTTAGTTTCATTTTGGGACACACCACTGGTTATCCAACAAAATACATACCGGTACTCGTATTTTGCGGATAGACTCTCACGGCACTAGTTCTCTTCATACCAGCTGCACTGAAGCGTTAAAAAACGTTCATAATAGCAACGTGGTATAATCAATATCAACGGCTCATTCAAAACAGATTTTCGATATCCGTGCAGAGTTGTCGAAAAAATACTTGAATATTTTTATGGAGGAAAGAAATCATTCAAAATAAAACATACATATTTAATGAAGCATTAAAAATAGAGTTATTTTAATGTGTTGAAGTCTAAAGGAGTGTTGTAATGTCTGATATCACCGTTGAAAGTTAAAGTTTATATATATAATGATCTAGCTCTGCGGGCCGCAAGTGACCCGCGGGCCGCGCGCTGGCCACCCCTGATTTAGTACCTTGAAGGCCTTCATTACAAGTGAGCATTTTATTGTTTCTAACTGCGAAAACCAAATCAGAAACATTTGATCTGGTCACTGACATTTTCGCACAAGTTGGTGCTGTCAAAACTCAGAGGCCAGTGCTACGATGGTGTTTCTAATGTTCTTGGAAAAATAACAGGATTTCAGTCACGAATACGCATAGAAGAGCTTCGAGCTTTATTTGTGCATTGTTGTGCTCATAATCTCAATCTTGTAGTACGAGATGGAATTGAGAGAGTTAAAACAGCAAGCAAATTTATTGGAACTGTTAAAGCTTTGATAAACTTCGTGCGAGACTTGCGAAACGGCAAATCGGAATAGAAAAAAGAACTTTTATGATGTTTTGCCTGCTCTTGCAGCCTTTCGTTCGACAAGTTATTTATAAAGATTACAAGTTTAATTAATTTCTTTAAATTATGGTTTTGTATTATTATTATTATTTATTTATTTATTATTTTATTTATTTATTTATTTATTTATTTATTTATTTTTTATTTTTTTTTTTTTTTAATTTTTTTTTTTTAATTTTTTTGTAGATGCTTAGTGAGACTCAAATCCTTTAAAGCAGAGAAAATTATCAGCAGCTAATGCAATTTTTGTATATCATTCTTCTTCCAGAGAAGTAAATAGTGCTGTCGCAGCTATGGCTTCTGCATTTCACTCCTACATGGAACTGTTTAACAATGATGATAGAAATTTAATTTTTGATCACTTCGAAATTTTGAATTCAGATCTACAGAAATCGAATCTGTGAGTTAACTGAATTGTATTAGAAGATAGAAGCAATAACCGAAGTTTTATACTGTGCTTGAGATTCAAAATTAGAAGAAATTTGGCAGAAAAGTGAACTGTCGGGTATTAACTTTGAAATCAACCAACCACAAAATCACACATCAGCGTAAAATTCCCAAGCGCATCGACCAAGGTAGAAGCGAAAATCTCCAATTCGAAACAACTCAAGATTTTTTCCGTAAATCTTACATTAAAGTTTATGCTCATGTACTCATGTAGTTAAAGAGTCGACTATACAACTATTCCATCCATTTCTTCAAATCGTTAGATCGATTCGCTTTGGGACAGGCCACTAATGTTGAACTTGAAGTGCCATCTAGACAATCCTTTTGGATCTTTGATGTGGTGGTTTCCCCTTGTCTTCCACATTCTCATGCCGTTGACCATTTACAGATTCCTCCGCCTTTAGGGATGATTTCTTCTCCCTACGTCAAGAGATTGCCCTGGCCCTTTACCCGCTCACCCGCCCTGCAAGAGGGTGTCTCCTTATCCCGGGAGCTACTCGGCAGGCTGCTTGCTGTGCCAATGCAAGTGCTAGGGTATTTCACTTTCCCGGTACCACCCATATCTGGGAGGCATTCCCAGACCCACCACCTAGGGAGGCGCCCGATGGGGAACTAACAACCTCCCACTAATGCTGAAAGAATTGTAAACTTGTATAACCATTATTTGGGCCAAATAAGATTGCTGAACGATAGAGGCATGTTAAAAAGGCAAGACGAGGAGGCAAAAAATTTGAGCGGGCTTGTAGATTTTTTACAAATGTACAGATGGTTTAGAGGACTGACACCAAAGTTTGTGCGCTTCGTTCGACTACTCGTCACGATTCCTGGATCGTCCTTTTCGAATGAATGAAGGTTTTTCGCCTTATGCCGACTCAAGACTTACCTAAGATCGATAATGTTGCAAGACAGACTCAATAACATCGCAATATTACATGTATAAAAATTGTATATGGTAATCTCACTGGTGAACTAAATTTGGATAAATTGTTGAATCGGTTCATTTCCGGACAAGCAAAAAACAGTACAGTTTTTGCATTGCGCAATTAATACTGAACATTAAATTTAAAAAAAAAATGCTATTAAAATATATTGAATAAATTATATGATAAATATCTTATATTCATTTTGTAGTTTTATTCCTATGAATTTCTCTGGTGAATTTGTTTGTATGAGTGTCAATATTATTATTTTAAGGAAAATAACCAAATGAGAGTTTCAAGGGACCCTCCTCCCCCACCCCAATTGCCTGACTACCCACCCGGGCTTAACACGAACGTCGGCCCTGACTAAATATGATAAAGGAGCTGGGTTTTGTGTAGTTAGGGGAAATGAGGTGACTGAAGAAGTTCTGGGAATGTACAAGGAGTATTATTGTGATGAGGCCTTAGAGTATATTATAGAAGGGAATATATTATGGAAGGGATGTGATGGCCATGGTCATAAATTAGCACAAAGCTGCAGGCAAGATAATGTGAATATTTTCATTTTTAGGTAACAGAGCCAGAGACTGAAATAAATTATAAAGGGATACGCTGATCAATTTAACTCTAGCATTGAAAGAGTTCAATTAAAAATTGGTTAAATAGAAAAGTAGGTAGGTAGGAAACACAGCGATATATGCTCTAAATTTAAAAAGTTATGTTAATTTTCTTGTCTAATTCAGTAGGCTACCACACAAAACACTAATGAGTTGCAGGAGAGCCTTTGCTGCTATGCTGATCGTACAGGTACCATCTTCATTAAATTCCCTTTATTTACCAGTGTCAGATCTGAAATCTGAGTATTTGGCACAGAATTTCTCAAAATTTTCTGTTCCTTTCCTCTTTTTTGTATTAATTGCTTTTTCTAGTGTCCAATATAGAATTGTTTCATATTATTTAAATTTTGTATTTTTGTCCTGAAATGCAAAAGTATAATTCATCTACTACAGAGATGTTACACTACCCCTCAAAGATACAATCCCAACCAGAAGAGATTGCACACTCCATCAGAAATAAACATACCACTCAGATTATAGACTCCGCATTTATTCGAAGGTAGTGCCGTGAGTTCGTATGAATACTTGAGCAAGATTTCAACATAACTACAATATAAAAGCTACGGAATACTATGACATGCGTGCCCAACATGCACTTTTCTGATTTTTTAAAATAAATACAAATAAAAGCTTATGGCTTTAAGTGCCAAGAGATCCGCGCCTGTTGTTCGGCTCACCTTGATGACGGAGTTTCTATTCCACGCATTTCCCACCTCCGTCGTGGGAACTTAAACTAACGGGACAGTTTATGCACTACCACATTCTGAGAAACATGTAGTTTGTGTTCTTTATGGTAAGTGGAGACCGTTCGAGCACTATCTTAGATGTTTGCGGAAAACCACCTATAAATCGTAATTAGGATGACAGGTACGCCTGGCCCGGGATTTGAACCTTGGTCGTTTTTACTTCTCCGAATCCGCGTGGGAGCCTTTAAAGTGTGTATCCACACTAGCGGGTTCTACTTTAAATTGGATCACTCCATTTTGTTCTTTATCCATCTTATTTGGATTTTCTGCTCTGTTTTAACGTTATAATTTTCGCACAACGCCAAGAATGATGGAAATCAGCGTTTCTCAACCTTTTCCAATCCCAGGACCAGTAAAATGTGAAAAATAATTCCGCCGACCACTAAGTAATAAGAACCTAACTTTTTATCCTACCAAATTATTGTTATCGGCTATCGCGGTCTCTTAAGACCATAAAAAACGTTTCTCTCTTTGAAGCCGACTGAAAACTTTGGTAGTGAATAGACTATTATAGGAGTTTGCAGTCTTATCCTCATGTCCTGAAAATACCATGGTTTTTTAGAAAATTTTGACTTAGGCCCTTCTTTCACGGCGCTATTGAAAAGAAACCAGTTACTAACTAGGATCACCAATCAGTTTCTTTTCAGTCACTGCACTAGTATTTCAATGGAGGCTCGCACACTGGGTGATCGGTTAGTAACTAGTCCGTAACGCGTCCGTGATTGGTTCCAAGTGACGCAGCGTGCAAGTTGCCGCGCTACTAGTTACAAACAAGTTTCTCGACTAAAATGGCGGATCAGACGATGGATTTAAATCTTGTTGCTGAAATATAGAAACATCCGTGTTTATATACAAACAAGCTGAGTAAATATTCACGGAATGATGCAACAGAAAAAGCATGGAATGTTATTGGACAGGAAGTTAATTTATCAACTATGTAAACGTATTTTTAATGAAGAATAATGAACAATAATTTATATAAACACTTCAGATTTATTTTTCTTAAATTAAATTACGTAATATATTTCCATTGCCAAGGAAGTGCTTCTGGTGTTGTAATAAATTAATTGTCTAAATATGCTGATGAAGGAGAACTTATTTTAAGTCGTGACAGCGGTATTATGTGTGGTATTGAAGTTATATTATTTTCAAATTTACTTGGACTGTACGGAACTTATTCCTCACTCCTGACATAATTATGCAGTATGCAAGGTGATTTTACTATATTAATTTCTTTTTGTGGGTCATTACATCGTATGGGACTGTTAAACACTTGAAATTTTTCCATCTTGCCAAATGTACACACTTGACAATAAATTTGGCCGCCGCTGAAACATTCTATCACTCTTATTTTGCACAATCTGACATCAATGTAACAGTAATGCAATACTGGTTTGCCGTATTGCGTTACTGTTTCTTAGGATGACATTGATGTCAGATTGTGCAAAATAAGAGTGATAGAATTTTTCAGCGGTGGCCAAATTTATTGTCAAGTGTGTACATTCTATAGTTTTTTTTCCTCTACCAACTCTATAATTACATACACTTTTTGTGTTATCAAGAGTTCTTTGTAGAAATGATCTCAATAAATATCGCGTAAGAGGGAACACTTCATCGTCTATGAAATAGAACGGGAAATAGTTTGTATTTTCATCACTTCGTAGCCTTGCAGGCAAAACCTTTATTTATTTATTTAATTTTTTAATCTCGTTTTCCTTCTTTGAATAATATAATATGACATCCTCATTCGAATCGGAAGAAATCTTCGTCTCGCTCAAATCACACGAGTGACTGTAGTTCCAGAGATTTGAGTAGTGTCATGTGCGAACATTGGTCAGTAGTTAGTAATTTCAGTCTGTGATCAGTTCCGTTTCCTTTGAGTAGCGTCGGGTGAGAAGGGCCTTATAGCTTATAATAATCGCTTGTGGTACTACATAGTACACGTACTGTAAGGTACCCATTTTAAGTAAATAAATTTTTCTAATTTATTTTTTGTTATGTCTTTAGTTCAGTTAGAATCAAATTTAAAAAAAAAAATCCACCAGCGGACTACCTGTTTCATCTTTGCGGACCACAGGTTGAAAAACGCTTATTTAAATGACTAAAATTCATCATTATTTTATGTAAAACATTTTATTACAATTTTTGAATCCACTTACCACCTCGGCGTTAGTGTTCCCCGTTTTCAGTCTGAATGCGCCAATGGGTTTACGCAATATCTTACATCTATTTGTTTGTTTCTTTGTTAATCACGCTTTATTGTTCAGTTTTTATAGTATATCGTCATTTTCATTCTGTTAGAATTACTATCTGAGCTCCAGGTTGAGGTATTCCCCTTTTGGATCGTGATAAATTTATCATATGCGTGGTAATTACGGCGCCCGTTGTTGCAATTTTTAATGTAATTTTTTGATTTTTAGAAGCCAATAATAACCAAATCACCATATCCAGAACCGTTCTGGGACATTATCGTCATATGCTAATAAAAAAAATCCCATAACTGTAATGTATGATACAAACAAAATTTACTATCCCGATTTCACGAATAAACGATTTCAACTTCATTAACATTGGCATAACATTGATTAAACATAATTCATCGATAAAAAATAACTAACATGAAACTTATCACTCTGCAAGTAATTTAGCTCAGTTGCAGCTCACCGAGCATGGTGGGTGAGAGGTAACGTTCTTGCCTCGCATCCTGGAGGACGCGGGTTTGAATCCCCGCCCGGTCATCCAGTTTTGGGTTTTACGTGGTTTCTCCAAATCGCTCCAGGCGAATTGTGGCATCATTGCTATAAAAGATCATGGCCGAATTCCTTCCCGTTCCTTGCCTCCAGTTCTTTCCCGTCTCTAATGAGCTCGACGTCGACGAGGTATAAAGCAATAAGAAAAAAATGTTTTAGCAGTCAAGATCTCAGTGGCCGTTATAGGGTGGATGCAGTTGAATCGACTATGGTGAAAGTTTGTGGTTAAATTAACGCACGATAGAGTTGTATCGAGAATTCAGGCTGCGATGAATTATCCATACGGGGAAGTGGCGTAGCAATTGGGTGGCAGGACGGGCAAAATGCCATGGGCCCCCAGCCGGATGGGGCCTCCGGCACTCATCACGAGGGGCCCCGGCGCCTGAGACGATCTGCCTCCTCCCTTAAACAGCCCCGTGCCCATTCGCACCACCTGGGAGAGTAGTAGAGCGAAAAAAGGTCTCCCATTAATGGGGTGCCCCAATTTGCTCTCTTCCCTAGATACGTCACTCAGGGGTGCCCCATCCGATGAATTTGCTGCGGGCCTTAACGGTATAGTTACGCCACTGTTACTGGTATAGTAGGCCCGTCGGCATGATACCCCTTTTCTGCGGCGTCAAGTTGTGGAGACGCATATTCTCATGTCATCAGGAGGTCGCAATGTCTAGTCGCATTGCCGAAAGCTCTCAGTCGCAAACGTCTTGAACTTGTTCTTTTATAATAGTGCACGACGCGCGTGACAATTCCACGATTGAAGTCCACTACACGCAATGAAACTAAGAGTCCCGTTGTAGTTCTGCTGGTGACGTCTTCTCTCTTTGTTATTTCACGTGCACACAGAATAGTTTAACAACGTTGGTTTTAATAAAACTTAAAAGTCTGATAATTTATTAAATATATCTACCGTTCCTCCCTACCTGATATGTGCCCTAATGGTGATCGCGTAGAAATGCAGCCATTTTGTGCTCACAGTTTCTTCGCGCACGCAGATTCTTCAATTTATACACATTATTTGCTAGTCTGTACAGCATTAGTTTTACTAAATTAATATTATCTGTTCAAACGGATGGAAGTGGTTTCATATTTTATGTTGTTCTGAATGCGGCCTGGACGAGGAACAAAACAAATTTTACGCGGTACAGCAGAGTTTATTTATTTATTTTTTACTCCTTGAACTGTTTGGTAGCTCAATTGCCAGGGCACGTAATTTGAAAAGGGTAGGGTTTGGTGACGCCGAGACGGATTCAAATCGCTGTGGTACCACGAATTTGACCATATGAGCTACGCCAGGTCGCTCCGTGGTCCGGATTCCACGTTGAACTGTGGGTCCCAGAGGAAAGGAACTGGTCGCCCACCTTTGGGAAGATCCAACAAACCTTCGGGTTGTGGACTAATGTAAGGGGACGAATGGCTTGATTGTTGATTGGCTATGTTTGCGGGTGTTTAGTTGACTGACCTTAATGATTTATAAATCTAGCGTGATAAGTACAAGGAGTATAAGTCACAATTTTCAAAATTTCTTGATATCAATTTCTTTTTACTATAAATTCATGTCTATCATCTGAATATATGTATTAACAGTACAAGTCAGTGCTGAATATTTTTTCCTAACAATTCAGCATTGAACCTATTAGTATAAATCAATTTGCATCTTATCCGGTCTGTAAAAGGAGTGCAAGTCAAGTAATACAATGAAAATGACTTATACTCCTTGTACTTATCGCGATAGAAATATTCTCTTCGGCTGTTGTCTTCTGCGACGATCGAATTTAACATATCATCTTGATGCTTCTTCATTCTTGCTGTCTTGAGGGCTATCTAATCTTAATCTTAAGTTAGAGTGACTTCATCCGTATTTCCGGTACGAAGCGGATGATTGTAATGATTGGTAATTTAGCAATATAATAGCAGGAGTAAGTGGAGATAATAACTAATTCTAGCAATGAATGGAAGACATCTAACTGGTAAAACCTTGTTTAATAAGTTACTAACAGTTGCATCTTGCAGACAATGTTACAAGAACGAGTTCCGAGCTATCGTCGATTCTGTCTAAGTTCCCATAGTGCTAAGATGAATAAATTCTGTCAGTCTCTGACTGGTAATGATATAATGGCAGGCTAAGTTATCTGGTCAGAGCGGCTAAAGATGTTACTTAACTCATAGATGTCGCTATGATGGGAGCGAGAAGCCACACCAACAGAGAAGTTTTGCCTCACCCATATACTTCAGGAGGCAATGTCTACGGACAATATCCTCCACCTCCACCTGCCTACAAAGATAAGGCAGTGACGGTGCTGTGCTGCTGTGCTGCTCTGAGGAAGAGTTGTATTTACCTCTGTGATCGGCATTTCGTACTCTATTAGCGGTTGAACAAACACGCTCTGCCGACACTGCAACACGTGTCTACCAAGTTGTCTCGATGTATAACTTAGAGTCTGAATATTCACCCAAAGTACCAATATTTACAATCAGAATAATAAATCGAATTCTGACATTGACACTCTGTCAGTTTTTTAAATTTATTTATAATGTCATTGTTTCATACTTCTGTCATCGCTAATCCAGTAGAAATTCCAACTGTATCGCTATGTAAACTACAACCGAGACATGTAAAACATTGCGGAATCAAGGTTATGAGCGTTACAAGTATAATAACAATTGTATTTAGTTAAGCAAATAAATTAATTGTACTACACTGCGTTCAACCCTTCTTTATTGACGGACTTAGAGGCTATTTTCATATATAAATTATCACTGCCACTCGTGTTTCACTATGTATGATCTAATGTAGATACCTTAAAGAGGTGACTAGACCTACATCTTATACTTTTCAGTACGTTCCAGATCTTCTAAATTTCGGGTTTCTTACATTTTTATTTTTATGTGCATATTGTCTAGTGGGACTTTTCTCTTGGAATCCATTTTCACCACTTTGTTTGTGCTCTTGCATTTCTCTTGGACGTTTTGAACTTTTGTTGGTGATAAGTTTTGTTCAAATACTTCTTCCCATCCACTCTTCAAGAGTGAATTGATGGCTAAGTGGTTAAGGAGTCTGACTGGAGATTTAAAGGCCCCTGTTTCGGCGGGGATTTTCATACACCCTTAAGCCAACCTTTACCCGTGGTATAGCTTGCTGTGTAATGTGGAGTACGCCAAAACTCTTCCTTGGCTCGGATTCCACGTTAAACTGCAGATCCCCTGTATCTGATAGGATTGCGGGATTAGGTTAAGGGGCTACGACAAGGGTGGAATGCGCATCCAATAGAAACTCTGGCACCAGGTCATTACGACCACACGGAATTATTATACTTATACATTCTTTCGGCGTTTCTCTCTTTCCACCAATGATTTCTCTCTGTTGATATATCATTCTCCTCTGAGGACGTTGAAACCGAGCAACTTCTATACTATGCAAAGCTCTCTAGCTAACTTAGCACCTAGAGTCGGTTTAAAGAGTAACTTCCTTTATTAATTACTAGCATTTGCCCGCTGCTTCACGCGCGCGTGCCTTGGCAGGTGTAGAAATTATTTACCGATTTTATTCTCTTATCAGACATTAACGTGGAAAGGCATGAACTGTTAATGTATTCTGAATAGTTTCGTTTTGTTTCGGTTAATACGATAGGTTCGGTTTTCATACTGATGTCAGAGAGTTGTTTTATTCATATTTTAACATGATGCAATTGATTCAATAGTAGAAAAGGTTCCTGAAAAATTAACAGTAGTAATTCGTGGTTGTAATTATTGTGCGAAGTATAAACATTTATTGTTTAGAAAGGCTTTCACGGTTCAAACGACGTTCTTTCTTCTGTGCGCTTTCAGAAGCTATGGATTTAGCGTACAGAACCCGGTTATAGGTCAATCGCTTTTCTCGGTGCAGGTTACTTTCATTTGTTCTAGCTATTTCATCTAGTTCTCTTTGACGTTGCAGACGATGTTGTCGGTCTATTTCACTCTCATTTAGCCGAATATTATTCCTGAAAGCAATATTTAACTCAGCTAAAACATAATATTTTTAAATGCTGATATGGAGGATTCCACGTTAACCGTGGTACCGAAAATTTAAATGGATATATAACAGTTGTAACGTTAAGAAAGCTGATATTATTATAATTTTGTGTAATTTTTTTTTGGCGATTTTATGTGTAAACTTTGCCTGGGATTATATAGCTAGGTATAAGCTTTGTTAAGGATGTATCTGTGGATTTAATGAAAAATATTCTTTCCATGATACTTAACTAAAAAAAGTTTATTTTTAAATGTGGATACCGAGGATTGCAACATAACCGCGGTGCCATAAATTTATGTAAATATAGCAGTAATCTACGACTTAGTCCTCTTGGAAGTGTGCTGAAATATAAAAATTCGTTACCAATAATCACAGCATCTCAATGTTTCTGATTTATTTATTTTTTGTTGTTTGGATATTGGTTTTATTTTATGTTGATACACCATCAATTATTCCTGCTTTAAAATAGAAATTTACGTGAATTGGAGCTACTCTTGATTTCAAATCGTCGTATCATTACTGTCATTATTTCAGTCAGATATAATTAATCCAAAAATGTCGAGATGTGATCATGGTACAGTTTATGTAGTAACGTGCATGTAACTGAAACAATTATTTCTGAGTGGCAACATTATCGCAAGTTGTGAATCGCTTGAAATGCAACCTGACAGCTGATATGATGCTTTGTTATAGGCCTAAGAGACGATGCCTGCAGCTTTATAATCTACGCGGTGTAGCATTAGGATATGAAACATTTTTAATTTAAGTTTCTTTCAATATAGCCGTATTTTCTATGGAATTATTTCAGTCGCATGTAAGTACCTGGTGAAACAACCGCCTGGACCAGATGACAATTGACTCGTTTTGTTTAGCATCAGGCATAACGGGTTTAGTTTTAAAATTTACGCGGTGTAGAATAGAATTTTAGGATGCCTAGTTATATTTGAAATAAAAATTCGTTACCAATAATCACAGCATCTCAATTTTTTCTGATTTATTTATTTTTTGCTGTTTGGATATTGGTTTTTATTTTATGTTGATACACCATCAATTATTCCTGCTTTAAAATAGAAATTTACGTGAATTGGAGTTAATCTTGGTTTCAAACCGTCGTATCATTATTGTCATTATTTCAGTCAGATATAATTAATTCAAAAATGTCAAAATGGATCACGGTACAGTATATGTACTAATGTGCATGTAACTCAAGCCATTATTTCTGAGTGGCAAAATTATCGCAAGTTGTAAATCGATTGAAATGCAACCTGGACAGTGATGACAGCTGATATGCTTTGTTATAGGCCAAAGGGACGATTCTTTTAGCTTTATAATTTACGCGTTGTAGCATTAGGATCTGAAAAAAAATTTTATTTGAGTTTCTTTCAATATATCCGTATTTTCTATGTAATTATTTGAGTCGCATGTACCTGAATTTTCGGATGCCTAGTTATATTTGCACGTTATAGCCACGAGACATATTAATCGAATAAAGTACTTCCAAATATGTGCAATTCCGCACAAGTCATTATGAAAGAAGTATGTTTTATTACTTGCTGATATTATAATAGCTGTTTTTCAGACATCGCTCTTCGAGAAAAAACTGAATTTCGTATTAAGTATTGGCTTATTGTGGCTGTATTGTACAGAATTCACGTAGCAATTTTGTTCCAGAGACAAACTGTATAACAGTCTACCAGAGACAATACGTCTTCAATATTTGTAATACAACTTTTTCGTAATTCAACAGACCTGTTACGATTCAAGTAAATGCTGATTATACTTGATTCACGTATTATTTTTATTTTGAAGTACTGCGGCCCAGAAAAATGAATCGCAGAAGTAAAAAAAAAAAAAAAAAAAAAAGGAAATCCTAAATTTTGTCAGGTCTCTTTATGAAAGGAGTGACCGTCTGAAAGTGTATAATTATCTGTGTATTTCACATTTCTGAAGTTTTTTACTGACTTTCTTCTTCCCATGGTACATATTAGTCGTTAGCTAATTCTGCAGATGTTGATCAGCAACATTAGCTTTAAAAATTGGGAAACACCATGCAAATTGATGCGGTAGTTTTTGCGTTATTAGAGATCAAGCCTCACTACAAACGCAGCTTGCTTACAGATTTATAATAGTATAGATTTGTTTAGTACTCATTCCTCCGTCTCATATTTATTAGATATTTCCTTTAATGGGTATCTGTTACGAAAATAAAATGCTGATGGTTTCAGCAAACAATGAATGGAGTTCTATTTTGATGTTGTCACGACCCTCGCACTTACGACCTCAACCTTTTATTCACACTTAAACTGCAAGATTTGTCACCACATTGTTTTATAGCGAAAATATTAATTTTTCATTTTGTTCTACACACAGCTATATTAAACTAACCGTTTTTCTTTAATGTGCTTTCTCCTCAAGAGTGATAATTTCGTTTATGTCATAGAGCTCTCCTAAAATCAATATTTAAAGATACAGGGGGCTTCATTAGTTGCCTGATAGTTACAAACAGAATTTTCTCTCTATTACCGAGCGGGGCGGTGTAACGGTTAGCGTTCTCGCCTCGCATTCAGGAGGACGGCGGTTCGAATCCCCGTCCGGGCATCCAGATTTGGGTTTTCCATGGTTTCCCCAAATCACTCCAGGCAAATGCCGGGATGCTTCCTTCAAAAGGCCATGGCCGAATTCCTTCCCATTCCTTGCCCCCCATCCTTTCCCGTCTCTAAAGACCTCGATGTTAAAAAGAGACGTAAAGCAGTTAAAAAAAAAATCTCTCTATTTGGATATCATTTTTTTTTCATCAGCTTCTCCGATTTATCATGGCAGTTTCAGTGATTTCCAGTCCTCTCCATATTCGCTAGCTAAATAATGTATATTTAATACTTAATTCTATAAAAGAGTAGTCTTTAGTTTTCTTTTATGGGTCGTTTTTCTTCCTTTGGGCAGATCATGTTCCGTCCCGCCCCGCATATACTACTGTTCAGCCGGATGTAATCTAACTGGTTTTCTGGTATTTAATTTGATCGCAATTCACTTAAGCTGCGTTATGACAGGCAGCTTGTAAGGGCAATTTACTATTCAAATCGGCGGCCGTTTAAGAGCTGAGAGCAATAACGCGAGAGACACCCATACGTATCCTGTTGCTTCTCTCTTCCTTCTTCCTCTAATGACCCTTTCAAAACTCGGTTTTACTTCAGTACCAGCTCATTGTCCTCTATAGAATGGGTTGAGAACATAATAGGCCTTTTCAAAACACTTCTCGTTATATAGCACCACGAAATGTGATAGCCACGCTGTGTGCTCTACATGTGCGTCGACGGTTGAGTATGCGGTGGATGATTTTGTGCAGGGAATTAATAAAGACCTTGAAGAATCTTGGACGCAATGATTTCAGTAGTTGCTTCGCTTTGACACACAACAAATAAGTTTTTATTAGATTTGTTCCAGTTCTTCTAATCTCTGTAAATTACTAAATTGAGTGGATACAAAGAATAAATTACTTAATTGAGTAGACAAAAAATCTAAATTATTGAACCGAATGTACTCAAAATCTATAAAAGTGAAAAACTTCCACAATTTTTCTACGCGATGTTAATAATACGATTTTTTTATATTACAGAAAATTATTTCTTAAAATAATTGTTTTTGTCTGTAAAGGTAGTTTAACCTAACTGGTATGTTTAATTTACACCATACTTTGTATTATCGTCAGTCACTTACTGAGAGAGGGTATTCTTAAGAGGTAGAAAGCAATGAGCCATGGTACAAAATGGAACGAAATGGCAAAAAAGAGTCAGATTATTAAGTACACAGACGGGAATATAAATGCTTTGAACAATTTACAGTTGCAGGGTAATTATTTGCTGTAATGGGTAGAATGTAAATATCTTCTAAAATTGTTTGATAATTTCAAAGTGCGTTGAAATAAATGGTCCAAAGATATGCTGAACAATTTTCCTTGAACAGTAAAGAAGTTTAAAACTAAAAATCGCAAAAAGTAGATTTGAAGAACTAATGTCACTGGAGTATGTGCAGTATCGCAAATAATAATACACAATCGAGCATCACCATTTATATGACAAACATTAACACAAATATTGTAATCAGATATAAAGCTTCTGAACTTAGATTTTTTAACACCAACTGTTATACAGTCATTAAAATCCTCATTAACACTAATAGAATCTTGCAATTATCTTATGATGGACTCACATGTTAAAATTTCTCGTTGTTAACTTTTTTGAATTGTGCTTCAAGACTTGTAGATGATGGGTTGGCCAGTATAAGTCACGTTACACGTCAAGGGGGAGGAAGGCGGTTCAAAAAAGGGTCGCATGACAACTGAAAGCTATAAGCTTAACGGCGTCACATCTACCACAAAAAAAAGTGTAGAAGAAAAAATCTGGGCTTTTTTGGGAAAACTTATTCAGATCATTATTAAGCTACCCTAGCTTTTATTTTAAATATTATATTCCTAGATAATTTAAGATTATATTCCAGATAATTGAGGACGTGGGTTGTAAGGAGTGTGTAGAGATGAAGAGGTTGGCAGAAGATAGGAAGGATTACATCAAACAAATCGAAAGACAGCAAAAAAAAAAAGTACTAGACATTATTTGTTTCACTGCGACTTATATATCGTGAGATAATAAAAAAAGATGCAAAACGCGAGTGAAATTGCGCGGATATAGCTAGTCTAAAAACTAAAATAATAGAGCAATTAAACAGAGACCAGGTGGAATAATATAACTGAATTTAGAATTGCACAATGATTGATGTCACAACAAGGGGAATGGTCACACGAATGTGACTATCTGTGACAAAGGCGACGGGAAGGGGGAGGGACAAAAAACAGTTAAATTTGTGACCTTAATTTATAGAAGACCTTTAATACATATCTATAATATAATGAAAGTTTCTAATAGTACTATTTTTGCTACTGAATGTTCAAAAATCACATTATAGTAGGGGAAAGTAGGGCTAAACTGGGATCAATGTTAATATCGTCTAATATTTCGATAATTTATGATACACCATCTTATAGCTTTTTCCAGAACTTCTTTTACGGACCGAGTGAAATTATTGCGGCACTACGCAATAAGATACAATAAGTAAATATAGTTTTTTATTATTATTAGTGGCGAACTCTCCCAATAAGTGGAAGACGTTAAGCAAATGACCCAATCAAGTTTCATTTGTGTTCTTCTTGTTCCAATAGGATTTCATTCTTTCCGAGAAAGCTTGTTTGCGTTTTTCCGACCACTTCGGTCTGTATTGTTTGTGTTTGGTTGCTCAGCTGTAACTTCCCATTTGTCTACTCTGTGTCTGAAGGTGTCTATTTCAAAAATGTCTTTTTTTAGATCCTTTTGAATTTCGTTCAGCCAAGGTGTTGAATTTTTAAGTGAGGTTTTTTGTCAATCAATTTTCTGGTAATCTGTTAAGGTGACCAAATAATTATCCTTTTCTTGAAAAAGTTTCCATTTCCAATCCCGGTCTTGGCTAGGATTTTCAAAGGCCCTTCATCGTAGTTTCACCTCTAGCATAGCTTGCTGGGTAATGTGAAGTATGAATGGGTGAAAGATGTTTTAAAGGAGCCCCTCTTGCTGGCAGCCCGTGGTATTTTGCCGTTCTGCAACCCTATTGTTACGAAGCTACTGAACGTTAAACTGTAGGTCCCCCATGCACGGTGGGATTACAGAGGCGAATTGAGCAGCCGGTGATAAACTCTGTTACTAGGTCAGTACACACACGAGATAGCATTAAAGTAACAAGATGAGGAAGTTAGTTTCTGAAACAATGCCAAGCGCACTTTGGCAGTCAAATAAAAGAATGCCTATACTGTCAATAATAACGGTGTCGTGAGGAATGAATTACAGGCAGATATGAAAATATGGAAATTCTTTCGTATGTGAGGATGATTAGTACGTTTTGTAGATTGTGGGTATAAACAGAAACTAAAAAGCGTGCCTCACATTGCCCCTTAAAGTACAGATTAGGTTATAGAAAATATGTCTGATCGA
Source organism: Vandiemenella viatica (assembly GCA_031002005.1). Lineage (NCBI taxonomy): Eukaryota > Metazoa > Arthropoda > Insecta > Orthoptera > Morabidae > Vandiemenella > Vandiemenella viatica. The sequence continues at coordinate 234,755,284 of JARYHS010008074.1, read as the reverse complement.
AGAGTGATTATATTCATGAAATTGTGTCGTTAAGAAGATAAATCTTTAAATCATTTGACGACATGACCTACCCAGCATAGAGGTTGTGTGGTATACGCATCGTTACCATTTGTCAACGCATAATGAAAGATATTGTCTAAGAAATATCGATTTATTCCAAACCCTAAAGAGTGTTTACTGGTATTCGAGATGTTTGTTGATATCAAAATTTCTTTTATTAAATTCAAAAACAAATATATGGATGTTGTTTTAATAAAAGTATCTTATAAATACAATGGCATGTTGTGGATCATTTTCCTCTTTGCAGTTAGTAACAATAGACATATAAAAAATAATTACTGTGGATGCAACTGAATATTTCGTAGTTTGTTTATGTATTGAACGCGTTTCACTTCACAGTACAGTTAATGAAAGATTGTACAACAAATATATACAACAAGCAGAAAATGACATACCATGCAAGAACCAAGCTTAAATCCCTGATGGCGGGATAGTTGATATAAAACAATATAAATGTAAAATTAAAAACCTTTGAAAATGCTTCTGTGAATGAAGTGAAACACATTCAGTAATCAAATAAACGAACGAAAAATTCAACTGCATTTGCAGTACTGATTTATTATGTATTTATGATTATCTAATATTCGAAAGCATCTGCTTTTCAACTAGTGGTTTTGCTCTATAGAAGTCCATACAATCATTTCCATGAACCGGAAATGTGTAACGTGAAATGTGCCATAAGATTTAATGTTATTTAACTCGTATGTATGTAACCCTTGAATTATATTGTTAGCCTTATTGAATTATGAAAGGAAGCGACGCGAAAGTTTTGTTAAACGCGTGAGTACTCACTAAGCGATGGAGACTCTTGAACGAAGCTTTTGAAATCCCGTGAAAAAATAACACTGCTTCTGTCAGCTCTAGAATTTATCCTATTTCCCGAATCTTATTAGTCAGCTAGCTGTCACATTACCAGTCAACTATTTGTGTGAATTAATTGACACATATTACATTCTGAACAGTCTCACCAAAATTGTTCTCATGGACTGAGATTTTTCACAACATCCACCGTCTGAAGAGAGAGTAATATATAAACTTTGATACAACTGTCTAAACGAATGACAAGGTTCCGCCTGGTTGACGCATTTCTAATATCAGCAACGTTTGAAGATCTCTCGGGCGTGCAGCCGGGTCATTAAATGACCCGGCTGCATGCCCGAGAGATCTTCAAACATCAGATCCGCCGGGAAAACTTACGATTACACATCAGCAACGTTGACCTACAGCGAGATTGTGGGAAAAGCTATATCAGAAATATGGATTGTCGCAGAAGGACCTAGTCATTAAACGCAATGAACAACTGTATCGAGATTTGAATCTCGATCGTCCAGCTGGTGGTCAGTAGTGGTGAATGTGGGACGAAGAGGAGGACGACCCATTAGAATCACATATTATTCAGCATACGATGCAGAATTCATATCTTGTCTAAGAGATTTGGTTCTTTTTATTTCCGTAGCTGAACCCAGCCGCTCAAATAACTCAGTAATTGCCTGGCCTTCAATCCATCACGGGGGATCGCAGCGGCGAGCATTATTCAAGAACAGCTATGGTCGTGTTATAATGGACCCCCTCTACCTCAGTGTAATGGGTCTGCCTCAGCTGTTAAAAGAGCACCTCTCCGCTCTGGCTCGAACACCGAATTAGTATAATCATTTTATTAAAGAGCAAAAGAATAAAAAACGGTCAGCGTCGGCCGAATTCCACGAAGACTGGCTGAAGTGTTGGAGGGGAAGTCATTAACGTTCGTTGTTTTGTGGAACGTTGGAGTTGTACAGAGCGTCCGAAGACTTTACTGCTTAATGTCAATGAAAAATACTGCTGTTTCAAAGAGACGAGGAGTATAGCAGCCAAGCGAATGAGTACACAGACAGTAGACAGTGCAATATTAAAAAATAAAAAATAGACAATTGATTCTTCGTCAGTATGCAATACTAGGAATTTTCAAATTACTAGTGGAAATCGACTGGGATGAAATTCAAAGCTGGCAGTATGTTTAATTTTAGCATGGTACAGAACTATTGAACATCATATTCGTTCGTTGTTAATCTATTCTCCCACAAAGCTGTTTTGACATTTTCTAACCATATGCTACCTAAAAGTAGTGGTAATTTTCTCTTGTAGCTCTTACATCACCAAATTTTTAAAATCTTGCAGCATGTGTTTGAAATTGTTTTTCATGACCTGATAAAATGTGGAGTGGAAAGAAACCAGTTTAAATATGAGGATTATACAGCCCCTAAAGTGATTGTCCTGGCTCCGACAGGGTTGTAGCAGGTCCGTGATATGTTCCCGAGATATGTTCAATGGGTCACCTGTTCTGTTCGAGTTAGACATATGGTAGAAGTAATTTTGATTTTATAAACTGCTTACCATGGGACGATCCACCGTTAGTGACAATAAAACGAATAGTTGGTTATGCCAGAATTGATAAGAATTACCAGTGGGTTTGTTTGTGACTTTAACACGAAGTCTCATACTAAACTATCCAGTTTTGGATTTTATGATTTTCAAGTTCGTGGTACTTGTAGAATAGAAATAAGCCCTAGTACGTATCTAGTATTTAGTACAGATGCATTAGGAAACAAACGTTCAGACGATAACAACGAGGAATATTTGACGTGCAGTTGCTTGGAAAGATAAAGAATTTCTAAAACTTCAAACATTGTTAAAAGCAAACTAATTCCCAGTGGTAAAGCAACAGCTCCTATAGTCTCTAATATTGAAAGTAAACATATGGTACTTGTGAGACTGTAACAGTTAATCCAGTACCCACTACATTAAAAATCTAAATCTCTCCTAAAATCTGGTTAAAAAGCTCTTACTGGTCTTAGGTATATAGAGGAATGTCAGATGGAAGACATGGTGACTGGATACTACTGGAATGAAGCTGTCGTCCCACCTGTGTCTGATCACAGTACACGGTAATTTGTAGACAAAACGCATCTTTCAGATCATAATTTTTAATTTTGATTTGAGTTCCACCTATGCATCACTTTTGGGACTTCCGTATAACGTGAAATAGGAATTTGGAAATCACAAAACTGTAAATAAAAGAAGTGGAAGAGGGTTTTTTGTTTTTGCGTAGTGACTCGTGAGTTAAAGGTATAAGGGATACTTACCTGTGTATTGTTTTATGTGGTGGTTATAAGTAAATTTTTAGATGAACATAAGATACTTTTGTTTGTTTGTAGAGAGCGAAAATCACTGAATTTTTTCAGAAATTTCATGTTTCGTAGTTATCTAACAAAATACTTTTTATAAACTTTTTTTTTTTTACTGAAAATTCTGATAAAGTTTCGCAGTAATGGCTTAAAATAAATGTGTGCGGGTTTTTAAATGACGAAGTAGAGTCAGTTTTCACATTTCAAGAATTTCAAGAGCATCTCGTGGTAGCTCTGGAAAGTTATCTCCCGTATCCAAATCAGCAACCAGAGATATCAATGTTTCCTTTTTCCAAGATATTACTCTTATCAAGATATGATTAATTTGTAGGTTAGCTTCAAGATAATTGTAGACACACTTTAACACTGTATTATGAATTAATTTCGTAGAATATTTTACCGCTTTGCGAAAAAAAATCGAAGTTACAACTGTATTAAAGGTTTCCGTTTGTGTTTCATGGAGTAGGTATTCGTCTTCAATCATGAATATTTTCAAGATAGCTTGTTACAGTTATTTTGTCATCGCATTAGTGTTGAACGATTTCTAAGGACATCTGCTCGAAGACTCTGTGGGAGTGGCATGCGGCTATTAATTTGCCATGGACGATGTTGGAGTGCGCGTACGGGAGGCAGATAGCATCTACGATCTGGCAAGCGGGCGCGGAAACCGGATTGTGGGCGAGGGAGGGGGGAGGGGAGGGGGGCAGCGCCCTCTGCCCCGGCCAGCCTCACTAATGAAGGCCGCTTCTTTTCTTTTTGTTCCTGCGGCACCTCTCATTTTTACACCTATAGCCGCCCGACCGGGCGATTCTTTTAAAAATAGTTGTGATTAGCTTCGGCCTCAAGTTGTTTCTTTGGACCCCACGCAATCATCTCGCACCCCACCCTACGCCAAGGGTGAAACGTGGTTTTAAAAAGATATTATGTCGTAAGTATTGCTTGAAGAATGGAGACGAGGGCGGCGAGGAGTTCTGGATATAAAGAGAGCGAAGTTATTTCACAAGTCGGCGTATATTCTATTGTCTCAAACTCGTCTGGAGAACAAAAGGATGTTTTTAATTAATGGAACACTTGAAGAAAAAATTCATTCCCTAATTGCTGTAATATATTTTAAGACTATTGTTCTATGAAAGTAACCAGCGGCACAAAACACGGATCGTATTTCCTACAGTAATATCTGTCTACCTCCCCAACTATTAATACTTTTTTGTCTTGGCCTTACTAACCTACTTGTTTGGATCATTAAATCTTTTTACGAAACAAAATTTGTTTTTTACCATTCAACGTGTATTAGACGCTGATAGAGCAAGGTATCAGAAGCAGCTTTGCAGATAGACTGAATCCCAACACAAAACAATATTGCCTTGTGGCTATCATCGCACCCGATATTCGACATAAAGCAACTACAAACGAAGACAGGCCAAGAGTTTCCACCAACTATGTTCTCCACAACATCACCTGTCATGCACTCGGCTGAAATCAAGGGACAGTTTTCTGTGTTTTTCAACGCGTCTTGATATAGATAATAAAAAAATAAAAAATAGGGAAAAACTATCTACTCTTAGAAGCCGGGTAAAACTTGAAGAAAAACTGCCTCATTTCCGTAAAAATTCCTGAACTACTTGAAAGTCATTAAATGATTTACAATTAGGTACTGAAAGATAGTAGAACAATTGAAAGAAGTGGAGCTTTGTGGAAGACTTATAGACCTTCTGCAAATATAGTACATATCATCTCTGTGTCCACATAATCGAACAGATCTGTATTTGGCACTGGCCAGTAACCATTCCATCATCGTTATAAAATTTTCGTAATTGCTGGACACATTAATGCGAATACAGAAATTTTAAGATATGTCATTACTAATTTGTATTAATTTTTTTCAATTTGTGCTACAAACATGAATAGAGAAAAGAAAGAAGAAAAATTGAAATCTCTTTCAACCGAGGATTATGCCTAATTTGGGAATGGCTCGTAGGCACTCCACAGTCAATCTGTTACAAGTTGTCAGGATAACCTGGGAGGCAGCTGAAGCTCAACTTACGCCCGTCTCCAGTCTACTCCTTCGCGTCAACCTATACAGCAAAGTACAATGGTAAAGTAAATTTACTGTAAATGGAATTGTTGGGTGGTGTTAACCGAAGGATTTTCTGGTTTCGAAGTCAGAGAGATTCAGTTTGCCCCGAATTCTTCTTCTGTTGTGTCTTAACCTAATACAGTAATCCCACGGCGTAAGAGAGACCTACACTTATGCAGCAAATTCCATTCGAACCACGAAGCGTTCAAGAGTAATCCGCGAGTACAAAGCAAAGCTTTCCAGAGGAAATCATTGTAAGAAACTTGGAATCGATCCCTGTAACTACCGATCTCAGTTAACTGAGCCGACAGACCACCCAGAATAACTCTGAATTCATCTTCTACTATCTTAACAAATCGATTATAAACTTCCCAGCTTAATAACTACATATATTTGTGAATGACAAAGCAGTGTGAATGTTAGTACATCTGAAAATTAATTGGTTGTAATCATTGCGGATAAATGTGTAGTATTGCGGGAAAAGCAGGAAAGGTAAAAGACGCAAAATTCTTATCTTCGAAACTTTATAGCTATTCGGAAATATATTGTGACGTGATTGCATGTTTCATTCTGATTGTACAATCAGAATCATAAAAATATTTTCTTTCGCTCCTATTTCCCGTCTCAATGTGTATACTCATAACGCGTGTATTTATTGATGAGTTCACACTAGCTGTGCTTGTTGCCTGAACTCAATGAGCTGCCATCTGAATAACAGATCCATAATTCCATTGGGTGCTGGCAGCGTTTCTTACCTTTCAACTTATTGGCAAAGTTATACTACCAATTTAACTATTATATCCAGTTCGGTGAAAATTGCCAGTCTTTGGATATTTACGAGGCAAGATACCATAACCCATTTTAGAACTCCCTAAAAGCCACAGATTTCGTTTTATACGTTAATTATATCTATTATCCTTTTTCTAAGAATAACGCTTTTTTTTATCTAAATGACTAGACACAACCAGTGATATTTTCCAATGTCAGGGACATATTTGAACGCTAGGAATTTATTGCACTACAATGACAAATTATGGCAAATATAACATTCGATGGTGTTAGAGGCAGCCAAGCCAGACTTGTAAATACTACCCCAGTGCCATCTTGTAAATTCACAAAAAAAAACCTGCTGATGCGCTGTGTCAATCAGCAACATCAATTTGAACTGCCTTATGACGTCAATGGAGTCTACTCCGAATTAAAGACATATTTTTTGCTCTCATTCCGCGAGAAGTTTTGATCAGATCACTATGGATTACCAATAGCTAGACCGATTCTCTTAGCTTCAGTCTGCATACCATGAAGGCGTGAGTTCGTAAGTTCACGAGGCTAGACATTCCCGCTAGACGTCCACTCAACCAACCATTAATTCTTCAGTCATTCAGTCTATCTTGAATTAGATGCCGACGCATCGTTCATAGGCGCAGCCGGATTCATCCTGCAGGTCATGTTATCAACTATAATAGTCACAGTCTTCCGTGATCATTAAATGGCATTCCATAAACTGTTATCCGCCTGTTATCATTTATCAGGGGTCGATTCTCAACTACCCACTAATCAAGGGCTACTCTTCCTTATCCTTCGATACTGAACCTATTAATAAACTGATGTCAAACGCCTAACTTAACATATTCTTCAGCAGCGGATTAGACAAAACACAGATGAGTTTCTTTTCAAGATACAAGAGATTTGTTCAGCCACACGTACGCCACGAAGTTAGTAAACTCTCCTCTTGAGACCCACCACCTCAGTCGTTCACAAATTACCGAAATCAACCACTCGGCTACCCTTTCAGTGCTATCAGTTGGGCAGTACTCTTACACCATGACATGCCGTCAGATTTACATACATTGGGGTAAACAATAGTCACCTATTCTCTTCGAAAAATATTCTTTCACAGCATAACAGAAATAATAACATGTGGATGATAAGTATGTTTAAAAAAAAAAAAAAAAAAAAAAAGCTTAAGAGATACGAAATATGAAATTAGAGATTAGAAGAAGAAACGTTTCACATTCTACGAAATGATCGATGGTCGAATAGAATTCGAAAAAATTAATAAAGAAATAAATGGTACTGCCATTCACGGATTCAAATCCTGATCCTGCCACGGTTTACCAGGATCACAGATAGATCCTTTATATTGTCTTATCAAGACATAGTCCAGAACACAATACCGTCGATGGCGGAAACAAAGCTTATTGGAGAGCAAATTATTTTGAGGGAAATTTAAAGTAACAATTCCACAATTTTAAATTTGTCTCTCACTTCTATGGTCTGTTCAATTGTTAATTTGTCCGTTCGTATAAATAAATTCATATTTACATAATACTGTAACTAGCAAGCGATCTGGTATTTCAGTTTTTAAGGCTCTTGCTACGTAAACTCAGCGTTCAGTGTTTGAACACCGGTACGACCAGAAATTTTCACCGCCCTGGCTTTGTTCATATAAGAACGTTTTGTTGTTTAGATTCTACATTAAACTCTAGATCCTGCCACAACAAAGGTGGAAAGCGGGACGAGTCGTAACTCTGTTTCTCGGCGCCCCAACAGCCCTGTAGTGCCTATCAGCCAGCAGTGGTTGTAATTAACATGGCAGAGTGGTGATGAACAAAACATACTGCCAACATGACTAAAGTCTTTGAACAAAACTTTAAGTTAAATAATTATATACGTTACATTTTTGTATTCGTTGCTACTATTCCTTGGACGCTGTTAAGTGGATTCTTTTAATTTCTCCTGTTCTTTTTCAGCGTTATTGAACAACAATACTACTTACCTGATGCACATATGTAATTAATATATCAGTTAACATTTCTTTTTTTATTTCCTGATTTTACATCAGGAAATAAAAAAAATGAACTGGAGAAATTAAAAGAATCCACTTAACAGCGTCCAAGGAATAGTAGCAACGAATACAAAAATAAAACGTATATAATTATTTATCTTAAATTATATATATCAGTTAACAGATATATTTTCCTCTGCATCATCATAATCAGACATATTGGTTAGACATACCAATTTATAATATGGTTTGACCAAATTCTCTCCGGCCGTAGGCTTAATTCTGTTGACGCTGAGAAACAATATATCATGAAATTTGACACGCCAAGCAATATCTACCTAATAAGGTAGTACAAACCGGAAATCAATCGTAAAGTCAGAGAACAGAGCAGAAAATTTATCTAGTTCGTCGTCGCCAGTAGAAATTACCATGAATGTTCAGACAACGGGTCAACAAAAATGAATGAATCTTTGAATGTCGCAGAAGCGTCACCAACAGACCTAGCGTGGTGGGTGAGTGGTAACACTTTGGCCTCGCATTCGGGAGGACATGGGATCGAATTCCCTTCCGGCCATCCAGAATTGAGTTTTCCATGGTTTCCCGGAAGGATGGTTCTTCAAAAAGACTATTACCAAATTCCTTCCCCTTCCTTGCCTCCAGTCTTTTCCCGCCCCTAATGACCTCGTCGTCGAAGAGGAGTAAAGTCATAAGCAAAAACAGGCGTCAACAGAAATAAAATGTTAATTAATGATTTAACTAGACAAAATAATTTTATTTACTCTTTAAAACAACAGACATGATAAAAAAGCGGATGCATAGAATATCACGAATGTAATTATTAAGACCTCTTTGTTTTCTTATAGCGTTACGTCTCATCGATGTCGAGGTAATTAGAAGCTGGAGAGGATCGGGGAGAAGTAACGGGGAGGAATTAGGCCATGGTCTTCTGAAACAACCATCTCGGCATTAGCCTGAAATGTTTTCGATAACCAAGTAAAACCGATATCTGGATGGCCGGCGCGGCGGATTTGAGCCCGCGTGCTCCTGAATGCCAGGCTCCAGCATTAGCGCTCACCCACCGCCTCGGTTTCAAGACCAGTGCCACGGAAAACACTTAATGAAACATTTCTACAGAGAAATAATGTACTTCTGTTCATTAAATTTGTTTTCCACACCCCACAGTGTAATGACAAGAGTTGGAAAGTAACATATAAACATTTAATTGAGGAGATAAATTTACCTGTTCAGCATGAAAAGTACACTGAACCCTCAACGCTCCACAATTATCCCCTTTCATTCTATTTATATAGTCAGTACAACTATGGAGACTACAACAATCTTCTTTTTTTTTGTTATGGCTTTGTGCCTCGTCGACGTCGAGGTTATTGGAGGCAGAAAAGACTGCGGACAAGGAACGGGTAAGAATTTGGCCATGGCCTTTTGAACGGATCATCTCGACACTCGCCTGGAGTGATTTGGGAAAACCATATAAAATTTAAATCTGGATGCCCCGAAGGGTATTCGAGCCCGCGTCCTCCAGAATACGAGGCGAGAGCGTTAGCGCTCACCCAAACGCTCGGCCTATTTAAAGAAGAGCAAACTGTCTCATGTGTGTCTGCGATTAAAGCAAAGATTTTTTTATCAAATGGACACTTAATATTTGTAACAGCTTTTCTAAAGGTGACTAAAGGGAGACAGATTAATATGGAATTAAAACACTCAGACGCTGAATGAAAGCTGAAGAAATTAGACGAAAAATTCCGAATGTAAAGTTTATTCAGTTCTGTTTCATAGATCTTCCACTACAACGTAGGATATTCGTTGCAATGAGTAGGCCGAGGGTGGTGGGTGAGCAGTAACGCTCTGGCCTCGCATTCGGGAGGACGCAGGTTCGAATCCCCTCCGGCCATCCAGATTTGGGTTTTCCGTGGTTTCTCCAAATCACTCCGGGCGAATGTCGGGATGCTTCCTTCAAAAGGACATGGTCGAATTCCTTCCCGTTCCTTTTCACCAGTCCACTCCCGCCTCTAATGGCCTCGACGTCGACGAGGCGTAAAGGCAAAAGCAAAATAATAATAACAATAATAATAATATGCAATGAGTAGCATAAACGATACCTGCGACTATCAAGCAAAAAATGACCATTTGTTTCCAGAAGGTAGTACGATAGTTAGCAACCTGAATTCAGCTTTATACCTTTATACCTACGAAGACTTCAATGAAATTACACATCGAAAAATTCTCCGATCTCACTTCAATATTTAGTACATAAACTGCTTTCCTGTGCACTCATTTTCATCCTTACAGGTTAAACTACTCTTAGTGAAAAGTTCAAAACCCAGAAAGAATTAATAGAATCATTTCAAAATCGGAGGAGGTATGGAAAAGTGGATCCAGAGAGATGGCGTGCACGTAAGCCCAGCATCACTGTTATTTGTGTGACCGGACAAGTCAGTGTCACCTAACGCAAATGAAGAGGAAACGTGCAATGAAGTACTGGTGTGTCTCATCGACTCCAAAGTGCGCAACATCAGCATGTGAGTGAGTTCGAACGTGCCAGGGTTATTGAGCTCCGGGAAACTGGTTTGTCGTATCATGACATTGCGAATAGCACAGTGTACGCTGCTACGACAGTGACCCCTGAGTAGTACCAGTACACAGCGACCTGCGGGTACTGGACCTCAGAATGTGTTCACAGAGTGGACATCATCTTATCCGCATGGCCATAGCCGACAGAGCAGCTGGGTCCACAGTGTTGGTTCTTAACTGGAGCAAAGCAACGGGTATTGACATGTCTGCGTCGACAGTTCGAAGCCGTCTGCTGACGGCTGGACTGGTAGCACGCACTCAATTGCGTGGGTTTCCATTGAACAGAAACCACCAACACCCCAGACCGCAATGGGCACGGCAACGGCGTCATTGGCGTGCTGAATGACAAAATGTAGTGTTTTCCAACAAGTCCCGCTTCAAATTGGCCTACAATGAAGGCAGAGTACGATTTAGATGCTATCCGGGTGAACTCATTCCGGCTTGCTGTATTGTTGAGCGGCAGAGTGGACAAATGCCAAGTGTGATAATTTGGGGTGCCATTAGCTAACTGCTTGCTATATCAGGGATATCTTGGAGCCCGAGGCGCTGACCCTCCTACAAGCAGCTCCACATGCAATATTACAGCAGGACTACGCCCAGCCACATGTTGCGAGGAGTGTGCAAGTCTTCAACGAAGGACGAAGGGTACCACTGCTTCCCTGGCCTGCACGTTCGCCTGATATGTCGCCCATCGAACATATCTGGGATATGGTCGGTCGGCCACTTGTCCGTTGTGGTCTCCTGCAATAATTGTCGATGCTTTGTCGACGCGTCTACAAACCGCGTGGCAGTATGTTCTCCAGCAACATATCCCGGTTGTTTTAGGTTCCATGCCACGAAATCTAGAGGCTCTGGTTGCAGCATGTGGCGCCTTCGCACCGTACTGAATACTCATGCTCAAAATGCACGTACAGTTCTGTAATTCTAACTATTTGTGTACTGTCATGTCCCTAATCTGTGGAATTTATTTCACTGTAATCATATGTCTTGTTCTTGGTGTAGCAATATTTGCAAACAATAGAGTAATTTAATTTAATTGCAATGGAGCACACGCTCCGGTGGCAATTTCCCTACCACCCATCTTCCCGCTATCCTGCACCTACCTACATTTGCCCTCTACAAATTTTAACTTTAAATTCTTTTAACGTTTTCGGTAAGTTGTTCATCATTCCCCTTGGTAACTCATTACAATCCCTGACACCCTTACCTAAAAAAAGAGAATCTTCCCACACCCTTGTGCCTGAAATCGAGTGCCAGCTTTGTGGTCACGGTCATCTTTTCCCTTCCATGAACTACTTTTCATACCTACTGCAATATCTTTCCATGCCTCATCGCCAGTATACGCCTGTACACTCCCATGACCCTCCTCATACTCCTCCTGTCTTGCAAAGAATCCCATTCCAGCTCCTTTATCATATCCGTCACTGATTGCGTTCTGCGATAATTTCCAGAAACAAATCTAGCAGCCCTTCTTTGCACCTTCTCCAACTCCTGTATTTGATACTCAAAATGTGGGTCCCATACTACACTACCATATTCGAGCAATGGTCTGACCAATGTTTTGTAACCCAATTCCTTTACTTCTCTCGTGCATCCCCTCATCACTCACTCCAACAAGTGCAGGATTTTGAAACCATTTCCTACCACCTGTCCAATGTGTCCTGCCCAGTTAAGCTTGTTATCAAATGTAAGGCCAAGATATTTACATTTCAAGTCTTCAGCAAGCAATTCTTTCCCCACCTTATATTCATAATTAACCTTTTGTTTTTTATTTGTGTATCGAATTAGCTGACTCTTCTTTGCATTTATCTTCATCCCATGTTTACCAACTCAACTAGATATCCTGCCCAGATCACCCTGCAACTGTTTACAGTACTCTATCATTTTGATCCTTCTATACAGCATTATTTCATCTGCAAACAATCTAATTTCAGATAGTAAACAATCAACACAATTATTCATTAGAATAATGAATAGCAATGGTCCCAATACGCTACCCTGCGCACTCCCATTTTTACTTCCACTTCCTTTGATACCGCATTTCCTACCCTAACTTTCTGTTTTCTACCCTTTAAAAATTAGTTTCACTTACACTAAATCACATTGTTAATTAGTGCTCGATTGGTCACTTGCAGCCTAAACATCGTATTAAACTCAAATATAATTCATTAAAAGTAAAATACAAGAATTAAGTATACGCATTACTGTATCTTCTACAGTTCAAAGAGGCAGAGATAAATGTTCGTCCTTGAGTTTCATCTTAGTTACATGTTTGCATTATTTTTTATTAAATTAATATTTAACAGTACTTCGATTCTTTCTGCTTTGAGTCAAGAAAAAATTAACTCCTTTTATCTGGCCTTTAAGTAACTGTTGCTTTAAATTAAGACTTACTGTTAAAAGCAACCCAATTTCTTTCATTGCAAGAAACGTTCAGTTAGCCTTTACAACTGTGTACTTTAAAAAATAAAAACAAAACATATGGATCTGTCATCTTTGTTTGATTTTGTTTAGCTCTGTTATGGGGATGAGATGGTAAGTGTCGAGAAGTATATATATAAATTGATTCAGCATATAGGAAGATAGTCGAAATGAAGTGAATAAACATTGAATGTGTTTATGGCAATTTTAAACCGGAAGAAAGAGAACTGAAAGTATTAAGAAGAGAAAGTATATTATAGAAATATTCGTCCAGTATTATGCTAGAAAAAGAGAAAAATGTTGTTTATGAGGTAAAAGGTCCATTTTCGATGATTTTTATCGTCATGTAAATCAGTAGAAACAATTTCTTATTAAAATTCCTAAGTAAAGAAGGAATCACAGGATCATTAAACTGATGTCAAAAGGCTGGAAGACGGAAGATGCTTACAAATATTCATCAGAGCACATTTTCGCACTTGAAGTAACCCGCATAGCTAACAGAAGTAAATATCCACAAATTCAACTGACGAAGAACTTGTAAATGAATTTTTGTTAGCAAAATCAGAATTAAATCACTGTAATTCCGTAATTACCATTACCGCGAAACTAAAGATCAAGAAAAATAAGCGAATTTTCGCAGTTTTGAACAAATCTCTTGATATGTATAGCTTCAAAATTTTAAAGAAATTGGATGTAAAATATAGATGTTCATTAATAAATCCCTGACCATATTAAGAGCCGACGGTTATCAGAGAAAGCATTAGTCAAAAGCTAGAAATTTAAAACGACTTATGTTTACCGGATAGAAGCAAATAATGCCAGAAAAAAGACCATAAAGTAACGCAAAAATAATAACCAACAGTACGACCAAATGTCAAAACCAAATAGATGTACTTTTTTGCTTTGATTTTTATTTGTATATTTCAAATGACATTCGGTTTTATAGCCAAACAGCCACCAACTGCGTTTCTTTCTTTTTCTCAGTTATGTCAGACTTTTGTAGTGACAGTGACAAATGAAAGCACATCACAGGACAGACACTTAATTAGAATCACGCATACTGTGGACCGGATTCAAACCAGCGATCCATGCAAAGTGAAGCCAGCTCGCTAGTCCTGTGCTACCGGGACCTGCTTACTTGCTTCCAGTTTTACAGCTTGTTGACGTTGAGGTCGATAAACCGGGAGAGGATTTGGGGCGGGCGTAAGGAATTCAGGCATGGCCTTTTTGATGCAGCCATCCGACCAGTATTCCTAAGGAGTTATTTCGGAATATCATGAAAAATAGAAATCTGGATGGCCCGAGAGGTATACCAACCCTCGTGCTCCCGTATGCCAGGCTGAAGTTAACTACCATGCTTAGTAATATTCGGTAAAATATAAATTGCAACCACTGTATCTTGGTGTCCCTACCGAGCGTGGTGGTGTAACGGATAGCGTTCTGGCCTCGCATTCGGGAGGACGGCGGTTCGAATCCCCGTCCGGGCATCCAGATTTGGGTTTTCCATGGTTTCCCCAAATCACTCCAGGTGAATGCCGGGATGCTTCCTTCAAAAGGCCATGGCCGAATTCCTTCCCATTCCTTGCCCCCATCCTTTCCCGTCTCTAAAGACCACGTTGTTAAAAAGGGACGTTAAACTGTTTAAAAAAAAAAAAAAAAAATTGGTGTCCCTCTGCGAATCCCAAGTGTATCGTTCAGTGGAGCAGAATAGTGACTTTTATCTTCACCACTCCCACTGTAAAAACCGAAAAGTTTATTGTTACATGTATTCGATGGCTGCTTTTGGCACAAAAGTCTTATGAAAGTTCTTATTGATTAGCTATACATTTTTGAAAAGAAACCCGTAGTGTTCCAAACTAAGAAGATAGGTTCCCATTTTCTTGGACTAGCTGGTACCTGAAATCTCCAGTTCATAACCCCGGCTAGCGTTGACGCCTCTTCTCGCATGCGAGTCACGAAGTAATTATGTCGCCACGCGTGGTACATGAAGAGGCCTTACATGGGTCAACCAGCCCGTTGCTACCAATAAAAAAAGAAAGAGCGTCTTTCCAAAACTGGTCTGTCAGAATATTAATATTCGATTAGAAAGAAATAATCGATAGTTTTATATCATTAATTCTAATGAAGTGTTTGAAACCAATTGATATTTCTACTGCCTGTAATCACACAGTTCGAAATTACTGGACTTTTTTTTTTTTTTTACCATTTAGTGAACTAAATACTTTCAGTTTTCAAGAAGACAGTAACTTCAAACTATAATAAGGCATTTTTTGGTTTCCTTCAAATATCTGTACTATACTTTCTTTCACTCAAATGATACTATAATAGTTTTGAAATAAAGTTTACTAGGAAATTATTCTACACGTGTAAACAACGAATAGCAATAAGTACACACATGTGCAACCGCTATTGCAGAAAAAGATAACTTAAAAAACAGATAATCCACCTTTCGCTTAGGAGTTTCTTGATTTTAGAAACATATGTCACTTATAACACCAGACACCATATGGAACTATAAATCGGAAATTTAATAGTTATATTTGTGATAACATAGCTTCCATGAATGAACGAGTTGACTGTCATGTCATCCTGCGTAAGACACTCATAATATATGGAATTGTGATGTTAGAATGAAAATGAGATACAATTTTAAATTCCATTTGCTCCACAGGGAATTTTTGAAGCTGTGTAGTTGTAATATCTCTTAACTTGTAATTAAGTCTGACGTAGAATAAAGTGGTTTGTTGTCGCTGAATAATCACTTAAGAATTTACAAAAATAATTTAGTGTTTATTCACTCAGGACCTTAGCATGAGTTATTGGGACCAAAAGACAGCAGCGGAGTTTTCAAAAGAACCGAGTTTTTTTATATGTGTTTTCTTCGTGAAAATAATCCTGCACATTATCACGAACGGACTGAATGATCACTAACATTCGTGCAACAAAACCTTCTGGGGTCCAGGAGGTTCGATGGGCGGCCAAGCCAGTAGAGGCAGAGACAGTCAGCTGAGAACAACTACAGATACCTTATGAAGACAGCAGAGTCAGCTGTCGAAACGTCGTGTTTTTACACCACCATCCGGCTGGACACCCGAGAAGATTTTGTAGCATCGATACGCCGGGAAAGTCTCCACTCACACTAACAATCGCATCTGAAATTAATGATAATGTGGATTCAAGTCTCATTCAACCTGATCTCAGTTTCTTGCGAGTGACAGGATGATTCACCAAAATATGCCTTAGTCGATTTCGATCTATTCTTTGCTGAATATTACGTTAATTCCCGCTTCAGATGACATCATCTTCGACAAGCCAAAAAATTGAAAAAAACATTTCCAATACGAATTCTAAATGCATGAAGTCTAACATAATATTCGAGTGTGGATTGGGCTAGAGATATTTGAAAGTATTTGATACATAGGAACAATCAAAAAATGCAAAATGACGTCGGTTGACTACGAATTTCTTATTCCAATCGTAGATTTGTTTGTGACGAGTGACACTTTATTGAACTCATGCACTTGTGCATACTGCACATCAACAACGGATTAATTTTTGCATACTGCAGCCACAAAACGACTTCTCCTGCAGTGTCGCCATTTTCGAGTAAACAGACAATAGCACTACTGGCGGCAGTGAAATGGGAAATAACAATTAGTGTGTGATGTGACGATCAACTCCCATGGCGTGGCAATGCTGTACGATTTGTAGCCATTTTAGAGGGATCTTGTTCCTGGCCACACTTAGACGCAACGCGTCGAAGGGGATTTGACATAGGAAATAATTGTCTCGTAAACATTCCTTCACTATCCGTCAACTACTGATTGTATAGTACCAAAGTTTGTCGTTATGAATGACAATAAGAAATCACTAAGACCGAACTATCTTTTTATTTATCTATCGTGCGCAGGACATGAAATTAAAAAATATTTAAATAAAAAAGTTCTAAAATCAAAAAATATTACTTATAACAGTTAAATAAGCTAAAAAATAATCAATCATATACGCATACAGCTAGATGTAATGTGTGGCCCAGAATCCAGTTACATAGATGGCTTTGTCATTTGAGACACAAAAATTACCTAAAAGATAAGCAAGCTTTCTAGCAATCTGAAGATCTTAAGATACTCGATAGCATGTAATCGAGCTCACAAAATAGGTCTTTAGGGTGAAGAGAGTGCTGGTAATGTGCAGGGCATATGTTGGTGATGGGGCTTGGAAGGATATTGGTCGAAGAATTAGGAATAGTGCTTGGGAGGGGAAAGATGACCAAGACCACAAACTGGCACTCGATTTCATGCATAAGGGAACCAAAAAAAAAATTTCTTTTGTGAGAAAGGGTGTCAGAGATTGGAACAAATAACTAAGTGAAGTGATGAATAATTTAACAAAAAACGCCGAGGGGATTTAAAATAAAAAAAATTAAATCGCTAAAGTAAATGGGGGAGGAATTTAACATTCAAATTGTATAACATAATTTAAAAATAAAATAAAAAAGGGGTAATTGGATAAAAGATAATTGGCAACGGAGTGTGTGCTCCATCGTAATTAAATTAATAATTAATTAATTATCAAGGGGGCCCTACCTATTCAGATATACTTTGTGCCGTCGGCTCAGCGCCTTTCATATAGTACAGGGAAGATGCTAACAGCATCCCAATGTCCTTCAGATGTGATACTACATCGTAGTTCTATTCGGCGAAACCCAGATAATAAGTATATTGGACAAATTATCAACTAGAAGCTCTTTCCTAATCTCATCATTAGAAGGGATGCCTATGCTGTCCATTGTATGATATGCGAAGGCGTTTTGCACATGATGCAATGTATTTTGCTGACACGGATTAGTCATAGGCAGCCTGTCATGGATTAATTTATTGCTGAGGACGGATAGTTGGTAATCTCTATGACTACACTTCTTGAATGATCCCAGTGATTCTGCTGTAGATTCTCCTCGAAGCTGTAATAGAGTTCTATATATTCCACTCGCGGAAATTAACAGACAGGAATGATGGAATTTTAGGAAACTTTGTAGATATAACCAAGGTCATACCCACGAGATATGATAACAAATAGAAATAGATCAGGCTAAGTTTATTATCTTTAGTTAAAGTTGTCAGTAAGAAGCGCTCCCACCTTAAGAACCTATACAATATTCGTGTATCCTTGCCGGCATTGAATCAATAAGTGTTCGGATGTTTTCTTGGAGTATGTCTCTCTACGGCTGCATGCCTTGTGCAGTCAGTTGTTGCACAGTTTGTGCTGGGTGACCATGTGATCTAATGGGTCTACTCCTGGCATCCCAGACATGTTCTAGTGGGGACAAACTAGGGACAGTGTGGTCCAAATTAAGATGGTAAGCCATTGCAAGGCTTGTGCTGTGAAGGCCATTATCCTGCTGGAAGATGCGATTTTGATGGTTGACATGAAGGGTATCACAATAGGGTGCAGCACCCTGTTCACGTAGTGGTGGGCTAGCATTGAGCCTTCAGCAACAATCAACTCAGTCCACAAACCATGACAACAGTGGCTGGACATGTGTGACTTTCTGAAGCAATAGCAGGATAAGTCGTTTCTCCACTACGCCTGCATACATGTTATCGATCATCACTTTGCCACAGACAGAATCGATACTCGTTTTCTAAACACAAATGTACGCCCTCACGTGTCCTTTTGCGTTTTGCATTATACCAGGTTAGACGTTGCTGGCAATGAGATCAAGTTAATGGTACACACATTGAGTAGGGGTCAGAGAGAGTAACCAGGTTCCAAGCAATTGGTTTACAATCGTCCGGAGGAGGAGGGGGGAGAGGTGATTCTCTCTGTAACTACTGCCACCAGTCTGCCAGCGACAGTCAGCCACACAATTTGGCAATCTTCACTAGCTGTTATCCTTTTTTATGACCTATGCCTGCTCTAGGAGTAGTAGAACCTTCTTTCATCCAGTGTGTAACAAGTCTGTATACTGACATTGCACTACGGCCAATCCTTCGGGAGATTTCACGATAGAATGCATCCATTTCAAAACGTCAATTTTCCGACCTCTCTCACAGTTAGAAATTTGGGTGTAGAGGGTCGTCACTCTTTGCATGGCATATTTGGTCATCAAGAACTTGTGGATAAAAAAGTTTCATGTTACACCACACTGCTCACCTCTTACACGCTAAAAACATAGCAATTTTGCATAATAAATAGCCCCGTAATTCTTATACTATTACATGTAAAACTTCCAATTTTTAATCATTCAATAGTTATCATATAGGGATACTTGGGGCCAAATTTCATTCATTTATCAAAATTCAGTCTGGTTGTTGTATGTCAGTGTATGAGAGTTGCTTTACCCAACACACAAATGATACACATTTGAAAATGTTATATGCATCATTACCCATAACACTCTGAATTAATCAATGACAATTTAGTATTATCTAAAATAGTATTATTCCTTTCTTATCTCCTGAAAACGTTGTATAGTATGATGCACGTCTAACACATTGTTCAATATCTTCCTTTACAACTGGAACAGCAGGTCTGGGTTAGGATGTTTCTGTAAGGATAATATTACTGCTAAGCCACAGTATGCTCTGGAAGATGTTTAACTTGAAGAGGAAACGCTATTTAGACGATATTTATCTTTAATACTCTTGGTTCATGTAAAATCGATTTCCGTCTCGTTTTTTGGCACATGGAAATGGATGACGACTTAATGCATTATACTAGGGGTGGCCAACCCGCGGCCCGCGGGATTCATTACACTTTTACAAAATATGTTTATTTTATAATGGCCAAAGTAGTGAAAACCAATGCATTAAAAAATAAATTATTTGTGCATCCATATATTTACTTTAGTGTTATATATTTCTTTACAATGTGCATTTAGTATCATCATTATTATATTATCGATATTTACTTGTAAGAATAATAGTAAACTCATTATGTTTCAAGTTTTCACTTAAAAAATCACTCTAGTGGTTCTAAATCTAATACGGCGATATATATTTTTATACGCGGCCAGCGGAGTTATGATGCATTTCCAAAGTGGCCCGCAAGATCATTTGGGTTGGCCACCCGTGCATTACACTATGGCTAGGCCGGTTGCCTATCTGAGTCATTATCAGGGATTTTAAGTGTTCGCTTTGTGACTGCATACTTTTTAATCAGTGTATAGTATGCAGAGATACAATTACAGCAACGGAAGAAGATTAAGACTACATGGCAAAATATTGTCTTTCGATATGATGACATTCAGAATAAGGAGATAAATTTGAAAGTCTATCTCACATTAAACTCGAAATTTCAATTGTAAAGCAGAAGTTAAAAGCAAAACATTAAAATTGGCAGAAATGTGAGACAAAATTTATATGCACCTATAAAAGAAACTCATAACTTGAAACCATGCATACCATGTAACAACCGAATGACGAAACGAGTGCAATTGCAGATTTTTCTGAACTGGAAGCAATTGAATTATTGTTGAAAAAGCACGTAATGACCAACGATTATGAACATTTCTATTTATGTATCAGGGGCTGGCAGCATCAGAACACCTTCAGCAGGTAAGACAGCGAAAGCGTTAGCCTCAATGGCTTGTTCAAAAATACTTTCATGATACTTGAATGATACTGATGGAGAAAATTTCCTGTGTGATATTTGAACTCTGATTTTCGTAGGATTATGTTATCAAGAATTCTCTTTCTTTATAAATTTAGATAAATCCAAACTCACTGTTTCTATTAGACAATGGAAGAGCTCTAAGATTTCAAAAGATATGCTAAAGTCTGAAAGTAATTTTACATAGCTTAGATTAACTTAGTCCTCAACCCAAAGGTCAATAACTTTCCCTTTTCCTCCGGTACATACAGCTTAACGTGGAATCCAAACCACGGATTAATCGCAGTGCGCTTCACACCGTAGCAAGATTCACCAGAAGAAAAGCTGAGGTAAGAAAATTAAACGCTACACAGGGAACCGAACTGTGAAGCTTTAGGTTTGAAGCCAGCAGAGCTGCCAGTAAGCTACCAAGCAATTCAGTTTTAGATGGAGAACAAAAATAATATTGTCTGATACTCTACGTTTCACTGGAATTAGTAAACAGTTTATATCATGCACAATTAGAAGAAAATCAGGAGGGTGAAATTAAACCCTGTCACTGGAGTTGTGAAACACAGCTGTAATCAATCAAAGTGATGATTACGATGCAAGTAAAGTAATCCTTATACACCAGACCTGCGTCCTAAGCATCTTACTGTACGCATCGGAGACGTAGACCACTTATGCCTGGCAAGAGAGACAGATGAACGCTCTCCATGTGCGCTGTCTGCGGGCAATACTTGAAGTAACTTGGTAGGACAGACTGATCAACGAGACTGTAGAGTCCAGAAAGAAGTGTCATAATACTACTCTGAAACAAAGGCGACTTTGCCGGCTTCGTCACGATCATAGAATGGGTCCTGAAAGATTACCACGTAAAGTCATATTCGGTCAGATTGCTCATATTAAGAGACCTGAAAAAAGGGGGGGGGGGGCGCCCAGTGCTGATAAGGTTTAAAGATTACTGCAAACGCGACTTGGAGTACTTCGACATAGACACTGCCGATTGCGAGGCTTGCGCCATAATGAGACCCATAAGGCGTCATCACATCGCCGCCGATATGTCCAAACATGACAATGCATGGCTTCATAAAATGAAGCACAAAAAGCTTCGTAATACTGAATATCATCCCCCGGACTCTCATTTTGCGTGTGACAGATGTGGCAAGATATGTCGCGCCGCCATTAGACTGTTCAGCCACAAAAGAAGATACGGTGCACTCAACCCTAGCGATACCTGATTTTCTTCACTGCCACTACAACTGTCATCTGCGAAGATGCTGTAGCCAATGATGACGATGAAAGTACGTAAATTCCTTTCCATCTCTACTCAAAAATTATCAAGGTATGACAGACAACCGTTTTCAAGATGTACCATATAACGTCTGTTTACATGTTTCAGTGCTATTATTTTTCTGCAACTGATAGTCACAGGGTAGTTACACTAAACAGAATATGCCCGCGACCAACTATTATGAACATCTCTATTTATGTGTCAGGGATCGGCAGCATCAGAACACCTTCAGCAGGTAAGACAACGAAAGCCTCTGGCGGCGGCTGTAATAAATTTTACGGCGGGCATGGCCTGGGCGCCCGCGGCGCGGACCGGACTGGCTACGCCTCACCCACAATAGGCTGCGAAAATTAGGGAGTAAGGGCGACCTAATGGCGGCATAATTATACCCTACCACGCACCGGCCCGGCGCTCGGAATGTCTGCGGCGGCAGCCGGCTCGGCAGGTGGAGCCGTGGAGGGGGCAGCTGATTGCCTGGGAGGGGAGACTCGGCGAGCATCGGCCAACTTCGGCTGACTCCGGTACAAAGACCAGCATGCAGAATTTTGTGTGGTAGAACACGCGACATGTAACGATCAGAAAGTTAGATATTCTGAACAATACGGACATTACACATATAAAACATTGACTCGAGTAGTTACAAAATGAGTTTTCTTACAAGTAAATGGGAATAAAACTCGAATATATATCATCAAGGAAAGATGCAACAAATGCTTACTGGTTTATTGTTATCATCAATGAATTGGAGCATCTGTACCAGTAGTAATTTCCTTGCGCACCACTTTTGCATTTCACGAATGTTTCCTCTACATTCTTTCAGTTTTAGAGGTAACTTCTTTAGTATTTTCTTCAGTGATTTATTCGAGCCTTTGCCTCACCTTCAATAGAAAATTTTTCCGATACGGATTTGCAGAAATCAAGGGTTAATGTATGGCCATGACCATCTCTCCTTTATACGTATTACACTGTTAATTATAAGCAAAAAGATATAGCCCCCCACGTTTATGGACGAATATTATGAAATATTAAAACTTAGTTAGTCCTCTTCACATTTAAGGTGAAGGAAGTGACAAAGTAAATAAAATGACCGAAGTAAGATCCATCTTAACACCAGAAAATGATCATGGTGGAATGCAATATAACAAATAACAACGGTGTTAACTGCTTTTGATAAATCGGTGGCGAATCATTGTGAGTGGGTATTTACTAGGAGAGGCCGTGTCGTCCATTCATCACAAAATTTTTGCCTTTACGAGTACTTTTTGCTAATAGCTACGTCTTTTTTTATGTTCTATTGTAGCAGACATTACCAACATGTTTGAAAGATTCCTTACTTCCTCATCAAGCTAGCAGATGATAACGGCACCAAAGAAGTGAAAAAATTCAGTAATACTCTTATCTTGTGTCCGACCAAAGATTCGGTTTTGGCCAGTTTCGGCAAAAAAATTTAGTTTTGGCTACAGTTTCGGTTTCGGCCAAAAATAGGCCGAAACTTCGGCCGTGCCGAGACTATTTCCTAGGATTTATTTATGATTATTATTATGCAAAAGTAAAAAGAGGCTATATGTTTGATTCACACATTACTTACCTATATTTTTAGGTAATTGTTGTTGGATTACACTTTGTACCTGTATTTTAATTTTAACCACTCAGACAACTACCTGCTGTGTTTTGACTGTGTGTGGCTTTCAGTTACTTGATTTTAACCGCGAGAAAGCGCGTATTGCTCGTGCGAATTGTAATCCCTCCCCCTTTGCCGCATACTGCGCGAGGTGCCTAGTAAATTCGGACGGGTAGTACGTGTAAATTTTATTTTCTAGTTGGAATTCATATTTATTTGAAATAATTTCCCTAAATTAGAATGAATGCCATATGCCTGCTTTATTACAGAGATTTTTTTATTTGATCTGTGATTTATTTATCTTACACTATTTTCTTTCGGGTAAAAATATCACAAAAATCAAAAAAAATCAGATTTGGTAGTTTTTCGAAAAAACCCAAACCGGTTCGTCCCAAGATGTTAGCAAAATTTGTAATACATCATATCCATTGGTAAGCAACGAACTAAAAAAAAAAAAAAAAATATTGCATTGAAGTTTTAGGGCAGGTGTTAAGACAACAGTCAACAATAGACGAAATGAAAAATTACTTAAATGAAGCTAAATTAAAGCGAATGGGTTCATAGAAGTCACTAGAAGTGTTGAGTACTGATCAACCGAATGTTGTTCAGTCAACGATCACGAGTTTGACCTCTAAATCTAAACTTTTCAACAGGTTTATGATCCTAAAATTCAAAAATGGATTGACGAGACAATAATGGACGTATTGATTGTGGACGTGCTGCCTAATGATTTGGTGGAAGGCGAAGCATTGCGGCGACTCAATTTCACTGATCCCCACGCAGTTCACAAATATCGGATAAAATCACTAATGCCACAAAAATATGAGAAACTTAAGACTAAAAAAATCTCAAATAAAGACGTTAATGGCAAAATCGAAGGGGTGAGCGCTACCACCGATACCTGTAGCAACTTCTAAGCTTTACAGCTCATTTTATCGTAAATCATCAATGCCTAAAAGTTATATTGGGTGCATGTGTGCTGGAACAGGATCATACCAGTAAATACATTGCGCAAAACTTTACAGAGATGGAGAATGAATGGAGTTTAAACGGCAAGACTTTTCAGGTCCTAGGTGACAGTGCACTAAACAGCGCTCCATGAGTGTTCAATATGAATCTATAGATTGGGTGACACACACACACACGATTCAGTTGGTGATAAAACACGCACTATTTTCAGACGATGAAACCAAACGCTTATTTAAAAAATGCTGAAAAATCGTGGGCCATTTCAATCATAACGAGCAAGCAGCTGGAAAATTGACAGAATGTCAAAAACAATGCCAGAACATTCTTTGGTGCAAGTTGTCGATGTGAGGAGAGGCAGCACATAATGGATGTCACAAAGGCTTTTAGAGCAAACGAATTGGATGTTATAAAGAACCTCACAGACGTTTTGATATACTTCATTTATAATTTGATGACGCATACCTTTGATATTACTATTAACGCGAAAACTGCAAGTTCGATCCGAAAGCGAAGTTGAGATGATGACACACGTGAAAAACTCACTGTACGAGTCTTTGAACATCAAATTCTCTTTTATAAAAAGACAGCCTTCATTGATCGCTGCGACAATACTGGACCAAGGAATTAAATCGAAATATCTCAGTTCCATTTAAGAGGATGTTGGAGCGACAGAAATAATATCTTTTTTGACGGAGTACTGTCCGGTGGCGGAGAAAATGTTCGTTCAGTTTCTACAGAACTGATCTTGCCACCCTCCAACATACAGCAAGAAAAGGAGTGTCGTTGGGATACACACTATAATACTACAAATCAGATGGAGGCAACTGGTTCTGAAGATGAATGAAATGTTTTAAAAGAAAGATTTCAGTCTGATCTGTTAATACTGTCATATATTGTTATTTGAACAGCAGTCCATACCCTACCCTGAGAAATGTGGTAGTGAGGTATCTTTATGCTCCACCTACCAGTGTTCCAAGCGAGCAACTGTTTACTGCCGCTGAACAAATATACATTCATCGTCGTAGTTATCAGCTTAGTATATTAATAATTCTGTGTGGTCGTAATGACCTGGTGAAAGGGTTTCTTTTGGCTGTGCATTCGCCTCTGTCGTAGCTGCCTTAAGATAATCCAGCAATCCTACTGGGTACACGTGATCTATGGTTTAACGTGGAATCCGAACCACGGAAGCGCACTGTGCCAGATGTGAAGGTCGAGTTTAGAGCATATGAAATTCTCCGACGAGACAGTGATTCGAACCAGAGACCTTTCGATCCCCATTCAGACGCCTTAACCACAGAGCCACCAGACCGATCCTACATCTGCTTGGTGAAAATGTAGAAAAACTGCTTTTCTTACTGTACAATATCAGACTTTTAATGACGAATACTAAAATTAATTAGTAAAATAATAATATTTCGTTTTTTTTAAATTTTATAACTATATTTTTAATTAAGTACTTGACTGTCAAACAAATTAATTATTGTAATCTTGGTTGAGACTGGTAATAGGTAATTTTCTTTTGGGACTTTTGATTAGGTAATCACCAAGTGCTACATAAAAAATCTTAATAAAAACAATATTTATTGATATCCTGTACGGTCCACTTGGTGATTAATTTTATAAAATTTAAAGTAATAAATTAATGATAAAATATTGTGAAAACAATTAAAATTCTCAATTTATAATGAGTCTGCACTTTATATCAATGTGTTGATTTTTAACAAAGTTTATTTACAAGAGTAAGTCTGTAACATGTTTATTATTTTTATTCGTTTTAAGTTGTTAATTATTAATATAACATAAATAAATAATTATTTTTGTTACATATTTAATTTATCATTTTAATTTCATTTAACACGAGTTAACTGTGTAAAAATTCAATTAATTTCATCATACAATAAAAATTTTAACATGGCTGAAAAAGTTTCGGTTTCGGCCGAAACTGAGACCGAGTGCGAAGATTCGGTTTTTGTTTCGGCTGAAAATCCTGTTTCGGTCGGACACTACTCTTATCTTTAGTACTTTTAGTGGAGCAGGTTTAAATAAACACCATTCTTGAAAACCATAAAAGGGTGGAACTTTATTTTTTAATGAGGGATTTTCAGTTCTTCGACGTCTAAATTATTATAGTCGAGATATGACATTGGTTCATGTCGGTCATGGAATTTTGAATGAACAATGGCGTTATACCTCTGGAAGCTATTTCGAGAAACTATGAAAAAGGAAACCTTGATAACTGGACCTAGGATCGAACCTTCATCCTCCCAAATGGCACACTGAACGTCACAACTCACAGATCAGATTTGATGGCTGCAAAACGACACAGCTGCCATTAGAAATTCCTTGATCGTTTTTACTGCTAGTAAGATAAGTCGCCAGAATAACTGGAATGCGTTCAGCTTATTCACAAAAATAGAAAATTCTGCTTGTCAAGCAAGATGTCAGAAATAGGCATGATAATACAGAGACTTCCATCATTCATCGGCATTATGACAGTGGAGGCTATGCACTGTATAGATATAAATGCTAGTAAAAGTCAAATTTCCACTAGTTGTATGAAAACACAAAATGGTATAAAGATAACACAATGAGAATCAAGGAACTAAAATATTAATATATTATTTCATGAGTTCCATATAATTTTGCTCAAGATTAATTTCAAAACTTTGGTTCTTAGAATCTTATGCTACACACAACTAAACTAAAAATAAAGTACAAAATATTTTTGAATAGCACTGGTACCAATGACAGTTTACATTACGTCATAATGACCATCGTATTACAGTGTACTATCAATGAAATGTAACCATTTAAGCATTGTTCTTCAAACTTATATATCATCTTATAGCTGGAGTCACCTTTAAGAATTCCTAAATGCAAATACAGCTCAAGATCAAAGAACGAGGAAACGTGTATGCCACTTAGAACCTACAAAACAGTTTTGTGTATTCCTTAGAAAAATGCAAGTAAAAATAGGACGGCAATAAACAGGTGATAAGAACTTTTTCATATACTAAACGATATAAATATCAGTTGTTTTTCTAATTTTATTTATAAAGCATTTTTAACTCCTTCACAAAATTTGCTGCAGCTCTATGCTTCCCGTACGATTAAAGCGCAGTGCAGCATTTTAGAAATACTGGACACACTAATGCATTTGAAAAACGTACGGTAATAAATTGAGGAGTCAGAACCTCTCAAGATTTTTAGTACCTATTTTTTGTTATTATTACTAGCATAGTGCCCGGCGTTGCCCAGTATAGTTGGGGTTGATTTACCCGTATACTATTTTTATCCACCCAATGAGAAACGTATGTTCCAGTTTTCATGAAATTCACGTAGCCATTTCCGGAAATAAAGCAGACATGGATTCACCCGCACCTTACCCAGAAAGGGGTGGGTTGGAGTTGATTTACCCGTATACTATTTTCATTCCTCTGAAAAGATCCATGTGTACCAAGCTTCGTTAATCTGGTACCAGCCATTATCGCTCTAAGGTCAAACTCAATTTTGCAGAGGGCCGTATATTAAATTTAGAATGTGTAGGTGGGCCAGATTTTAAAACTTCCGTAGAGGAATCGAGTGAAGTCTAAAAGCTCTAAAAAACATGAGTCTTCTTTCTGTGTCACATTGCGATCGCAGGCCGTATTGATAGGGCCGGATGTGGGCCGCAGGCCGTATCCTTGACATCACTAGTCTAAGCTAAACATTGATTTACCCGCACAGTTCCCAGAATGGCGTGGTTTGGAGTTTTTGATACGGAATGTCAGTTCTCATTTTGGTCAAGGCTACATTTCAACCTACTTACAACTTCTGCTAACGTTGTTGCTAAAAAATCGAAACATATACCGTACGCGCATTAATACATTCCACATAGGCCTACGTAACAATGTATCTGGGATGTCTTGTTTCGGCATCACGCAGAAAATAGATTTTGAGTGGATTTTCAGAATTTGAAAGCTTGTCTGTTTGTCTCATTATGCTTGTTCATCTGGCAGTGGAGCTCAAAATTAAAATTTATTCCTTACCCGTAGAGTTGAATATCAATGATGTTCTCTGGTGACAATTTCGTAATTGTTAATTTAGGTTTTTTTCTCATTTACGTAGTTTCCTCTTCGCATTCAGTAGGGCCATCTATGCAGTTTAAAGAATGCACAATCTAAATTTAAGGAAAAAACCAGAAGATGCTGTAATACGGCTATTATTTTTTTTTACAAAGTATGACGTATGCAACATTTAGTCGGTATTGGATCTTTGGTGGTTTACGTTATACCTTCATAATTTTATTTACTACTCTGGCGTTATGTAACGTTAAAACACAAGACAATATAACCTTCGATCTCTGCTACCATTTACGTCGAACCGGTGACCCTTACATGAAAGTCGTAGAATCAGCACAAGGCCTCACCAGCAGCCGCTTTACAGGCGCTAGAATCCGTCATCGGGGGTACCCGAATTAATTCATTCCCCCTCAAGAATCGTACTGCAGATATCTAACCACGTCACTACGCCCCCGCCGCGGGATTGGGACTTAAAAGAATCACCCTCCCTCCGCCATATCCGTTGGACGGACTCTCGGAAGAAACGTGTTTAGCCACCCTTGCGGGTGCCCACGGGGAACCTCGTGGCGGCGAGGCTGTCATGACACGGGGTCGAAGACAATCCCCAGTCATATTGACTTCCGGTATAATGCATTGAAAGACACGTGTAGACTACTGCTCCCTGGACCAGCTGGCGCTTACGCGAGGTTCGTCCCAGCCGAGATGTGCAGTTTTTGGAATGTTGTTCATTACGTCTTCTTGCTCGTGAAGCCGAATGTGTGGGGATTCTTCTTCCATCGAGCATCTTCTCTGCGTCTTTCTTGTTTCCCCAGCTCTAGTAGTGAAGAGTCGGTGCTGTGATTTCTTGAGGCCATCTTCTTCTGGGTGTGACGTTAGATTGGAGAGGGTTGTGGTCATCGCTGACGAGATTGTGAACTGGAGAATGCAGTCGTTGTAGAGATGTAGAGTGTGCGAAGCCATCGTATAAACTCCTACTCTGCCAGGACCTGCTAGTGTCTATTCAAGTCTGTTTCGAATGAAAGATTCCTCTATTCACGTAAATACGCAGACATCCATAAGTGTAACTGTGTCGAATCTTTGTCACGTTTTCCATTCAGATATCTGGGAACGTCGCAAATGAAGGGTCCTAACCCCCCTCAGGGTTAGGCTTGGTAAGATACGTGTCCCTAATAAACACAGTCCGGTCTTCGTTTACAAATTTATCGTTCGCAAGTTTATTGCGACAGACCCTGCCTTTTTCCCTGGATGTATTCCAAAAACATTTAAAACAAATTTTTGCGTATACTCGCCGTCTTTGTGTGTTTAATGAGTATGGTTGGTGAGCGGTAAAGTTCAGCCCTCGCGTTTTGGACGACGCCTGTTTGAATCGCCGTCCTGCAATCCAATTTGAATTTTCCACGGCTTCCCCCAAATTACTCCAGGTGAATGCCGGAATAGTTCCTTCAAAAGACCATGACCGAATTCCTCCTCATTCCTTGGCTCCAGTTCTTTGCCGCCTCTAATGATGACGTCAACGATACTGTAAGAACCCGTGAAGACTACATTGCAGTCAACGATACTGTTCACATGAATACACACAATCCAGCGATTGTATACAACACTTCTTCCACAGTTCTTGGCCGTCGTAATTTGAGTCGGTGAAAACTTTGCCGAAAAAACTGTTTCTCTGTCTCGGATGTTTGCTTTATATAAGCTACATCGAGATTTCTAAAACACTTCAAAAACCTTCCGCCAGATAATTCTCGAACATTAACAATTCTTAAACAGTTGAAACATATTAAAAACAAACAGAATTAATACATGATCATTTACCATAGTTACAAAATGGTCAGAAATGTAAATTAAAGATACTTAAACACAAAATTATTTACGGTTTTTTTAAAAATGTAGCAAATTATCCTTTAGACATCGTAACTTGCATTGATACTTGGAATTACGAACATTTAAGCAATTCTCTTGCACAATTCTGTTCTTAAACATATTAAATGGCTTTTAAATAATTTCTTTTCATAAAACAAAGTCTATAGGGTCTATACATTGGCTTACAGGAAATTGCAAAACAAACCTACCAGATCATATTCAACCAAACTCTAGCTTACTACAAGTGCTTCATAAAATATAATTTCATTTAAACTTTAGGTTTGAGGACTGTTACAAATTGATCTACAGTTTGGTTTTCGGAATCACTATACCAATACCGCCATAAAGATTCGTTTGCTGACATTCATTTCCAAATGGCAGTATGATGTTCATTTCTGGATCAGAAACGAACAATGCACATTTTAGGTAGCGACAGGATTTTGGTTTGAGGGGAGCTAGGATTTTTGTTTGGGGAGGAAAGCTTGACGCGGGAGAGGGTAGGTTTTATAGGAGGGGGTGAGGGGTCGACGACAGAAATCTCATGTCATAATTTTATTTCAGATTGCCGCCCTTACAAGAACATTAGAGCTTATAAAAAAAATAGTCCCCGAAATTACGATGTCGTCGGGAGTGACCTAGATGCTTTTGGAAGGGAGGCTGGGAGCACACTGGGAAGGTCCTTGTCCTCGCATACCAGCCATCAGGACCGCAGGTTTTACGTAGTTTCCCGCAATCACCAACGTGAAAGCCGTGACGGTTGCTAATCTCCATCTAGTAAACTACATATTAGACAAACAAAAATACACTTAAAGCACACAGAACATAGTTATACGTTTCGCAAATAGATGGCAACGCAACTTTTTTCTCTGTGAGCCGTCAGGCTCATCGACAAACCGACCAAATCCTAAACATGTCATATCCTGAAAAAGAAGACCCTGCCGTTGCTAGATAAGTACAAGCAAGAAAAAGAACAAGACACCAGGCGCTTAGAGAATGATACTGTTAGGATGCGCTTTCTAATACTAAAACCTGCTGCTACTTTATTCTTACTTACCACCTCTTCTGTTTGTTTTCCCTCTCGGATCCGAAAACTCGTTACATATATCGAAACTTTAGTTCAACTTTCAGTTGAAAATATCAGCGAGAGTAAAATGAGACGACTCCAAATATGAACGAACTTTTGAATGAGTTTTAAATAAGTTGAAAATCCTGTATTCCTTAATGTTTGGTGCCTTCTCTCTGTAGACGGAGTCAATTCTATCAAAACTCATAGCCTTAACTATTAATGTTAGTTTTTAAAATGATCTTAAAACTACTATTTGAGTGTTGAGGAAAACTTACAAAGGACCATCAGTTTAATGTAGACATCTGAAGTGACAACTTTAAACAAAACTCTAATGTATCATGTGATTCACATACAGCGTCTGATATCCGCCATGGATCAGGCATAGAGAATGTTTTGAACGACATATTAACTTATACATTACCTTCATAGACAAACAAGAAGAAAACTTAGCAACCAAAACAATGTGAGTGTAAGGATATTTAAATGTGTCACATTCCGCCTTTATCAAGGCTGGACCTAAAGTTTAAAGTGGAATCAGAACCACCAAACTTCACATTGACCTCCACTTACATTAAGGAAACTCTGCCAGATAGTTACGTTATTTTAAAGGTCGATGAAAATTCCAACCACACTGAAATTTGAGTTTCCAAAATAGACGCATGATTGCTTAGTATACTCCTCCGGTCCGTACACGACAGGCTAGCAGCTCAATCCAAACAAATTGCTGGAGTATGGAGGAGGGGATTAAAGTATAAAGATTAATGTATGTTTGTTTGTTTGTTAGTTTGTTCTTCATACAAATCCACAGTTTTCATCCAGTCTCGATGAAACTTTGCACACTTATCCTTTGAAACAAGAAGAAAAATACTATCTACATTTGGTTGAAAAATTATGTGTATAAATAACCCATGTTGTCTCATAACTTCTAAATACGGCGATAGACAGACACCTTGGATATGGACGTCTCCGTACCGTGTTTCCGCGTAGTGGACTGGCAACTCAGTGGCTAAAGGGCTTGCTTACGAACGTCGTGGTCTCCGGTTCAAATCTCCGTGGAGGC
Source organism: Vandiemenella viatica (assembly GCA_031002005.1). Lineage (NCBI taxonomy): Eukaryota > Metazoa > Arthropoda > Insecta > Orthoptera > Morabidae > Vandiemenella > Vandiemenella viatica. The sequence continues at coordinate 234,722,667 of JARYHS010008074.1, read as the reverse complement.
TAAGATTTTTAAAAATTGTTTTTGATCGTAAGAGTCAGTCCTGGGCCGTAGGTTATTCGGATTGAATGTTAAACTGTAGATATTAGAAAGTTAGGGGTGCAATGCGAGGCAAATCATAGGTAATCTTGCAATGTTGTAGGTGTACACTTTTTTACGTTATAATGATCCCTCAGGTGTTGTTTGCAGTCAGTGTGTGAGTGTGAACCACAGTAATATTAATATAAAGCCGGAAGTAAGTCTCTGTCTTTTTGTTACGTTTTGACGATTAATGGCTATATCGTTGTGATGGAATTTTATAAGGAAAACTGTATGAAGGGCACAGGATATTTTTTCCAGTATGATTAACAGTTGTAATCACGAAATTTTGAGATCTTATCGAATGGTGACAGAAATATGTTGGAAATTGATTCTCTTCAAGAGACAGGTTCGACGGTACAATGATATAGTGTTACCTTTCCTGTCATATTATTCAGACTCGATATTGGTTGGGACCAATCCTTCGTTACCAACAACTTTCTATATTTAATTCTGGCAAAAAAAAAAAAAACTCTTAATCCACGCGTACGAAGTCGCGGGTAGGAGCTAGTACTCCATAAAGTGGAGAGACCATTCTGAGAAACTAATCCCGTAGGGAAACTAAAAAATATATATCAAGGCAAATTCTAAAACTAGCAAAATTATAAACTAAAAAATCAGCACGGATCCGAGTTTAAATCAAATATATCGAATCATCTAGAACCATAAAATAGAACATACAATTTTATCGAGAAGAAGCCAGTAGAGATTGTAGACCACTACAATCTCACTCTCAACGGAGACTTCATGCGCTGGAAGTGTTATTTATATACTTCAGACTTGATGATAGTCCTATTTCCTCGAACCGATACCAAACCGAGTTCTGCGGGGTGTTCCGAGAGTGCCTATCACGAAATGAAACCTTCGCAATTGTCAAAATCACTATGACAGCTATTACATTGCTTCAACCGTCCATTGTGGATGGGCGACGAGTGTGGTCTGTGACGTAGGTATATCTCCTGATAATTGATAGATTTCAGGTCATGGCCCTGATATAATTAAAACTGGGTGGTCACTGCCATCTAGGTACAAATAAGGACAGTCAAGAATTAAAATTCTTGACATAGAAGACAATATGCTCTATGATTCGGTGAGATGACAATGGTGTATGTGCATTTACACTGATTTTTAATCTAAGCTGTAAACTATTGTGACAGCGAAATCAAGAATTTTGACAGGCATTGTTTAGAAATGCGTAATCGGAAAAGGCATTAGGAATTAGTTAATGATTTTCCCCGATCAGTGTCAATGTGCATATGACGTAAACATGTATCGACATGTGCAAAAGATTAATCGCAGAATTCACCGTCCGCAGGAACAGATAGCAGTGAGAAGCCAAATTCAGCAGCGTTTGGCTGTACTTTGACTTACAATGAAGAAATGGTTACGAATGGCGGCGGTTGGCTATGGCGTGTCAAAGTTAGAATTGGATGACTGAATTAGACTCTCTTGCTGGAAAGGAATGCATCGCAGTATAAGCCCTCGAGGACATCTCACAGAAGTTACGACAAGAGTGAACGATTCAATCACAAGTTAATTTGATTATAAGCCGTTTGTGCCTTTGCCATAACGCTCATTACCTTCCCGAAAGCTCGCACAACAGTAATTCATTGAGACTGCCTGATTAGCTGCAGTGACAAGGCTGCTGGCTTTGAATAAAACAAAGACCAGCCAGCTTAATCAGCTAAATTCACTTACACCCAGCGGAGGAAGAAACTGAAAGTAAAAGAACAGAGTGGAAAACTTTCAGTAATAATTATACCACTTGCACTTCATTTAGAAACTTCTCCATCAAAATGATTAATAATTTTGGAGAACATTAGTTAATTCCTTTGAATGAATGAGAGACAACAATGTGATAGCTTAAAGGTTTACTCAGACAAAAATCTAATTTATCATATTGTTGTTTTATCATCCCGATCTTTCAGTATTTCAGTCACGCAGTCATGCAATAAAAGTAAATTAATATGGCGTTATTACTGACTAATTGATCCCGAAGAATACTTCAACCTCTCAAGTGACAAAGTTTCAATTTTCTGCGTACTCCACCCATGACGTGGTTACTGTAAGCTAACGCGGATTGTATCTGGTAATGGAAACCACCTTCAGTTTTGCATTCAGTTCGAACCACAATGCATTGTAGTACAAACAAACATGAACAAAACAAATCATTATGAACGGTGAATGTTAGGTTAAGGTTCCATTAAAATTCCGGCCTAGATTCGAGTCAGCGACCTCTGGCTCGCTTGGTAAGCATCTTACACACTCAGCCACCAAGCCCTTGCACTGTTTAAGAAAAATACTTTCATCCTCTTTGTTTTGTCGTCTGATGAGGAAGCAATGAATTAGCACTCGAGGTTTTAAAAACCAGTTTCATTTGGGGTTCAGAAAGCAAGCGGACGTCAGCGTAGTCGTAAGTTCTTTTCTTTACTCTTACGAAACAGGAGTTGTTCAGAACTTACAGTCGTTATGGGTTATCTCCTGTCCCGTCATGAAAGTAAATTACAATTAGTTCCACTACAATGGATAACGCGCCCAATAAGTTAGGTAACATGAAAGACTCAAAGCAACCTTCGCTATTAAATCACAAATATTTTCTCTTCCGTTATTTTGAGATGCGGAGCATTTCTCGAGTAATTAACTAGTTCTCGGCTTTAAAGTACCCTGAATCCATGTTTGTAAAATAAACAACCGGTTGAAGATACAGTAAGTCCCAAAACTGTCATATCATGAAATTATTACTAGCCTGGAATAGTACAAACTTATGCATTCACATTCTATTCACATCTTCTTTGATGAAACCTTCAAGGACTTTTGGCTGTATTGGGAATATTGGCCAGGATTTTATGCTGTGATCCTTAATCCTACCACACGTCTCGAAATAAGTCGCAGCTGATTTTCCATACTATAAAATCAAAGTGTAATGTAACAATCACCTTCTACCCAAAGAATGTTTACTTAATGTAACTGAAAACCTCAAAGAGACATAACGCCTACAGTTCAGAGTCAGACGCATTCTTTGCCGTCGTGTGGATGGAATTATGTCATTATACTGATTGTCTGTGTTTGTTGTTAAGCCGACAAAATAAAGAGGATTACTAATACAAAGAAAAGTCTACTGGTAAACGCTGTACATGCAGTAAGGTATAGGCAAACATCCAATATTCGTACGCTTCTCCAGAAGCCAGAGTGAAAGTCTAGTTACATATATCCTACCTAACTACGGATATCCTCGTCATACTACAAACCCTGTTTCCCATTTCTTACTTCAGATCTTTAATACTATCTTGAGCGATAGTTCCACTTCTTTAGATCCGAGTACTGAATATCCCTGTCCATCGAGCGTTCTCCCTCATTATCTCTGACAGTAATTATTTAGATTTTTAGTTCGAGCCCTAGTGGGTTAGCTGTAACGCTCGGGAGTGGCATTGACACATAATCCAGTCAGATTCAGAGCTCAAAACAGCCAATCTCTGGTAGAAATTTCCTACAGAATGATTCATTATCACTTTCATGGAGACTAAAATCCTGGTCACCGACGGGCAGGCACACGAAGAGATTAACAATAACTTTACCGAGCGTAGTGGGTGAACGGTTAACGTTCTAGCCTCACATTAGGGAGGATGCGGGTTCGAATCTCCGTCCGGGCATCCAGGTTTGCGTTTTCCAAGGTCTCCCCAAATCGCTCCAGGCGAATGCCTGGATGCTTCCTTCAAAAAGCCATGGCCGATTTCCTTCCCGTTCCTTGCCCCAGTCTCTTCCCGCCTCTAATGACCTCGCCGTCGACGAGGCGTAAAGCCCAAGCAAAAAAAAGAACAATAACTAGCAAGAAAACAGCAGAATTTTCATCATTCTGGACTTGCAGTGTACTAGAGGTGGTGGCAAATAGTTCCAGACAACCAGATTCTATATCAAATGCCTGAGTTAAATCTCAATCTTTCTGGAGCATGTTAGAACTGAGGGCATACGACACTACTTATAATGTTTGATCCATCTTGTAGGGACGTAAAACTTGCCAACTGCCTGGTGTTCTATACATCCACCAGGCTCTGCAATCTGCCTTCTTCTAACTTCATATTCCCAACACTTAACAACATAATTCACTTAAAAACACCGATCACATTCGGCTACACACATACAAGAATATTTAATCTCTGAGACACTGACAGCTCGCCATTAATTAAATCACGGTGGCCGACTCGTTTCATCGACTTCAGCTCATTTCAATAATGCACATGGCGCGGGAAGACTGCACTAGGACTCAGAATAGAAAGATAAGATTTTTTAGAAGTATATTAGAGGTATAACGGCCAAAACAAGAAAGAAATCTATATATATAATGATGAATGTATATATGTATGTTTGTTTGTTTGTTCTTCATACATATCCACAGTTTTCATCCGATTTCGATGAAAGTTTGCACACTTATCCTTTGAAACAAGGAGAAAAATACTGTCTACATTTGGTTGAAAAATTTTCTGTATAAATAATACATGTTGTCTTATAATTTCGAAAAATTACTGAACGACGTTAGCTAGACGCATAGGATGAAGGGGTCTCTGTACTGCATTTCCGAATAGCGGTCTGGTAGCTCAGTGGTTAAGGTAGCTAAGTGGTTGCATACTATTGTTTGAATCGTGGTCTCCGGTTCAAATCTCCGTGGAGGCAAAGATTTTTAAAAATTGTTTCTGATCGTAAGAGTCACGCCTGGAGCGTCGGTTATTCGGATTGAATGTTGAACTGTAGATATCACCAATTTAGGGGTGCAATACGAGTTAAATCGTAGGTTGTTTTCCAATGCTGTAGGTGTACATTTTTTTGCGTAATATTGATCCGTAAGGGGTTGTTCGCAGTCAGTGTGTGTGTGTGATCTGCAGTAATAATACTATAAATGCGGAAGTAAGTCTCTGTTTTTTGTTACGTTTTTAAGACTAAATGGCTATCCGATATTGATGGAATATGTCAAGGAAATACTTTGTATCTGTAGGAAGGGCACAGGACATTTCTTTCGGTATGATTAACAGTTGTAGTCACGAGATTTTGATAACTTATCGAATGGTGACAGAGAGACGGATGTGTGTGTTAGTCTGTAATGTTACGTCGGTTGCTCAAGATGTGCTTCTTGCGTATTATGTTAGTGTATAATTTGTTAATAAATTTCGTTTCGAGAAAAAACGTATTGTTTAATATAGATGTCGATTTTCTATGTCCTATTACTTTGTGTCTGCTTAAATGTTTCTGGCACCAGTTTATTTTGCCATCTTTTTTTGACATGCCTTGCGGGCGTAAACTGCCCTAATGTGTAGCTCTAGCAGAGCACATGCAGCTTAAGTTATTGGAACCGAAGAATCGGATGCTCATGCTGAAGAAGGAAGAAAAGACCAAACTGAAATAAAGCTGCCCTTAGTTAACACCCCCCCTCCCCCTCCCCCCACATTCCCTCACCTTCGTTTGTTTTTTTGTTTTTAAATATGTTGGAAATTGATTCTCTTCAAGAGATAGGTTTGGCGGTAGAATGATATAGTGATGGCTTTCCTGTCGTATTATGCTGACTCGGTGTTGTTTGGAACCAATCCTTCGTTACCAACTTTTTCTATGCTCAATTCTGGCAAAGAAATTCTTAATTCCCGCGTACGAAGTTGCGGATATCAGCTAGTTTGATAACAAAGAATAAAATGGGACAGTCTGAGACAGACAATAGAAACGGGAACGGTAGAATTGTTCAGTCATGTGAAAAGACTTGCAGAATGTCAAAGGCAAGGGATGAAGGATTTAAGAAAGGGTCTAACAGGAAGACCTAATGAAAGGTGTTGTATTAGGATAGGGGATGAAAGAAGAAGGGGAAGCTGGGAAGAGATAGTGAGGGCGAACTTTTAATAGACAGTGAAAGAGGGAGAGGGTTAGTCAGTGCCCGGATCCAGTGAACTGGAACTGCAGCTCAATATGTACGCATACGTATTAACAATAGGAAATAAGAAATGTGAAACATTTGTATACGAAGCTATAAGTAATGGATTTCATCAAAAAGATATAGAAACCGCGTCTAGTAACGAGTCCAATCTTCAGTCGTTGATGTTCTGTTCCGCATTAAACAGAGAGCCCTGTGCTTTGTGAGCGATTGCCTGGTGCTCAGCATATGCGCTGGTAGCCCAGCGCGACCGGTTCCTCAGACTTGGGCCCCCAACTCGAGACTTGTTGCTCCTCGTTGCGGCCGACAAAGCCATCAACGGCTTCATTACGTCTCGTCGACATTGGTATCAGTGGGTTAGCCGTGCGTGCTGGAATCGCTCACTATCAAACCATCTCTATCAGATCACCTTACGGGTCGCTTCCGACAGACCAGAGACCTCCGTCCTTTGTCCTTTACGTGAATGTCACTACCGGGCCTTCCATACGCTCTGCCAAGCAGCAGCTATACGGTGAAAAAGAAACAATGATGCAGGGGTAACGAACAATCGTGGACACATCAAATTCCGTAGGTCATCATTTAGATTGATAACTCGAATATATGTGGAATAAAGGAAGTCAAGGTATTATCTTATATTGAAACCACTGACAGAAATAGTTTAAAAAATATCCAAATGATAACTCTGAAAAGTACAAGTAAGTTTGAATTCATGGGCACCAAGCAAAAGCAACGTAAAATTTTATCTGGCCATTTGGGCCCTCATGCAGAATTTCTACCTTTTGTTAACGTGTTTCTTCGGAGAGGAGCATAGAAAATTCTGGAACACAACTGCTTCGGTTGATGTACAACGTTATTTCTGTGATTCATATTACTTCAGACCTCAGTTTTTAAGTTTATAATACAAAATTATTATCATTTTGAATTAAGTTGCAGCTTTCGTCACACATCTACTTATGTTTAAGTGAATCTTTATTTAAAATTCTCTAGCTGTTGAAGTATATTTGTTTATCGTTAACTTATTCCAATCCGTGACTTCCTTTCCTACTACAAATGAACTTTTTTCCATTTCCTTATGCCTGAAGTCAAGTGCTAATGTACGATCAAGGTGCTCCTAACGCTTTGTCGAATATCTTTTGTTTCAAGAAGTCTTGTGAATAAAAAATATGACAGAAGTTGAATTATTATAAATCGATCAACACCTTTCGTATTGGACTATCAGTTTTTGAATATGAAATTCTAGATTTAAATTTTGTTACAGAAATAGCCGGAACATTCTACTACTCAACTATATGATTTTCTTTTCTTTTTAACGAAATGTCTTAACTTCTTCTTTTAAAATGAACAGGCAATTCAAATTTACAAAGATAATCTATAGCAGATAGATTGTAAATATTATTTTATGTGGCTGAAAACTGTAATGGACAGGAATGGCTAACAACCGTTTCATAATTATTGTAACGGAAATTAACTTAATCACAGAACAAAACTCTTCAATATTATCAACAAATCAGTCAGGTATTGACTTGATAGTGGCGTAAGCATATTTAAAATATCACACATTTTATCTGACTGATAGCATTACATCTTCACACTGGACGAGCCGGTGTTCAAACTTTGGGCTTGGCGCATCGGCAAACCAGATTACGGTTGTTAATCGATTTGTTTTAACCTAGTATAACAATAAATAACACTTTTTTTATAAACTGAATTATTGGTAACTAGGACTAATCGCGCATTTTTCCAGGTGGAATTTGAGATTTGTGACCTTAAATGACTGAAAAACTGTTAAAGACCTGTTGACTGCGTATCCTCCTTTACTTTTAATTTCAGGTTCTATGTAAATATTTTGTGCAAATCATTTGTTTCTTAAAACAGCTACAACTTCGGAATATTTTATGACTGTGAATGACCAACACGCACGCTTCGGAATTTTCACAAAGCTTTTCTGTAAGTAATATTTTAAGTGATCTGGCCTGGTACGTTTACGAACTAATTGACTAATTTTTATTTATTTAAACTAATATAAAATTTCTAATTGAATCACAAAGTCTAAAAAATTATAGTTTTTTCGATTTATACACCGTCAAAGCGTATAAAAGTCTAATGTTACTATCTGATGGAAAGTAATTGCTCTGTTTCCGTACATATGAGAGTGAGAGAACTATATATTTCTATACAAAGGTAAAAACACCCACTACTTTCCTTTTTGCAGCGTAAATCTTATTGTAAGTACTATAGGAACTTATTAACACGTAGATAAAGGCTTATTGTGTTATATCTCACTTCAACCCATACACCGTTTTAGGTAAATTAATTTTTTTGACATTATCTTAGGCAGCCACGTAAGTTATCGGGATATGAAGTATCCCGCACGCTAACCAATGGGATAAGGTATCACTCTGTGTAGTTCCGTTGAAATTTGTCTTTCAGTTCTTACTTGATCTGTGCACAAACAGGTAAAAAATGCCCAAATTTACGATTTTGGTCTGTATACCATCAGAGGTTATGGGTGCAATCTAAATAAAAAGAGCAACCTCTATATTTTAAGTGATGAGATAAGCTTTCATTGAGTAGTTTCGTTTGAATCCGTTTGTTACTGTTCACTTGATACACGTACAGATGGAGAAAAATTCTCAAATTTGCCTTTAAAGTATTGGAAACATTGTAACTTACCGGGATAAAAAGTACCCTATGTCTTAACCTGTGAAATAAGCTATCACTATGTGTAGTTTTGTTAAAATCCGTCGATTAGTTTTCGAATGAAGAACGATTTTACTTATATGGATAAAAAGTATTGTTTATATTAATTCAGGATGCCTAATCTATCGCTATGTATAATTTCGTTAATTCGTTTTTGTGTGATATGCAGATACGCAGACAGATATTTCAAAATTTACAATTTTGCCTCTGTATCATCGCGAATTATGTTCATAATCTAGATAAGGAGTATTATGTATATTAAAAAGTGACATAACCTATCATTACGTACGATTTCGATCAAAACTGTTCATTAGTTTTTGCTTCATTAGTAGACAGACAGACAAAAATTCCAAACTTTAAGATTTTTGAAAACTCTGTGTACATTATAATCTTTTTTTAAATAAATTTCATGTACACACATAAATTTCCTACAATTTTATTATTCAGTCAATAGATTTTATTTTAGCTGTTAAATAACACACGTAAATAACAATGATTTTTGTTGTTGTTGTAGAGAGACGCGTTACTCAAGAGATAGCTCGCGTGAGTGCTTTTCTGGCGGCTTCCGTTCGATCGCTAGTGAAACCGATTATTTTTCTCCTAACCTGAACTTTTTGTTATGGCTCCACAGCCATTACGGACGATTAGCCCCATCAGGAACGTAAATAGAGGCTGGAGCGTGGCACTGATCACTTTATTTTGTCCCAGGTGTCAAAGGCTACAAAGAGAAATAAGGAGCTCTGTCTTCGTCTATCACACTTAAAAGTCATACACGATCTGAATGGGACCAATATTATTGTTTAACACTAAATAACAGAAGCATGGTACATGAAACTAGGTTTCTGGCCATTTTTTCCGCAATTGCTTATTTATTTAAAAAATTAAATACCGTCTTTTAAGAGATGTTTTAATGAATTATTTATTCCCAAACATGTATTAACCTCTTGGTTTGGGTCGGTTTATCGTTTGCATTGTGATTAAGCTTAATACAAAAATTAGAGGTTTAAACGTCTAAGAAGATGTGATAAATAACGTCAGATTTAAACATAACAGCATGTTTTTCCGACAGCTGAGTCCCACAGCTACCCGCGCGCTCAGACAAAGTGTTGTGTGTTTCCTGGAGGCACACTGCCAGACTCGGCGCTGCGTCTTGTCCGGCAAAAAGAAGACGACGGTTCGCCGCCGCGCCGCCTCTATGTCCAGAACTAATTGCCGCTCCGGCCGTGGGAAATTAATGGACGGCGGCCCTCAATGCAGCAAATTAACCGGAAAACTAAACTTGAATTGAAATTCCTGGAGGCGTCACAAAACACGCTTTAATCTACCCCCAACCCAGTCACTGGCGACAGATCCTGACGTCTGGATGAAGGGCTCTTGTGAACGTGGAAAAATACAAAGTGGTGTAGGCAATTATTCAAAGAACTTACACCTTTTTCCCCGTGGCCCTAAGGTTTTTCGTTGGCTGCTTCATTACAGCTTACGGTTCACTCAATCGATTCTTAGGGGCTAAAAAGTAATAGACACTGAATTATAATGGACCACTTCAGCAAATCTACATGGATTTCTGGTCCCATATCTCATATGTATTCAGCTTTTGCGCCATCTACCTCAACACGCAGTGTTTCATTGTCCGGCTTTCTGATCTTGCTTTTCTCAGCGTTATTTTCGTTTTATCGTCAGTCTTCTTAAATACTGGAAAATGATTCTTAACGCTCTGGCCTCGCATTCGGGAGGACAGCGGTTCGAATCTCCGTCCGGGCATCCAGATTTGGGTTTTCTCTGGTTTCCCAAAATCACTCCAGGCGAATGCCGGGCTGCTTCCTTCAAAATTATCATGGCCGAATTCCTTCCCGTTTCTTGGCCCCAGTCCCATCCCGCCTCTAATGACGTTAGCTGTCGACGAGACGTAAAACCATAAGCAAAAAAAAAAGATTCCCCATTTCTTATTTGGTTATTTGTTATCTTTTTCCTTTCTGCAAACTAAGCTTAGCAGTTCATTGTATAACACAGAAATGTAGTCGCAAAATAAATTCCATGACACAAATCAGCATTCAGTTAAGGAAAAAGAGGATGTCATGTCAACGCTATTGGCGTGCGAAGTTCCTGATTATTTGGAACAGCGGTTTTCTTTTCTTTTTTAATTCACTAACCACTTAAAAAAATAAAGACAGCATAATTTAGTTGTATTATAAAGACTGTAAAATACAGAAACTTTAATACAAAAAACATAGGCATAGTACAGCGAAGGATGTAATCGCTACATGATATACGAGAACAGACAGGATAATATTAACACCTTGGAGTCTGTTACGCACGCCAACAAATATAAAAGGAATGCAAGAAGCCGTCGCAAATATTCCTTTATTATGAGAAGAAGATGAAAATAATCATACTCGTTCATGGTTCGTATTACATTTAAAAAATGAATTTTGGCAGAATGTATCTACATCTGGCCCCACGTGGTAGATTTTAAATGTTATGAGGAATGTAATATTCAAACACTAACTCAACCACAGCTAACAGAGTAGCAAGTAAGTTGAAATTACGAGAATGTGCCACCGTCAGTGGTCTACAGTGTTTGTAGTTATAATTATTTGTTGTCTGTGACTAGGGACTGCAGTCTGGCGGATCCCGCACAAAATTGAGCGGATCCGCAATCCGCAAAATGCGACGAAGACGTGTGTCAGTCTGCGTGAGTCGCTGCCCCACTAGGTCTCTATCGGGTGTATTGTGCTGTACCCTTGCGTTTGGCATTTGACTAGTGTGTACAAACGTTTGCTTTTATTAATCTTCATAATTCGTAAATAAATAGATCCAATTTTACGTATTCATTAAAACATACTTTTGTTTTGAGTACACATTTCTATAATTTGAACTATGTTGCGTATTTAGTACGATTTTATAACTACATAATAAGTATTTTTTATGTATCGCACACGTCATCTGCTGAACTACACAGTTAAAGATTTTTATTCACGGTTTCATTTTCCCCATTTTCTGTATTTTCAGGTAAAGTAATTGTGGCAACTTCCTGTATTTGCGGATGAAAATTTGATTATTGGTTGACACGAAACTAATATTATCGTAAGTTTAACAATCGCATACCTATTTATTTAACAGCTATCAAAAGGCAATTGTATAATCTTTGACCCGACCACCGTCTCACTGCTTGTGAAACATATGTTCATTGAAGAAATCCGCCTGCTTACATGTGCCGCTCTAGCTTTCGATTAATCCTCTTGGCATGGTTTGATAAATCGCTACAATGCATTATTTTATGAGTTAATAGCATATGTACTTTCAACTCCTTGTTATTATTTCGGTTAAAGACAAAAATAGTTATGACCTCTACACGGGTGTATCGCCGAACTGTGTTGTAAAAACACCATGCTTCCGCCGTCTTCCTCAGATGTGAAATTTTGTGTTTTTACAACGAAATCCGGCGATGCATCCGAGAGGAGTTCATTGCAATCATGCGCCGAGAAAGTCTACTTTCTTACTACAAAAAAAAAAAAAAAAAGTTCACTCTAAAAAACTTGTTACGCCACTTCAAGTAAAATTGAAATACTTGACGGTTGATGTCTTGGTGAGTAGTTTCTTTTGATAACAATGAATCAACTATAAGATCAATCAACGAATCAGGAGTCATATTAATGAATCCCATAAAAACAATTCTTGTAGAAATAGGCCAAGTCGCGTGCTTGTGCACTGACAAAAAGTTGAGATCTTGTTCAGAGCCAAGTCTACACTTTACAAAGTATATTCACCTCACTTAGTGAAATAGAATGCTTTCTCTCGGTGTTATGGAACGTTTATTTACAATAATAATAAAAACTCTGGTGACTTGGCGTTATGCATACCATATTTTTAAATTGATGTGATGTATTGTAAGGCACATAATACGACCTAAGACCGAATACTTTCCATTTTTGATTATTTACTTAAAGTTTGGTTTAGATTTAAAAATAAAAATGTAAAACCTCGAAATACTTAATAAATGGTAAAAAAAATTTAATGTTATTTTGGCAATTAAAATATTGTTAACTGTTAATTTTTATCATTTAACATTAAAATTGATTTATTAATTTAAGAATAGATTTTTATTATTTAATTTATTAACGCTTTAAATAACTGTTTTAAATATATGCATTAATAAACTGTTGGCGCCAATCCCGCTGGATCCCGCGGGATTTGTGCAAATCCCCCAAGAATCCCGCGGGATTGAAAACACTGCGGGATTGCAATCCTTATCTGTGACATGCCCAGTTAGTGAAATGACAGTTGTTTGGCAGACAACCGACGACCAGGGATCAAATCTTTGCTCAAGAGGGGGATAAGGGTTCGGAGCTGATCAGCTGCTCGTTTCTACTAAACGATCAACACAAGGGGTCATTTTTCTCGGTTGGTCGTAGGCTTATGCAGTATAACGTAGCGTAGAGTACCAGAGCTCAGCAGTATCTGCAGAACCACTGCAGCAAACCTGAAAAGTTCGCTATCGAGGTGCATTCTGTTCGTAACCATGTTTCAATGCTACAAAATAAAGAGCGTAGCCGCCTAAAGCCCCCCCTCTCCCCTCTCCCCTCCCCCCTCCTTCCCCCTATTCCCCCTAAAGAGCTCTCGAGGTTAAATTCCACAAAGCGTGCCGACATGATGTAACATTAATATTGATGTTGTCTTAAATAATAACAAATGCTATTTTCAGGGTAGGATGTAACTTTTTATTTGAAAAACTTTTAAAAATTTGCTAATTACTTTAACTGAATTTGCATCGAGAAGCGACTTTTGATTGACCTTTTGCTTACAGTTGAAAGAAGAACTTAAAATTATTTTCCAGCTTCCGCATTACTAGGACATGATAAAGACACTATATTTTATAGTAAGCAATCGAGCTTAAGAAATTTTTATAAATTTATAAACAAACATAATAAGGGATGTATGTAGCAAAAGTCATCATTGTACAAACCAGTAAGGGCCTTGGGGTAGTATCAGCAGAAGTAAGCTTCTGAATTCCAATTTAATATCCCTGGACATGACTGGGACAGTTATAGTAAGGACAACCCTCCTCAACATTACCTTGCGTGGAGAAGGAGGGCGGTCACCTCCCTGTCCGGTTATTATTTGAGGAAGGGCTGAGTGGTTGATGATAAAGGGCCTGCTAAGACGTCCAGTTGATTAATTAGTTCCGTTTTCATAGGGGTCTGAATCCCGGCCCTACAGTTCGTTGTTAGTCGTCCTGTCGCTTGAATTATGTTTCCAGAGTACACAGTTTTCTTCAAACTAAGTTCCGATGTCAAGCACCTGATCCGTGGACATCAACCAGCAGTCTACTTGCGTTGTTGCACTGGATTATCGTGAATCTAGTCATTAAATTGAAAATAAAATTGGAGTTTCAATGTTTTTCTTCTTATTTTACAGTGCCAAACGTTTGAAAACGTTGGATCCTCTATATCGATTGTCATTTAAATCATTTCCGACACCATTTCATATTATTTCAGACATAGGTTTTCTTTATACAAGTCAAGACAGATTTATTCTCTTTATCTCATTACAGAGCTAGTGGGTAAGTGGTAACGCTTGGGCCTGACGTTAGGAAAAGAACAGGTTCAAATCTCCATCCGGTCAATTTCATTTCAGTTTCCCTCAAAACGGCATTGACGAATTCCTTCTCGTTCCTTGCCCTCAGTCCTTTCCGCTTCTAATGATCTATATGCCGACGAGGCTTAAAACCATAAAAATAATTGTTTCGTAATAATGCACTTAGTACGATCACTGAAAATCATTTCTTTAAACTTTATAAAGACGTTAAATCAGCTAACACCACAGGTAATTGTGCGAAGGGTATCTACAACAATTCTTCCGAAGTTCTCAGAACAGTGATGTTGTATATTAAGTCAGGAAGGCATTAATACTTAAACGAGAAAATAATTAAATTATTTATTGTACGAATTACAAATTTATTTAATTCAGCCAGAATCAGATGTAATATTTACAGTAAATTTTTTTCCCTTGATACGACTTTCTGCAGCTGCAGCTACATTAATTCCGACAATTTAGATCAAATTACAGCTTACCGTTGAGCACACTCCTCATTGCTTATGACGAGACTGGAGCTGTGCAGGATTTTCGGTGGAAGCTAAGACATGACACCTCGAGGCCTGCTCTCGCATGCAGCCAGCAGCCGATAGAACCGCGCCTGGCCGATAAGACACGCCAAGCCCTCCGCTCAGAATAAATCAGTGGGCGGCATGCTCATACCAGAGACCAACACACTCCAGACAGTACTGCTATTCAGTTATGTTTACTGATGACTGCCTTCTACAACATAAGTATATTGTAGCAGTGAAATGCAACACACTTGCATCTGCTGTTGAAAGAAATGATATGACTTCATTAATTCACTTGCGTCTGTACGTCTTGTTGACATCGAGGTCGTTAGAGTCAGAAGAGAAATAAAGATACGGAACGGGAAGGAATTCGGTCATGGCTTTTTGAATGAACCATATCGGCATTTGTCTGAAGTGAACCATGGAAAGCCGAAATCACGATGGCGGGACGTGGATTTTCACATGCGTCTTTAATTTAATTTAATTTAATTTAATTGCAATAGAGCACAGGATCCGGTGGCAATTTCCTACACACACATCTTCCCCCTATCCTGCACCTACCTACATTTGCCCTCTAAAATTTTATCTTTAAATTTTTCAAAGTTTTCGGTAAATTATTCATCATTTCTCTTGGTAATCATTCCAATCCCTGACACCCTTACCTAAAAAAGAGAATCTTCCCACACCCTTGTGCCTGAAATCGAGTGCCACCTTGTGGTCATGGTCATCTTTTCCCTTCCATGCACTACTTTTCATACCTATTGCAATATCTTTCCATGCCTCATCGCCAGTATATGCCCTGTACACTCCCATGACCCTCCTCATCCGCCTCCTGTCTTGCAATGAATCCCATTCCAGCTCCTTTATCATATCCGTCACTGATTGCATTCTGCGATAATTTCCAGAAACAAATCTAGCAGCCCTTTTTTGCACCCTCTCCAACTCCTGTATTTGAACGGAAAATGAGGGTCCCATACTACACTACCATATTCGAGCAATGGTCTGACCAAAGTTTTGTAACCCAATTCCTTGACTTCTCTCGTACATCCCCTCATCACTCTCTCCAACAAGTGCAGAACTTTGAAACCTTTTCCTACCACCTGTCCTATGTGTCCTGCCCAGTTAAGTTTGTTATCAAAAGTAATTCCAAGATATTTACATTTCAAGTCTTCAGCAAACAATTCTTTCCCCACCTTATATTCATAATTAATATTTTTTTTTTCGGATACCAGGCCCGAGCATTACCGCTTACCCCCTGGGCTCGATTAACTACAACTTAATTCCTTATTTCACATAGAACTTTGTACATACAAATCATCATCAGCGCATATTCCTTATTATTCGAGCCTGTTCATAGCTATACATATCCTGGATCCACCTGAGCTACGTCCAAGGCAGGCAACTGGTTTTTCTGTAGAGTTGACTGTGTAAACTAGGACAGCAGTAAAGCCAAGCACTAAAAGTCTGACTTCTGCTGTAGCTACTAATGAGACAGTGCGTGCATCAACAGGAATATATTTGCAATGTCTTTCATTGAAAGAAGAAACTAAGTACACAGGCTGCACAGGTTCTTAAATAGGTTACCCATACTAGTACTGGCACTCTTCTGTTCCCTGCTGCACGTTCTCGCCTGCTCGTTGGAGCAAGAATGATAATACAAAATTCTCGCTTACTGATCAACATGCGACATTGCTTCAACTCCGGAGGATGGTTCGCGAATTCTGGGCGTGGTGCTAAACAGATCTAAGTGTTCTCGGACAGAGATGCTATTAGCCTGTTGCTTTACTTTCAGCGTTTCTCATATGAGAGTTGTTTAAGGACATCAATGTTAATAACTCATTTCCTTTGCTTATAATTTTACGTCACGATCGATTCGAGGTTATCTGGTTCGAATCCCAGGAAGGATCAAATATTCATGGCAGGTAGCATAGGTGATGGCACATTAACATATGGCGTACCAGAAGTCTCAGTTGAGTCCAAGTCGTCCTTGGAGTATATACACGGCACCACTGAAGATTCATTGGTCGAATTATGAAGTAAAACCTGTCTGCTCCTTGGCGCCATCAGAGATATAAGGTCTTAAGTGCCATCATCAAGTTCAACCTCTCCCATGCTTCATTCTCACACGTAACATACACAATATATACACTCACCGTCTCTACACATATGTAACGAAAAAACACATCAGTATCGAAAAGTTCCAAATAAAGTTACTACGGATATAGCACCCTCCAATATAAGTCTCAAAAACCTATAATGCACTTCTTTCTCTTGCAGCTGTTAATTTTTGTCTTTCTACCACCTTGCCGTATATCTATTACGATCTCCGTATTCGCTTCAACAAACTTTTACCTAATTTTGTGAAAGCTAACGTCAAATTTTGAAGAGCTATTACTGCTTTAGCTATCTAGTTTATTTACAGTTTTGAGAAATAGCAAGACACGTCGTGAGTTATTAATTTCTTTGTAAACATTACACTCACTCTACAAAATAGAAAACACAGCATAACAAAAAATCCCAAATAATTACCAATACCGTTGACTTAATCTTGCATTAATTTAAACCCTTTTCACTTTCTCCACTATTACCTTATCGTCGATAAATTATCAAGTTATAAACTGAACGGATTTTCACTTATACTCTTGCAGACTTAGATCATCCATCCTCTCAAATAGTCTCTCATCATGTTAACATTTTATATTGTTTATTTCTGCTACTAGTTGGTAATGGAATTTCCAAATGCAGATTTTCAGCCGCACGGTAGTTCTCGCTCGATATTTGTTTCCAGACCATTGTAATGTGAGACTGAATCGGAATCTTATACATCATTCACTTTCTCTCATATCACTCATCGTCGTCTTCATATACTACTACACCATTATCAACGCAATATTCCCTGCCGGAAGACTGTAGACAATATGCATTGTTGATGAAAATAGTAAAAACAGGAGGTGAAACACAGTGTTAATGATATTCGTGGATCACTTACGTTGGAAAGCTGACTTCCATGGTTTACGCGATAGGTTCAAGAAAGATTTCATCTGTGCTCCTGAGTTTAATACATGGCTACACCAGTTTTTAGGGTTCTGTGGCTAAAACTGACAATGCGGAACCCGTATAACATCACCATATCTATCCACGTGTCACAGTCTCGTAATTCCGCATCTTTGCGTCGTTTGTGACGAAATGTGTTTCATTCGTTGTAAAACGCATGCGCAGGCCAGAACTAAAAATAATTTGTATTTGTCACCTTCTCATAAATGTCAAATTAGGCATGGAAAACATTTTTTTAGTATATCCCACCAAGTATGGAATAACTTAGTGGATATATTTTAAGAGATCTGAGCTCAGTCTTCTTCTTTAATTTTCCTAAAATATGACTGGAAACGAATATGACTTGAAAATGAGTATGACTTGAAACGAATTTTGGATAAAGGTTGAACAAAAGTAACAGTTATCCAATGTTTTATATGTACAACAGTTTGAGCACTTTACTTTAAATCTATGCAAGAGGATGTTGAAAATTAAAAAACGGGCGATTCGTTACAAAAAAAAGTTATAGTTGATAGTATAATCGTATAGTTTGAAAGGCCCTATCAAATTGGTGAACATATTCGTGAAATGTTAAATGTTTGACACAAATTTGATGGGTTTATATAGATCTCCTAAATGCACAAAAAACAGTAAATCAGGTTTCTTGAGACTTATCAAATTTGAATTTAATTTTATTAATGGAGCATATCTCCTTTCACGCAAACTTTCTCATTCCAACATTCCTTTTTTAATCTTAAATTCTGAAGTTTCACGATCCACCTACTTTACTCTTTTCAAATTTTAAGTTCTGGTAAATTTTCAATTCGCGTAAAATGTTCCATCATTTCCTTTGGGAATTAATTTCACATGCATATCTTCACGCCTGTCTTGCCTATTTTAATGTTTGGAGTTTTAACAGACTTGTTCTGCATGGACAATAAATAGGAGCAGAATTTCATGGTGAATACCGGCTCAAGATTTTTACTGCAATGTTATACGAAAAACCAGGAAGGAAAACTCTCAGAGAATAAATATGGAAATTTTACTTGCGAAGTTGGTTTATATAGCTCCTTATTTAAATTATTAACATTCCATATGGACAATACTGTAGTACACGTATGTCTGTAACAAAAGAACCTGATGTAAAAAGATTACTAGATTATGAAATCGAAAAACTTTCTATAAAATCAGTATAATCTGACTGTTGATTACTGAATCTTGTGGGCTATTTCCTCAATTGCACGTTAATCAATTTGTATAAAAATTAATAATAAGCCAATTCATTTGAATTTTATTTCTTTTTTTTTACACCACACGCATTTCATTCCATTTTTAGAGCATCTTCAGTGTATATGTGATTATATTTCGTACTTGTTTCGTCTCAGTCATGTTTTGCAGGTAATTCGGAACAAGTTACCAAAAACACTTAAGAGCAATGAAATATATCAAAATATGCACCAATGCAAATGTCGAAGCATTGTTATATTTCAATGTTGTTAAGTGTTCATTGCACCTTGTTTCGAATTGTCTGCAAACTTTGACTCTTAGACTAAGCAAACATGAAATATAATCACATATGCCACTGGATAAACTCAAAAAATGCGTGCGGTGAAAAAGAATAGAATTCAGTTGCATTGACGTATTTTTAATTTTTATGTGAATTGATTGTTGATCTTCGTTGATGTATGGATTAATTATGAATGCTTATTTAGTTACTTAGTTTTTGTTAGGAGTCATCCACAACTCTCTCAACAAATGTTGTTGAATATCATTCAAGTATTATCGCCACCTTATATGTTTGTCATTCGACTGTAGTGTTTGGTGAAAACTTGAACAGTGTATCAGCATAATGACACTATGATAGCCACGGAACCGTATGGAATGTGTGCCCGACACGATAATGTCGGCTGTTTCGTTCTCCAATAGTTACACAACAGATCGTGGTAGGTGAGCGGTAAGGCTCTGGCTTCGCATTCGGGGGGACGCGGATTCGAATCCCTGTCCGGCCATCCAGATTTGGATTTTCCATGGTTTCCCAAATCACTCTAGACGAATGCCGGGAAGGTCCTTCAAATTACCTTGGCCGAATTCCTTCACGTTCCTCGCCCCCAGTCCTTTCTTTCCTCTACTGACCTCGACGTCAATAAGGCGTAAAGTCAAAGGGAAACAAATCAATAATCCTATGGATATAGCACTGATTCTCTTAGTATACTACACTACGTCATACTGCTGTAGTATTAAGTTCGTGAGTGTACTGTACTGCGCGGTAAAATTGGATAATTAAGGTCTTGAGCGTACTATATTATGACTTGGAGTTCCTGTACGTAACTACCCAGTGTCGTATAACCACTAAACTGACTGTAAGCTAACTATTGCACCGTTTAGCACGGTTCCTGAGCACTCTGCTCTGGCCTTAGGAAATGGAGTACTGTTTCTCTCTGCAGACTGCTCTATTCATACCACTACAGTAGGATACTACTGATCGTATTGTATTGTGATGTTCCACTTTGCATCCGGAACCATTGTTTGACGAAACTATGAGACAATGAATGCATCTTGATAAAATACATGCCAGTGTCGGTAAAAGGCAAAAGACAGTGAATTTTTAAAAAGTATTCCTGGACGTTCGAATTAGGAATTTTCTACTGGAACGATATACTTTTGTATAGATTGGTGCCTCAAGTGACACGTTATTTTAAAAGAGGAAGAACTTTTAAGCCAGATCCAAAAAAGAGGCTTTCGGAAAGTTGTAGTGACAGATTTCAAAACAATATTGGGTCTATTTATCGGCCAGAGATCGTGATTTGTTAAAATTAACTTCATTCAAATTAATGAAATCATTCACTATTCAAGACCTAATGTTTTTAAGATCTAATAATACCCCTGAGATTTGCTTTATACAATGGATATTGATTTATTTGTAATTCTATTCCAATCAATCATTTTAAATTAAAATATCTGTGAAGTCGAGAAGTGATACTTTTAACAATAATGTCAATTATTTATAAATGGAACTGATAAATCCCCACGTCCCGTATATTTAGCATTTCACCATTTATCTACCAGCTGCATCTTGCTTTCGCAAGCGTACCACATAGGTTTTTAACTCCGTGCAATACCCATGACAGATGAAGCTGACAATGATGGTTACATGCATGTATCTCAAGTAGTTGGGTTTACTTTAGGCAGATAGCTGTTATTCTTGAATTTAGTTATAGAACTGATCGTTTCCCGCTATGAAGCAGACAGAAATTGCTAACTATAATGTCGGCGTTCTTAAAACGACGAAACGCTCCTTGAAGTAATCCTTAATTTACCCAAACAACATTCGCGGATTTCACTTCTCCTCAGATAGCGGTGGCCAGACATAATCATATCTACAAGAACGTTAGAATGCAAAATTGTTATAGAGTTGCAAGACATTGATTTTATTACCAAATCGTGGATGATATGTTTATTTTCATTTGAGATAGACTTCACTGTGACTACACATTGTCTTAATCGAAAAATAGCTACTTCTGAGTTAGGTAAAAATGTGACAAATTAGTCGTATGGAACCTCTCCATTCCCCCACTGCCCCTTTCCTTTCCTCATATCTGTAGATTTGATGACCTTTATGAGTTCCGCAGCAGGTGCTACCGTATTGATACTGATTGACTCTTTACGCAACTCCATGGTGCGACGCTGCAGTAATGTCAGTAGCGTGTGAGACCACACACGGTTGTGAGTCTCTGTGGCGGCCGTCCTTCATCTGTAGTCCAGTCCTCCCGGACGGCCTTTGATATCTGCGCCACGCTTGGCCGGACACGCATCCCTGCGTGCCGTCCGGTGGGAAAGTGACCCACGCAGTACTCGCACCTCACAGCAATGCAACATCATGTAAAACAGCTAGTGAACGGCGAACATAAAATCCTCAAGCCAGTCGAACAAAAACTCAGCTAAGAAATTCCCGGTGGTAGACAGACGTTTTTGAGAGATGTGTTTGATCATATGAGTTACGCCGAGCGTTCGGATTCCACGCTAAACTGTAGGTCCCAGATGAAAGGAACCGGCCATCCTACCTTTGACACAATGTGTAAGTTAGTTTTTTGTGTAAAATTTTCGAATAGTTAGTTTCATTCCACAAAAAAAAATTATACCACCTTCTTTTCTCCAGTAATGCTGAATAACCATATTGCGATACTAGTTGATGTCATCGATTGATGATAGAAAAATGTTGCGTATGGCGAATTGAAGATGCGTTGAAGTTGACATAATCCTGGTTAACTGATAAGCCTATGTTACGCTGTTATATATCCCACAAATGCTGGCTACTGCTATTCCAATATTTCTTGCACCCAAATGTAATATTGTGTCTTCCTCACTCTTCCTTTTACATTCCCATCTTGGGAAGCTGGTTATTTCTATTCTGTGTATGTTTTTCTAGGATCACCCGTAATTTAATTTTTGTCGCACTTTGCTAGAGGGTTTTATTTTTGGTACTATAGTTTGACGTTTTTTGGTATCAAGGAATAAAGACTACCTTTTTACATGGAAATATCTTCCCAGTCTATATTAAATGGTTCGGAGATGTATTTTTTTATTAGAATGATAATGTGCGAGGCGGAAATGTAAGCTCCATCTAGACCAGGGGTCCCCAAAGTGGTCGATACCGACCCCTTGGGGTCTATAAGAGATTTCCCGGAGTCCATTAATACAGGGGGTCGATTAATACTAAAGAGAATCAATTAACATGTACAGGAAACAAAATGATGTTCTACTAACAATCAGATCAATAAAGCTCATCCTCGCAACTCTCGTCTGTTTGTGAAGTCATGTGAAGTAAATGATGAAACTTTCAACCAATTACTTTTGTTCCACTGATGGTAAGGTGGTCAGGCGGTGATAGTTACAGTATTGAGAGTTGAAGAGTGCCTTAGGATGGTGGATTCATCGCTATGTGACAAGTTAAAACAGTGCAACAACCATCTGTTCTTTTTTGTAGGTCTTTATTTGAAATTTATTCCATCTATCCATCGTTTTGTTCCTATTTTTTGGGATTATAATAATAGTTGGAAAGTATCTCGTTTTTCTGATAATTTTATTGGGTGGATTTTATAATTATTTCGTTGAGTTGTTATGCAGGCCTCCTTATGCCTTAGCATCAGAAAATGCTAGAAATGATTTAATGTTCTTATTAAATACTTGTGGGGGTCGGTAAGAAGGCAATATCGTATCAAGGGTCGACGGGGGTAAAAAGTTTGGGGACCCCCGATCTAGACCCTCTGCAGCCGATGTCTTTGCTGAGTCATCAACTTCTTCACTGTCTACTGTGTGACCATTAACCCGTATCATTTTAACTTTTTTATCTTTGTAGATGGGCCAACTCGTTTTTCAAGTGTGTCAATTCCGCCATGCTGTTGGTAAAGCGCTAGTTTTTGAACCGCTGATTTTGAATCTGTCAACACTGCCATGTCGGAGTTCAGAACTTGGGTGTGGCCAGCATTTCAGCGGTGAAAACAGAGACCTCATAACTTAGTTTGTAAGTATGACTGTGCTTCATGTCAGCGTTACTGTCATTCTGATTTGACTCTTCGATTAATATTTTCAGTGCACTTGGCCACTGCAATAATAGACAGACAGAGCTTTCTGGTTATGAATATCTTTAACGAACGCCTAGAAGATCTCCTGTTCTGTCCGACCAAATACACGTTTTGGTGGTAGCCTGAACGAGCGTGGTATCTGAGCAGTAACACTCTGACCTCGAATTCGAGATGATGCGGGGTTCGATTACCCGTCCGCCAATCCAGATTTGGGTTTTCCATGATTTCCCCAAATCATTCCAGGCGTATGCCGGAACGGTTCCTTCGAAAGGCCATGACAAATTTCCTTCCCGTTCATTGCCCCACTCCTTTCCCGCCTTTAATGACCTCGAAGTCAATGAGGAGAAAAAGAAGGGAAAAAAAGGGTAGCCTGAAATCTTACGCAAATACTGAAGACTCCTGTTATCAATGGAAGCTTTTTTCTGTTTCCTTGCAGTTATGTTGAGGCTTACCAATATTTTTGGTAGCAAGCTGTTTCTCTGCTGGATGTGATTCAATATGAACTTTCGACTTAGATATTCATCTCGAATTTGAGGAGTAGGAAGATCCATTGTTTCAGTCAGCAGTGCGTTAGTCGGTGTCGTAGGAGATGCTCCTAGGCACTTGAGTAATGCCTTAATTAGCATTTGTTCAACCTTTGCAGTCATCTATTGGCTGCAACGCCAAAATTTATACTTCCGTAGATTAAATGTTAGCGAATTCCTGTTCAGCATATTGTCATTGGAATTTTTACCTCAGCGCACTACGATACTCCGTTTGTAGCTCGTGATATTGATTGAAGCTTAACATTTTTGTTTAAAATGTAAGACTTGATATGATAAGCTATGTTTAGAATCAGTTTTTAAGCCCAATTGTTTTATGTTCCCTTTATAAGGGAAACTGCATTTCTGCTAGTACTGAATTCACGATTTGCACGCGCGGTCCATGTTTACTGCTCAGAACTTGTGACCGAGTCGCTTTCGATAGATAACGAGGAAGGTATCGCTACAAGAGCCGGGTTTACATTGAACGTTTGGGTAATTGCTACTTACAATCTGAGTGGAAGGCATGCAGCTTCAAATAAATGTGAAGAGAAGCTGTGATGCAGGAATTACGAAGGACAATAGGTTCAGCACTATCCCCATTCACTGGCCTATTCCACACCGCCGATAGACAAAGATTTCAGCTATCAGAATACGTAAAGAAATGTAAATCAATAAATGTTGGCCGAATAATTTTAGTTATTAGCAAAAAGTAAAGAAATGGTTAATTAATAAATGTTGCCAGAATGGATTTCAGATAGGAGCACATTATTAAATGTTACCGAAATAGGTTTCAGCTATCAGAATACGTAAAAAAAGGTACACTATTAAATGTTGCCACAATTGATTTCAGCAATCAGCATAGTAAAGAAAGGCACATTAATAAATGTTGCACAATAGGTTTCAGCTATAAGCACATGTAAAAAAAGGTACAGTATTAAATGATGCTAGAATAGATTTCAGCTATGAGTACGTAAAGGAAGGTACTGTACATTAATAAATGTGGCCGGAGTAAATTTAAGTTATCAGCAAACGTAAACAAAGTTAGATTAATAAATGTTGCCAGAACAGATTTCAGCTATCAGCATACGTAAGAAGGATTCATTAATATATTATGCCTGAATGTTAAGCGCAGGATTGTTGAAAGCAGAGCCCGGATCTTAGATAGTGAGTAAAGAATGCGGCTGTGGGCCAGCTGGTTGCGGCCTCTCTGTGGCGGCGGACCCTTCTCGAGTGTTTGTCTTGCAGGTTTCAGCGGCACCGACAAATATTGACAGTCAGCAGGCAGGCAGCCACAGGTCCGGTCGCCCAACTCAGACCACAAACGGCTCCATTTTATTCCTAACTTTTTTGTTATTTTCTTAGGTATATTTTTATTTTCCTCAAATATGTACGAATTAATTTTCAGTCAGCTTCACTATCAACTATGAAACAACCCATATGTTAATATTAGCAAAGGAAATAGATACGTATCGAAGAGATATAGGAATAGCGTAGGAACACAGAGACATTTAAAAAAAAATAGAATGAAAATATTTTGTTACCAGCTGTTACCAATGACTTCGTACGCATGGACATGGAATTTTATTGCTAGAAAACAAATTTTTGGTGTGAATAAAATTTTATTAACAGATTATACACAAATTGACTGCGAGAGAAATGAAGCCTGAATGACCGATATAACACTGCAGAGATTTAAACACACTATCCGTCTGTCTATCATCGTTCAGAATTTCATTGATAAATATGTGTTTTTTTTTTTCTTTTTTTTTTTTTTTTGTTTTTTTTTTAACTAGTTTACGTCTCTCAAGATAAATATGTTGTTATCCCGACAAACGTATACAGTGTTTATCCTAATGATATATTTTCCTTGTCAAATTTTATCAAGATGGGTTCAGCCCTTTAGTCGTAATAACATAATCAACAGACAGAGAGAAAGAGTTGCTTTCCTATTTATGATATTAGTGTATCTTATTTTACGTCACTAGAAATGTTACAAAAAGTAAACCGATCATTTACCAAAACCTGAAAGCATGCGGGCTGTAAAGATAAAGAAATCGAACACAAAGTATACAGTACACATGTGTTTTTCCGGATTTCTGGCCCCCCCTCCCTTATGGTGAGATTTCGTGAGATCTGACCGGACCCCCCCCCCCCCCTCTGGTGAGATCTGGTCCGTGAGAACACCCTCCCCCCCCTTAGAAGTCGTTTTCGACGAAATATCCTCCTAAAATCGACTTTCACGCTATTTGTAGTCCTCTTTTTTTTTTTTAGCTCTACAGTCCAAAATATTTCTCACAAAACCTCACGTGAGATTTCCGTAGACCCCCCCCCCCCTTGGTGAGATTTCGCCGGCCCCCCCACATTTCACCTCACGTAATTTATGGATGCCCTCAAAGGAGCAACCAGACAATATTTTTGTGTTGCTGTCGTCTTCGCAGCCTTCCAACTTTCGACTCTGGTAAGTTGTGGGTTTACAATCCTTCCCTTACACCTATATACTCTGCTCTATAATTTCGTTTTTAATTCCTATCTTCGGACTAATTTCTTCAGTGCAGTAAATATAACGTACATATATAATAATTACAGAAGTTTTTTTTTTACTTTTTAGCTACAAAGGTTATTACTTTCTTTTTGAAGATTTTCATTTCCCTATTCATTCTATACGAGATCTGACAAATTGTTTCTGCATATTACATTTTGAAGTGTTCTAAATTTAAAGATTAAAATATATTAAGTTTCTGCTAAAAGTAGCTATTTTTATTATGCTTCCGCTGTCTCGCAAGCAAGTAAAATGCTTTTTGGCCATGTGGAATTTAAGATTTGTGCCGATAATTCACAGATAAACTGTCAACGAAATGTTGGCTGGGTAGGTAAAAATAGAGGAGCAGCATTGTTTATTCATCTTTCTTGGATCTCCTCGTCTCCTTTTAAATTTAGGTTGTATGCAAGTGTTTTAAACATGTCTGTGCACATCATTTCTTTCTGCCACCCTTTGATTTAACGGTTATGGATGAATCACTGGTACACTTCAGTATTGTTCATATAGCTTCTCTATAAGCAATACTTGAATTGGTGCTGCCTTGCGTGTGTATGAAAGTATGATCTGAAATTTCTAACTGAATCGAATAATCTATCTGTTATGGTTTGTAAGATTTAAACAGAGCGTTATCGCGTGTATAGGGCTAATAGTTGTGAACATTTCTCACAGACAGACAATAGTAATGCGTTCAGGCATTGCAACGTTAAAGCGAAAGCCATAGTTTGTTCACTTCACTATTATGTGGTTAGCGCCTTGCAAATCACAACATGGAAAGCCCAAAACGTACCACTTCTCCATCACTCCTTCCCGCTTTGGTTTCTCAGATCAGCGCATTTTATAGGATCAGTTTTTAATTTCTCCTCCACATTTAGCGGATCTAAAAAATGGCTGTAATTTGTCGGCAGTATTGTCCGCCCACAGCGGTTTCGTTGATTTCCAACTCAGCTTTAATGGTTACACAGTGAAGAGTGGATCAGAAGCTGCTGGAAATCATTGGAACTGTATTTTTAACGTGCTGCTGCTTGTTTTCTTCTGACGTGTTGAAGACTTGTTACCCAGTACGCATAGCTGTGGCACAGGCGTCAATGTTAATGTGCCTGATATGATCCACAAGGTCTCCTCTGTTCAATGTACACTCATATGAAGCATTTATATATAGGGTCATTTCTTAGTAATTAATTTGCATGACATTGATCTTTCGGTGATACATTTTCAAGTTCCACAAATCCCACACCGGTCATGGGTTGTTCTGACCTTGAAATTCTAATTGATTCGTAAACCTACCGTTTAACGTGGAATTACAAGTTCAGTATCCACAAACTAACGTAAAATTCGATATTAATTAATTATCTTGGATGCTCGTTTCTGTTGTAAGACGATCATAAATTGTCGACTACATGTTGTGGTAGGTAAATTTTTTACCATTGTTTGTAGCGGATTTTAATTCGCTGAGATACATTTCTCTCTTTATAAGTACAATTACTCTCCATAATTCTGATAACTATAGAAAAAATCCAAATATTATTTTTTCAGTAAAGAATTTATCACTATAAACATCCGAGCGTAAACATTTTCTTTATTGTACTTACTTTATTGTTATTTACTTTATTGTTATTTGAAAAAATCTATCAAATTATCATACCGTCTTCGAACCAGAGATTAATATTCAGTGAAGAAGAAATGGTAAAGAATATTTACGTAAATGTCAGAATTTAAGTACTGCTCTTCCAGAAAATCATATTCTTTGTGCAAACATTTTCAGTATCTCGCTTGTACAAAGCTATTACCTATTTCGCACCGTATCGTCAAATTTGAACTACACACAATCATTTTCAAATTGTCGCCCACCTATTTTCAATAATAAATCGAAACATAGGCACAAGGTGTGGAGTAAACATAAAGATGAAGAAATTTTTAATCCGACTTGTAATTTAGCTGAGGAATTTCTGAGCCCTACTAGAATTATCTGCCGTTGTTATCCAACAGCAGTTTTTTTCACACACAAATAATAAACGAACAGTTTCTTTCCCAGGTGATATAGATACAAGGATTTCATCGACCTAGTTCACCAGTATAGAGGACTGCAGCAGTTAGTTGTCAACAGCCGCTGCATAGGTTACACAATTTAAATGAACTGCGATGGAGAGCACGCTCCGGTGGCATTTTCAACTAATTACCCCTTTCTTAATTTTTTAATTATTACTTTTTACTTATATTCCTTGAGTGTTCAATTCCTCCAACCATCCTTTTTACCATTTACGAATTTTGATTTTAAATTCCTTCAGCGTTTACGGTAAATCATTCATCCCTTCCCTACTTAATTTATTCCTGTCTCTGACACCGTTAATTACAAAAGAAAATTTTTCCAATCTCTTATGCATGAAATCGAGTGTCAGTTTGTGTGCATAGTCATCTTTTCCATTCCATGCACTACTCCTAACTCTTCGAACAATATCCCTCCAAATCCCTTCACCAACATATGCCTCGTACACTCCCAGCACTCTCTTCAGCCTCCTCCTGTATTGCAATGGCTCCCAATCCAGCTCCTTCATCATATCAGTTACTAACGGGGTCCTGTGATCCACAAGCAAATCTAGCAGCTCTCCTTTGTACGTCCTCTAACTCCTGCATATGATACGCAAAATTTGGGTCCCTAACTACACTACCATATTGAAGCAATGGTCTAACAAACGTTTTGTAACCCAGTTCTATCATTTCTCTGGTAGATTCTCTCATCACCCTGTCCAATCCTCATTAAAAACTAAATAAATGGTTAAACCAAGATTAATCTGAAATATACATTCATTTTTTGCTGTTTAATTTAAAAATAATGTATGACGACTGACGGTTCGGAATTGGACACGCTTCGTTTTAGTACTTTCATGAGCTAAAGGCAGTTACACAATTATGGCTGCTAATCGCTAGGAACAGATACTAACGACTGTTTAATAGTACCTTGTTTGTTTGTTTCCAGTGATAAGAAGAAGGAACATCCTTATCGGATGACTTTTAGAACATACGTACGACAGTTGAGTGCAATTGAAACGTGCTCCTTTGAATGCAGGTGGGCACTTAAAATGCGTTTCATCCTGTGTGATTGCTTTCCATCGGCGTTAATGTATCATAACTTCACTTCTCACTGTAGACGGTGGCATTTGAAACAATGCTCGCGCGTTTTACGAGCGCGCTTAATTGGGCTCTGTGAATGAGCCTGATGCCGCCGGCGCCCGCTCCTATGCCCCCCACCACCCGGCGGCCGGCTCTCCTGTGTCGGGCGCCCTTTGTCCCCCCTCCCCTCGCCCCTCTCCCCCACATTCCGTCATGCGTGACGGCTCGCCTGAGTCCGTGGCCCGGCCGCCGTCAGAACCCGCCGAGATGTGTCGGCGGCGAGGTGGTGTGCTGGCGCTGGTGGTGCTGCTGGTGCTGGCGCAGGCTGGTCCGCGGTCGGCGCTGCGCTGCGAGCGCATCACGGTGCCTGCCTGCCAGGGGCTCGGCTACAACCTCACCGTCATGCCCAACATCCTGGGCCACCAGGACCAGATACAGGCCGAGAGGGGGGTGAGTATCTCACGCATCATCGTTTACGTTCTCAATGTGATGTGGACGCACGTGTTCCTGTTGTGTCTGTGGTATATCAGTATCGTACTGTAAATTTATGCTGATGATGATGGTACAGCGAATTGTTGAAACGTCTTTTTTTAGAACTATATTTTGCTTCAAACCAGAGAAGACTGCAATGCAAGTTTCGACAACTGATCCAGACTTCTTCATTGTATAAACTAAAATGATAGTCCCAACAATAGTTAGACTCTTCGTCTTTCCAGATCTCAGCCCGCTGTTGAATGATACTTTAACCTCTACTTCTTTTCGTGTCTGAATACATCCCTGCGGCTAACTTCTCGTTAGTGTTGGAACATTAATTATTAAGTGTTAACAGCATTTTTCGGGAGTAGTTTACATAGTGATACACGTCGTGTCACTAACATTACGCAAATGAAATTGTTAGTAAAATCACTAATAAGTAAATTCCTTGTGCCTTATGCTATAACAAAAATATCCTGGTCCAGGCTGCATTTCACACTAACCACAGTCTTAACTAATATTGCCGCTACAAAATCAAACTAAACAGACACACTTAAACACATGAAATGCATCGCGAACTTCATTTCAGGTAATAACAATGTTGTCTACCTCATGATTCCTAGATCGGGTAGCATAGGTTACCACAATTAATTTCATCATACACTTTCAGTATGGACTGCAACTAGACTAACGCAAGCACAATAATACATTCACTATTTCGCGATGGAAATTTGACCCCAATTTTGTTCTTCGTATCTGGTTTTGTGGTTACTAGTATTTCATCCGCACTTGTTTATTTGTTCCCTCAATGCACTGTGTATGATTTCAACGTAAGCGAACATAGCCTAGTGTCAACTACTAACAGGTTTTTTACTTGTCCAACATTTGTAACTTTATTATTTTATTTTTTATTTCCATTCTATCAGTGGAATCAAAAGCCAGATTACCAAATGCGAGCTGAACATTGCAGAAAAGTAAACCACAGCCATCAATCATGCGAATAGTCATCCAAGATCCAGATATGTTCTAATTGATTGTAGCGTTGACCTGACGTCTAATAACTGAATTACCCCTGATGTGATAACGTGGTCAAATCATAGGACAATAAGACAGAGTTATTGTCTGCATCATAGACCTGTAACTTTTTCGTTAATGTTGTTGTGTTAGCAGTGAGCGTTGTTGCATTCTCTGATGACACGTGTGACATGAAGCGTACCTCAAAGAGTACGTCTTTGGGCTGGTATGTTCAGCTGCGGCAGACTGCTCCTACCTGTTGCTATTAACAGACGATGAACACTACTCGTTTTGGATGACGCTGCGCGATTCTTGGAGGCCCCAGAATCCTGCTTGTAATGCTCATCAGTCTGCCTTCTACGGCAGAACAACTGCTCGAAACCATCAACTGAATACGGAGGCAGAAGAATGTTAACAGTCGATCAGAAATCTGCAGTATCTACCAATTTCAGTGAAAATGATTACATGCAGAACACTTACCGTAGTAGAAGTGTGCAAAATAAATTTTGATGGTTATTCAGTACGTTTGGGAGAAACAAGCATGTGGTGGTGAATGGCTATAACGCTCTACATCTATTGGAGAGTGTGTTGGGTAGATATACCGGGAAGGAATGGGAAATGGGCGTTACTTGAGTAGTGTTTGATGTATAGGACCCACATTAAGGGGCATCCATTAATTACGTGAGGTGTAATAGGGGGGGGGGGGTCTGGTGAAATCTCACCAAAGGGCAGGAGGGGGGGGGGGGGAATCAACGGAAATCTCACGTGAGGTATCGAAATTCTTGTTGGAGTGTGGAGCTAAAAAAAGGTCTACAGATGACGCGAAAGTCGATTTTCGAGGGCGATTACTAGGGTGGGCCTCACGAACCAGATCTCACCACAGGGGTGGGGGGGGTGGGGTCCGGAAAAACACCTCACGTAATTTATGGATGCCCCCTTATCAGCGTTTCGGAAACACACATAATCAAAGAGATCGGTTGATAGGCACTAGATAACAATAGACTGGTTAAGAAGATGGCGAATGTCTACTAAGGTATACCTTAGTGGTCAGACCTGAATGGACTAACAGTACTATTTGAAGGCAAGTTGATTTCTAGCATACGAATGTGTAAAGTTTTCACTTGAATCAGCTATCGCAGGAGGTGTTACTGTTTACCACAATCAGAAAAAGAATTCTAAGTAACAATGTGCACAACACATAATTACGTGTGACGGGAAATTATGGTAAGCTCCATACTACAGAAAACCCACTCGGTAACTTTGGTCAAGGTGCTTTGTTTTGCATACGCAACGGCGGTGTTACCGTTGTTAGCACACATACTACTGTGCTTAGCAAAGCAACAACATTGATGGGTCATAATGATACCAAGTCATCTGTACCCCGATACACAGATTTTTCAAGTAATATGATGCACTACCTCCATTTCAGCACGATCTGTAGTATTTGCTTCGATGAACATAGTTGGACGTCACGTTCGCTCGTTGTCGAATTTCTTGAGTCTCGCCGTATCAGTAGAGATTTATCTTGGCGCCGACGTGAGCTTAAGACCGAAACAGACGGCAAAAGAAGGAACAACGAGACGGCGGCAATAACTCGCAGGTCGAGGGAACAAGTTCTCAGTTGTGCTATTGTTGGCTGTGTCGTTGTAGATCATGGAGTACCACCGAGCCACTAAAGAATACGGTTTTCAGAGATGTTCAGATGTTATGACTTGCATTTCTTCTAAATAATACCTAAGAATAATTTTTAATTTAAAATGCCATCTTTTAAACCGGTTGATCCCCAGATTCACATCCGCCACTGAAGTGCAGAAGGAGGGAAATTAGTGTTACTGATCCAGTTTGAAATAAAGTTTTCGTTTTCTGTCTGCTTTTGTCTATTAAATGTCGTTTAAAAACATATGAAAATCTCGTATGTTTGCGTTTCGTCTCACTCACAACTGTACTGTCAATCGAACATTCCTTGAGGATAATAAGTTTGTAGTGGTTATTATCCATCCACTGCAATAAAAAAAAAAATTTTGTTCTGGCATAAGGCATTCTTTGAGGAGACTGTAGAGGCCATTAAGCTATTCTCACAGATGAAGAAGGAGCATCTACAAAAACCAAGTTAAATATCTCGTGTTTTTGTTTTCTGCTTGACTTGACTTTTAGTAACAAACGAGTTCGCCAAAATATTAGAACCTGAAAAAGCAACCAATTACTCTCGAGACGGCCACAGAAATAATTAGGCCTACTACTGAAAATCGTGTTTTTGATATATAGGAACTACCACCTTTTGTTTAACTTACATTATACAACCAGAGTCTTGGAAGTTCTCAGCATGGTCGTGTTATAAAACATGAAATCTGATAAGAAAAGAGACCATCCTCGTAGATGCCTATTGAAGAAATTGAAGATGTTATCTGTCGCAGTTGTTTAGAGTTTCCGCTTATCTTCATAAGCTTCAGATTATCATTAAAATTCATGCTGTGAATTGGTTCGTCACTATTTAAATCTAGATACGAGGTCGAATTTCAGTGTCTTCTGAATTAGTGAAATTAAATCTTGCTTTATCCACGCGAAGGAACTGACATACGGCGTATTGGATTACCGGTTATTGGATACTCGTGAGGTTGCTACGTTCCACTGCCACTTTTATTCGTTTGGTATCAAATTAGTTTGTGTTTTTCCGAATAGACTACTGAAAGAACAAAGAGACTGTTGTCATTGAAATAAAAGCGGGAAGTACAACCTTTAAGTTTGTTCTTCATACAATCTAAGGACGCTAGTTAGCTATATAGCAAGGAGATGTAGGTACGTATGTGATTAAGATGCTAAAATCTTGAAACACGTAAAGAATCGTAAGACGGTTATTTTTCAAATATATTGAATGAGCACCGTTGTTATTTTAATTAATATTGTATTAACAGTTCTTTCAGAGATTTCAATCCGAAATTGTAGCACTTCTTAATCGCGACCAAAAAAAAAAAAAAAGTGAACTGGTCTACAATCCAAAGGCTGGTTGAATCTCTTCCTGTAGGATAGATACTAAGTCAGTGTGTCACGGGTAGCACGTCCAGTATCTTTAGACCGTAACAATTTGACATGAACTAATCACAATGTCATACACACACACACAAATCAACTCTTGCGAGAGTTGAAGGTCATGTCTTTTTACAAACGGTTTGCCAGGTCAGTGACAAGGGGCCTTACTGGTCACTGACAGGATACTTGTTCGATCTCGGTCAAGGGCGAAAGTGTTACAGGCCCTTAAGATGACCTTCCCCCGACGTAGACCTTGCTATGCAGTGATTGAAGAAGCCTTCAGCGCTCCGTGTCTCTGATTCTGTGTTACAGTCGTTCCTCCGTCAATCATTGATTTCGTACGCCAACTGTGGGGGGACATCCTCAATCTCCGGCTTTTGAACTAAATTAATCAAGCTTGTTAGCATATAGGAGATGTGTAGATTTCATGAATTCAGTGAATGATTTCGAGCGTGGTGAATCATTCCGGACAGTGAGTTGGACGCTGACGAACGATATAGTGAGGTTTTTGTCCACAATATGGTCAGCAAAGTCACCGTCAGAAATCTCTTCCGTTCAGTTGTATAGGCTTCTGTCAGTTTATGAACTTCATTAAAAGAAATGCTTAAATGGAATCTGAAAACTTGGCATTCGCATATGTGTAGGTGGACACCACTTGACAAAAAAGGAATACTTGGAAAATCAACAACGAAACTGGTTAAGAGAAGTTTCTACAGCAAAGATTTCGATCAAACTGTCGCCGAGGAGTATTATTACAATACTTACATAAGTTTACAAGTAATGTTATAAGTGAACACTGAAAATTTTATTTCAGAAAATCCCAGTTCATTTTGAATTGCATTCCAACATTCTGTTCAGTGTAGTGTCTTTGTTATTATACCTTACTGTGCTCCATCTTTAATTTAGGAGTGTTATTAACTATAATTGATTGACAAACAGCGTTCGTCACTGTAGAATTTAACTAAGAACCCTTAATCTATTGGTTTTCAGAAGTTTCTCAGAAACGGTGCAGTCGGTACATAATTTTTTCATCTCCTAATTCTGACTACAGCGTAACCTAACGTAAGCTAATTTCAAAATCGGCACTTCCGCTTGTGACACTGTTAACTTTATTAGTACTTTTCCTTAACAAACCGAAATGGGATTCTGTTCCATTACCTTGATCGTAAATTGAAAGGGGGGGGGAGGGTCAGTCATTCATTCTGATCATTTCACTTGGTCCGCTGTACTAATTTGAAAGCAGATTTACTTCGTCTGGAGAGGGGAGAAGGCGCTCCGAATTTTCAATTTTTCCCCAAAAAATCTTACATCTTCAGCTTTTAAGTATTTGAACCAACATCGTCCACCTTGTTGTCAATCTTCGCCCTTCTTTCACTATTCTGGAATGCGAGTCACATTTAGATATCTGCCGCGAGCGCGCGGATTTCTTTGTGCCCTGCAGCTTCTTGGCGTGTTAACTCTTTTCTGTAGTACCAGCCAGGCTCGCCTCCTGGTAAGCTGATCTGCGGCAGAGTATTTTTTGTGTAATCGGAGTTGCGTAACGGTAGCCTAGCCGCACAATAACCGCTTGTCTGCCGGCCGATATTTCTGCAGGCGAAAGTGCTCATTACAGCGCGGCAGGCACTTTCCACCTAACAGGATCTGCCAATAGCAGCGCTCCCTGCTACACAATAGCGCGTCCCACAGATCAGGGTTACAATATTCTTCATTTTCAGAATCTGAGTTCCACAAATTACGGTGATTATTCAGTTGGATCTCCACGCCTTTGGGTTAAACATGTAACAGGTCATGAAATCTCATATTTATCAACATAAAATTTTGATAAGAACATCTATTCGTTTTTACGTTGAGCTCTAAAGAAATCCATAATGAAGACATGAATGTGCTCTGAATTTTGTCGGTTATCAGAGTCTCAGCTAAACACAAGACTTTTATAGAACATGCTTATACTTCCACACCACAACTACGCTATAAATTTTGAGGGACGTCATCAAATGAGAAATGG
This sequence comes from Vandiemenella viatica, assembly GCA_031002005.1. Classification (NCBI taxonomy): domain Eukaryota; kingdom Metazoa; phylum Arthropoda; class Insecta; order Orthoptera; family Morabidae; genus Vandiemenella; species Vandiemenella viatica. Next base: position 234,686,574 of record JARYHS010008074.1, on the reverse strand, counting down.
TAGTTAATCCAAAGATCGTACGCTGATTTCGGGGTCCATTTTGTATGTGTAAGGGTCTAATGCAGCTGGTTAAAATATTAGTCCAAATATTCACTATGCTAGACTATAGGATAGGTTCTTCCTATCATCCCAGAACAAGCGGTAAAAATTTTAATAATTTGTTTTTGACTATTGATAACCAAGCACTTCCTAAGGAATGCTGTACAGAAATTAGCAGACATAAAATCTTGGGTAGAGGCCAATGTTTCGAACACAGGAAGTTGTTAACAACTTGTTGTATGTTATGCATTCAACTTTCGCCCTGGTGACTAACTAACATCACTCCAGTGTATATGATGACGCTGCACTTGTCGTCTTGGAAGAATATTTCAGTCGTTTCAAAGTTTTATTGTAAACCATTGTACATTCCTTACAGTTATCTGCCAACTATTAATCACAATGTCATGGTACTGTTAGTTCAAGAACAGGGATCGTTCCTGACTAGCACATACTAGAAAACTGAGAATATTGTAAGTAAAATGTGTTTGATGTAACTAATTGCGTCATACATGAAATTGTACGAAACGTATGCTCATAATTTATAGACACTGATAATGCTTCATATCAAATGGGCTAACATATCCGTCACAAATCTCAATTTACGATAAGAGACAAATTCGACGTTTAATAAGAAGGTGGATGTAAATATAGCCTTTGCTCCTCGTATCACCTTGACCCGGTGTGTTCTGGTCTCTTCTCCTGCTGGAGTAGGTGGGACGTGTGTGTGTGTTGTCGGCAGATCATAAGAGTCCTTTTCCATTAGCGGGGACTTGCTAGCGGCGCTATAAACCCTGTCCTCTCTCTCTATACAGCCGCCACAATATCCCTCTACCTGGTCCACTCCATACGTTCACTAACGCCTTTTGAAAGCCACACCACATATGTCATTGCTCTTTCACTGGCTTACAAACTTTTTTAGTAGATTATTTCTCTTCATATCATTTCAATATGAGCAGCAATCCACCAAAAAGAAATGCAACATTACAAACTTTCATTAAAGGGTCCTTATTTTCCAAAACGATTTTTTACCGTGTGGCAATTCTCTCAGAAAAGTTCGGTTCAGCTATTGTTACGAAACGTGCCTCAACTCAGTTGGAAGTGAGTAAAATTTAGCAACGAATTGAAATTTAGTTTCGTTATAAGTAGTTGGTGAGATTTCTGATCATAGAATAGAGATAAATTAATTTCACTTTAATGCATGCGTTTTTCTCTTCAAAAACAGGTTGTTAGATCAAGAAAACGTAGGGCGACAAAGAGCTGGTCTTTAATGAAGAAACAATTTCCGAAACCGTCCAGTGCTATCTGATTGATGTGGGCGAGAACCGAACCGGGATCCCTTACTTCCAGACCACTGACCTGAATCATAATTTGGCTATAAATTGTACCGTATTTCATCCTGCAGTAGTTCGTATTTTTATACTACCTTTTGAACGACACTGTTAATACTTCTTCATCAAACTATATGAGCATTTTGTACTGTAGCGAAAAGTTTTTAAAGAAAACGTCACAAATAGATGCTTCTTTGTATTAATGACAAAAAAGACGTCTCAGATTCCGGTCATCATGAACTACATCCTTACTCCACCGTACAGCAAGGACACGTTTGCACCCTAACTTTGCCTGAACTAAAAATCAAATTAATGGTCAAACAAGGTCGGATCTCTGGACAGACACATTTGCATTTAACTATAGTGCACTTTTTTTTTCACGATATCGACATAGACACTGTGCTATAACATTACGTCGTAATCCCGTTGTTACAGAAATCCAACATTACTTTTTCACTATCCATAAAGTGCCTGATAAAATTTGAGGCAGGTAGTGTAGAATAATTTTAGTTGGCTACTCACAGATAGTCAAAACATGTTGGTGTAGTTTCGTATGCGTAAATTCACGGTATTTGCGTTATGAAGAACAGAACAGAGCTACCGAGCGTGGTGGGTGAACGGTTAACGTTCTGGCCTCGCATTCGGGAGGACGCGGGTTCGAATCCCCTTCCGGGCATCCAGATTTGGGTTTTCCATGGTTTCCCCAAATCACTCCAGGCGAATGCCGGGATGCTTCCTTCAAAAAGGCCATGGCCGAATTCCTTCCCGTTCCTTGTTCCCAGTCCCATCCCGCCTCTAATGACCTAGCCGTCGACGAGGCGTAAAGCACTAAGGAAAAAAAAAAAGAACAGAGCTGGATGAAGAAGTTCATCGTCTATATTTGATGGGCGAATCATAACCAACATCGCAGAATGCCCTCATGCCACACTGAGATTTAACAGAGATCTTTGTTGATGATCGATGATTTGATTTGATGAATGTTTGGAGTAATACGCCACCATCTGTCCTACCGAACTGGCCACATCGTCGACGATCAAAATTTATTCCATCACCTCATCCTTCTTCTCTAACCAGTGTCACGGTGTCTTAGTGACCTCGCCTTGCATATTGTTATTCCTCAAACACAGTAGTCGCATCGTGAGAATAACAGAATATCTGCTGTTTCTCTGGATACAGGAAAGTATACTGTTGAAGGAAGCATGAGTAATCGCCTTTGTATTGACCTGGAAGAGCTACGGTTGGTGTTGTGGAGGAGATGCCGAGTGCAGAATCCAGGAAGGTTACATGGAGCGAGCACGTTTTTGTAGAGGCGGCCGGCCGGCTCGCCTTGGAGGCGCATCAGTTACGCTCTCCCGGAACAAAACGGACCGGCGCGGCCCCGGCCCGGCGATAAATGCGAGACGAATCCAACAGCCCCGCCGTGCTCACACGCCGCCAACATCGCTGCTGCTAACCTTAACCTTCTCTGAGTCTTCTTCGTCTAGAAATCTTTCTGGAGGGCCGTCTCGAACAAGCATCTCGGTTTATTGTAGTTTTCGCTCTAAACAACACCTAGTCTCTCTCTCAGTTCTGTTCTGCAAGTCCTGCTTTATTTGTATTTCCCTCTCTTTCTGTGGCGTCCAACTCGTCTTCTTCCCTTCATCTTCTTACTACCCATATGCTGCCTTGGTATTCGGGACTTCTGCATCTGCTTCACATTGCCCGCACTTTAACCTTTGGTTACTCAGTCCTTTCTCCTTTTCTATCTTCAAGTCGCTTCTTACATATTCCTTTTTGACTTTGTCCCTTTCATTTTCTGTACAGGTAACCCAAAAAAAACATCATTTTGCACCACTGTAATTTACTTATTTCCTTTGTTCATTGTGCAGATCTCTCAACTGTAGGTCACAATTGTCACGAGATGAGGCTTGTATATTGTCTGTTTAGCTCTCAAATGAACTTCTTTATCCAAAATTAAATTACGCGTTGTTGGAAGAAACTAGATCCTTTCACCACCCTGTTTTACACTTCTCGCCTAGTTCTCCCATCCCCTGACACAACACCACCAAGCTTTTCACAAAGTGAATCCTCTCTCTGCGGTAAGAGGCTGCATTGTGTGTGTCTGTCGTGCTCATTTTAGTTGCCACTGTCTTACTCTTGCTCGCAGTTTAAATCAGGTGTTACAGCAGTCCAAACTTCGCTGAACCTCGTGCTCTGAACTAGTATATGCTATACTGCCGTTTCTGTGCGTACACACTTGGTAACATTTCTAAGCAAGTTAGGAACAAGGAAAACACTCCATGCGAATGCCGGAATCGTTCCTTCAGAAGGCCATAGCCGAATTCCTTGCTCCCAGTTCTTTCCCAACTCTAATAAGCTCTACGTCGACGAGGCGTAAAGCCATAAATAAAAATCCATCTACAAAATCATCAAATAAAAATCACCGAAACGAAGTACCCGTTCATTGCCTGGATGATGTACTCCGAACTATATCTGTTCAAATATTGCCAAAAGTACAAATGAAATAGAAAAATAGCACATAAAGAATAGTTAATGCACATGCATTCAAACTTCATGATTCTGGCGTCGAATTCCGTGGTGGCCATGAGATTTACGAGTTTTGCTTTGTTCATATTAGGTACGCTCGAATGGTCTGGATTCCACGTTCAACTGTAAGTCCAGCATCAGAAAAAGTGAAATGCGCTTCAAATCGAAATCCTGCAACGGCGTTGTAAGGCGACGCGAGCTTAAGTACAATAAATGTCGGAGCAGCCTCCAGCTGCTTAATTTTCGTTCTTAAAGGTGCATTATCGCCCGGAGATAAGGTGGTCTTTTGCGCAGTAACACTTGGTCAAATAATTTCGCAGCTCCAAAAGGACCAGTGAAACTTAATAACTGGATGAAACAATGGAGACTTTCGCAATGAAGTCTTCACGGGTCTACAGCCGGATTGTGTTGTGAAAATACGATTTTTCAACAATTAGCTAGGCCGTCTTCCTCAGGTGCGAAAGTATCTGTAGTGGCTGCTGATCCACAGATACTGAGACAGCTAATATACCGTATCCCTCTTATACCATTTGCTTTCTAACATCAGAAGACATAAATTACTTGAATCATTCAAAATTAATAGTACCTTGGCAGTCATGGGCAATAGTGCTAGAAATGCGTTTGTCAACCAGGGACTTCTAAGATAGACCAGATGTGGCAATGATGCATTATACTACGCTTTAACTTTAAGCAGGCTTATAGGGCTGGCCTATCGAACTTATACATATTTGTAGATAATAAAGATTAGACAGAACGTGATGGGTGAGCGGTAAAGTCCTGGCCTTTCATTCGAGAGGACGCGGGTTCGAATCCTCGTCGGATCATCCAGATTTCAGTTTACCATGGTTTCCCGAATGCCGGAATGATTCCATTAAAAGGCCATGGCGGAATTCCTTCACGTTTCTTGCCCCCAATCCTCTACCATCCGTAATAACCTCGTCGTTGACGATGCATAGAGCCACAAAATAAATATACACCACCAAATTACGGGTAATTTTCATGTTTCGCAGTTGCCAGTGTTATAACCCTCTTCGGTTCAAACATGTAAGTTTTCAGCTCCACAGACCACATCATTATAATTATTCCCAATTCCTGGATCCATAGACATCTAATTGCTGACTTTAGTAGACCCAATTAAAAAATTTGTCTGTGTTTTTTCAACGGCTAGAAAGAGTTTGACCAAATAATTCGTATCTAGAATAGCTTGAACACAGTTAAAACTTATTAACGGGTTAGAATTCACTGTGCTTTTCAACTTTGTTGTTTGATGTATCCAGCATTTGGTCTGTGAACCGTGAAGTCGTTTACTGTCCACCGAAGTACGAGAACTTTATTTCCTTCATGAATAGCTTCTAGCATTATACACGGAAGTAGTATAATTTACACTTGTTATTTGCTGTCATGTTGAATATCATTTTTTTTTTCCTAGTGAACTAGACTCTTAAGTTATTTAACTACGTTAACTGGCGGCAATGCTGTACTAATCACGGTCTTAAAATGCTGGATATTTGTCATTAAGAATGGTGAAAGACGTTATTAAAACTATGAATACGGGGTATTAGATTCGCTGAGTGTACTCCCACAGGTTACTGAGAGCTGTGGACTAACCAGTAAGGGGACATCCATAAATTACGTGAGGTGTTTTACGGATTTTTGGACCCCCCCCCCCACTCTGGTGAGATTTCGTGAGTTCTGGTAGGACCCCCCCTCCCTCCCCTCTGGTGAGATCTGGTCCGTGAGAACCCCCCCCCCCCCCTAGAAATCACCCTCGTAACTTTTGTAGACCTTATTTTTTATAGGTCTCACCCTTCAAAATCCTGTCACAACCCCACTTTTAGACGTAATATCCCCCTAAAATCGGCTTTCGCGCAATTTCTTGACCTTTTTCTTAGCTCCACAGTCCAGTTTTTTTCCCCCCTCACGTGAGATTTCCGTAGGCCCCCCCCCCTTCGTGAGATTTCGCCGGACCCCCCCCCCCCCTCATTTCACCTCACCTAATTTATGGATGCCCCCTAAACGAATTGCAAGTGCGAATTAAAAGTAAAACTCCATTTTTACTTACATTTACTTTACAAACTATTTCAAGCTTCTCAGAAGGTTATGAAGAAAACACTGAATATAAGTCAGTTGGGCGGATTCAGTCGTTTGAGTCGATGTAGTGGTTAGGGTCCGGCCCTGTTGCGTTGCTCTCACTGAGGCGTGAGCTGGAGGGAGAGGGGGGGGGGGGGCGAAGCGGTCGAGCCTGCCGCTCTATTAATCTTGCCACCATCATTACCATCGGGAAAGAGGTCCCTTTTTTGTTCTCATTGGCCAGCTCTGGCGTTGGTTTCGTTTTTATTCTCTCGCGCTACAGATCGGAGCAGATAGCTGCAAGTGGATGGTGCTCTTACCAGTGATACGATGCGCATACGACTTATTCGTCTGGTGTGTCGAGTTTGCTGGTGGTCTATGATCACTGATAGACGTATGCTTAGTCAGAGTAACTACATAAGTCCAAATCGGCAATATACTACATACCACAAGGCTCGATATACTGAAGTCTATGTTTAGGGAAAATAAGACGAGCGTACTTTCGAACTTTGACTACTATAACGACTATCTGGTTTTAATGTATTTCTTTGAAAATCTGTGATCAACAGTGTTTACAGGTGGTGATCGTACTCTGTCATAAAATCGTGACAGTGTCGTGCTTATCATTCATATTTCTGGAAACAAGTTACAGGAGTGTGTTTTGAGGAACTCGAGGCACTGGTTAATAAGAGGGGGAAACTTAATAATTTGTATTAAGAGAATAACTGCGGTAGACGAAGAGGTAGGTCAATTTAAGCGCTTCTGTAATAACTAACAAATTTTACGTCATTTCGGTACCGTGGCAGGTTTGTCTGTCTGAGGATCGAAATATACCTGGCTCAAAATCCCGGTTTCGGTATCAATCCTGGACCACTGCTAAACCTAGGTTTTCATGTGCAATACATTCGAGCGCTTCCTCGATTCTGATTCAACGTAAACCGGTACGTTTCCTCTAACCATGTTTCGTTACTTGGATATTAAAAAGGATACTTCAAGACAAACTGGATCCTGACACCAAGTCCAAGAGGCCAAACGAAGTTGTTAAAGTATGTTCGTTTGGCATTACAACCTGGTGGCAGAGTTTTTTATTTTCCCTTTTCTCTGCCATGACTGGAATTCGAACCTCGTAACATCTTAATATACTTCATGAAATTTATAGGGTCACCTGGATTTGGACCCGGGAACTAAATTAATATTACTTCGTGTTTCAGAGCTATGGGAGTGGATGGTTATTATGTTTGAATTAAGGGATCTGGTGTTAATATTATGGGAAAGTCCTAGGTATGAGATGTTGGAACAAAGGTAGGCGGGAGTTTTGAGATGTATGAGGCGGTGAAGAAGACATGAAGTGTGGAATCGTCGTCGATCACAAACGCGCAACCACTGTAAGCGATCATATGATTGTGAGACATGGTCGTACAGTCGCAGGTCACAGATGAACCTTACACAGGAGTTCATAACAAGTTTAAGTTTCCTTACATCTGCCGAACTCAAATTTTGCTGAACAATATCGCAGTAATCGAGATGGGGAAGCACAAGGACCTGCACCAATTGCTTTTTCAAATGAGTGGGAAAGAATTTCTTACATTTATACAGAGCATGAAGAGAAGAGAAGGCTTTGCGACAACTGAAACAGTATTTTCAGAGCAGTTTAAATTACTGTCTACTAGGACTCCCAGATCTTTTACAAAATCGCAACAGTTTAACTCTGTTCCTTGAAGCTTTATTTTTGGGAGATTTGATGTGAAGTTGCTGCCTATTAGTTTTGGACTAGCAACAACAACAGCCTGAGATTTAGAGGGATTTATTTTTAATCCAAGTCTCTTTCCCCAGTCACAAAGATTCTTAAGGTCTGCATTTATTTGCTGTATTATAGTGATACCTCAGTTTGGAAAGAAGAATGTCAAGGTCGACGGTGTCAAATGCCTTGTTGAAATCAAGAAGTATCACTATTGTTATTTTTCGTCTGTCCATAGCAAGTCTTATGTCGTCTGTTACCTTTATGAGTGCAGTCGCGGTACTGTGGTTTTTCCGAAAACTGTACTGAAAATTATCCAGTTTGTTGTGCGCATTTACGTGCTTAGTGGTTTGGCCATGAACTACGTATTCGAGAGCTTTTGAAATGGTAGGTAATAAACTTATTGGTCGATAATAATCTGACGGTTCAACAGGAGTGGTTTTCTTTGGTAATGGTTTGATTAAGGCCATCTTCCAAACTTTTGGATATGTTCCAGTAATATAGAAAAATTAAAGATATGTGTTATAAATGGGGTAAATATACACAATACATGATTAAAAATTTTAATATGGATGTCATCCTTGCAATATCTTTCCTCGCCTGCTTTGTAGTCGTAAGTGACAAGAGAATTGTTGGGTGTGGTTTACTAGTGAATTTTGGTGAATGATTTCTTGTGTTTAAATGTGGGGTCAATTTCGATTGTTCGAGTTGAGAAGCGGCTGTTAAGTTTGTCTAGTGGCATATGAATATCTGAGACGTAATTTCTTTTGCCGATTCCAAAGGCGCGAAGGTTCTTCCACAAAGCAGGAGTTGTGCTTTCAGTAATGACCTTATGAGCGTAACGAAGTTTAGCGTTTCTCATTCCTTGCTTAGTACGATTACGCATTTTTCTATACTGTAGGTAGTTATGGTCTGAGGGGTTTCATCTGTAAAGTCTATGAGCGGCATCTCTTTCAGTCATAAGCTGTCTTCAGTTAGCCATGATGCTGGAGCTCGTTTAACTTTCCTTTTCTTAGTCGGGGCGTGTCGGTCATACAGTACAGTAATCATATCGGTCAGCTTTGCGACTTTGGCGTCAAAAGAAGTCAGTGTGTGAATTTCGTAGCAAGGTGTATTGGTCGCGTCTGTCAGTAACGCCTCGTAGGTAATTTTTCTAAGATTTCTGTATGTTATTGTTCCTGGCTAGTGTCTGGGAATTTCTATATTGTATGAAGTGTGTATGATGTCATGTCCTGATATGTGTAAGTCATACGCTTCAAATAGTTTCATTTCGTCCATACAGCTTTTTCTACTTTGATGTCTCAGTTCCGGAAAAGATCGGAATTCAAACTGGGGATCTTTTGATTCCTAGTTAGATGACTTAACCAACTGAGCCACCATACGGCATATATTGGCGAAGGAGAATGAAGATACAAGTCGATTACAAACACTGGAGATAAAGAATCCGGTAATAGAGTAATTGTAACAAGCGTACAGAAATTGAATATTGTATAAATGAGCTGGTAATCGAGGAACCTCTACAACAAAAGATAGAAAAGTTAAAATTACAATGGCTTGGACTTGTCGCCAGAATTGGAAGAGGAAAGGACACTGAACGATGTTAGACATGATCTAAACCGAATATTCTCATAAAGAGACCGCGAAAGGTGATTGAAAAAAGATGGAAATAAAGTAAGAAGGTATGACCCGAAGTACAGTGGACGAATATAGTCGGAGAGTGAAAGGAAATGATGGAGAGAGGCTTCAGAAAAGTGTGATGATGACGGATAAAGATGGAATACAAGCAGGATTGTCATTAATGGATATAATTTGAAATAAGAGTGAAGGAAACGGTAAATGAGAAACTATGGAACAGAGATTAGAGAAATCTTGATTACAATGGAAATACGAAGAAAACTGGAAAGGAGAGGACACCAAGAAAGATATTTGTTGTGGACTTCAAGAAACACAGAGGCAGAAAAAAGGATATAGGCCCTACTGCCGAAAGGAAGTAAGAAGAGTGTCGAGTTTAAAGACGTGAACTGGAATAAGGCAGGTAATAAACGGACAGACCTGGCAGTGTTTGGATGACTATCCCCACAATGACTTTTTGTAATACTAAGTAGTGCCTATTTTGTTAGCTTATTTCTGTGTTTCAAGCGACGCTTCGGTAGATACGGAGCAGAACGCGGTGGTATCTCTGGTATTGGAGTGAGTCCTGCGGCAGCTGTTGGAGGTGCGCTAATACTCGCTATTAATATGGGCGGCCTTTAAAGTGTAAATTATCTGACCCGGCGAGCCTCACCAAACCGGACTGCCGGGCGAGATAGCCAGCGGCCGGGCCCTGTCTGGTCCGGAGCGCTCCTTTTCTTTTATGGCCGTCCACGCTTGCTCCGGAATTAAAAAACGACCAACATTGTTTCCCATTCGTTGATTCCCCCTTCGTTCCTGGCCGCCGGCATACCGGAGAAAACATCACCGGCTCGCCTGCAGAATGCCGCCTTACTTCTTGTCACTGCCGGTTCCTTGACTCCAGAAGCAGTCGAGGCTTCTCTGAAATGCCCGGAATCCACATGCGATAACGCTTTAGTATTTTTTATCGTGACGTAGAAACTCATCAACGTTTATTTTCCGAAATGCGTCGATAGTGACTTGAATTTTAAATTCTCAAGTCATCGTGTCATCATTCACTGTTGAAATATAATGCTGCTTCTCCACTGGTTACTATCCACTGCTTCGAGTATTATTTTTCCCAGGGTCCTTTTAGTCGACTTTTTTAATCAGGTATGACTATTTTACTGTACATCTTTTCCGTGGATATCTCGGCCTCCGGCTTTCCTCAAAATAATGATTTCATTATGACTGCCTCACTCCTGCCGGTTAAAATACTCAAAAAAATCCACCGTTCGTTCCTAGCATTGAGAGAATAATCTCCTATTTATCATATATTTCTCTTAACATGGATGTGTTGGTTCTCAGTATCCTCCTGCACGCCACACTCTTGAATCCTCTGCTTCGATGCTCCAGGTCTCTGTGCCTTAAATAAAGGGTTGTAACACGACAATTATGATTAGTCTCAATTTGGTTTGCCTGCTTAAGTACCATCCTTCCAGACGGCATTCAGATTCAGTACAGCAAGTGCCATCCTGCTCAATGCTTCCTTTGTGATCAGACAGTTCTCGTCCGCCAGAGTCTACATAGACCAAATGGTCCACCGTTTCATATCCTTTCAGTGGAAGAGATTCAGGAACACCAATATCCGTAATTTTTTCTTATCTCACGGACAAGTCGAATTTCAAGTTTTTAAGAGGTTTTTAATATTAGCTTCTGAATTAACACAAAATGCTGAGTTACTGGAAAACTTTAAACATTTCATGATCTAAATTTGTTAATCAAATTATGAACATTACATCAATATTGTCAATATCTTTTCATAAAGTAATTTTAAAAATTTGGCTCTGTTTTTCAATATATGGTATAGTACTCCCCATCTAAGACGGGCGCCATCGAATCACTGTTTGAAAAAGTGGGTTACGACCCAAAAAAAAATGGGGCTACATGGGTAACTTTATTGAATACAAGAAGGTGAGTCGGTGTGTGTGTGTTTTTTTCTGGAAAAAAGGGGGGCGAGTAATTTTTTTCCGTAAAAGGGGGCGCTAGGCCAAAAAAAATTGGGATCCCATGAACTAGAAGGTTTAGAAGAATTGGGAAATGGCTCTTCCAAGACATATTGAAGAGTTAATAAATCTGCCGAAGGAAGACTACGTAGAATAAGAACAGTTTGATTAGGATAGAAATTAAAAGCAGCAATAACAACTAGGTAGGAAGGAAACTTTGGATGGTTGGTAGAAGATAGAGAGGCTTTATCAATACACAGACGCAACGAATGTAAACTGCAGGTTGGAGTTGACAGGTCATTTTAATCTAGGGTGTGGAGGATTTGATTTCCGTCCTTGCCAACCATCCCGCCCTGTCTCATAAAATCCTTTTTTTATTTTTATTTTAACGAGCAGCCATCCTGAATGATTCTTGCATATAAGTACGTGTAGTAAGTACAAGCATTGTAACACATTGAGAATCATTCGCTGGAAATACTACTGATAACATGAGGTAAATTTATGGTGTAAATCAGAGAAAGAAATTGGTAGCTATCAGTCCTAAATCGGAGCGGCCTTCCTAACGGCGTGAAGGAACTGGTCTGATGCTATCAGCGAGGCAGGCCTGGGCACGCTAATTGCTGATCCGTCCAGATCAGCATCTCCGCTACTTGCTTCATGCTGACACCGACTCCAAGACTCGGTACTTGTTTTCTGAGAACCTTGCTCTATAAATGTCGGCTGTATATTGCGAACGAACTTCTCTTCCTTCGGTTCGAATTTAATACACCTGCTACCAAAAGACTTAACCTCTTCTGATCTGTCTAAATCACTAATTACATCGCATTAAGTTGGACAACGCCCGAATAACAGCTTAAATTGATGTTTCATCTCTATACCATCTGATATGGAAACATGTGGTTTAAATCTTTTCCGTTCATTGTCTCTTCTCTTTCATCATAAACTTTTAGCAACAAAAGGCGTCGGCTGTCTTTGATGAGTTTTACTCATCATTGGTATTGTTAGATTTGAAATTACGGCCGCCTGCCCTTGTTGACTGCCAGATCGTAATATGTACTAAAGAAATACGAGTTAAACAATTCAGTTATTGATATGGTTGATTCTTTGAAATATTTGGGAGTAACAGTAGAAAGGAACATGAAACGGGACATTAATTCGTTAGTAGGTAGAGCTAATTCTAGGCTGCGATTCATAGGTCGAATCTTGAAAAATTGTAATGAACAAAGGCGATAGCGTACAAATCTCTTGTGCGTCCACATTTGGACTATTGTTGTGCCATTTGGGATCGGTTTCGTAAGGGGTTGATCGAAAGTATAGAGAAAGTAGGGCTTCAGAAAAGAGCCGTTCGATTCGTAACCGCTTGCTACAGTCCTTACGAAAGCGTCACAGAACTGATTAGTAGACTAGGCTGGGAGTCTCTGGTAGATAGACGACGCACGTTTCGTTTAAACTTATTGGTAAACATGTGTACTCCCACTTTCACTTACGAGTGTAGTGAAATACTTCGTCCACCAACCTATTTGAGCCGGAATGACAGGAAATATAAGATTAGAGAAATAAGGTGCCGCAATGATTGTTACATGAATTCTTTTTTTCCCCTCCTACCATTAGGGATTGGAATGCACAGCAAGGAGATTAGCTTTGGTGCTGAGCACCCTCTGCCACCCACAGTTTTGTGAATTGCAAAGTATATATGTAGATATGTAGATGTAGATAAAGTAGGAAGTGAAGTGTTGCAATCTGTCTAAGTAATGTGAACTATGTTCTGTGCGTGATAAGTGCATTCTTTGTTTATGAAATGTGTAGTTTATGAGGTGAGACAGGGGACCATCCCCGCATTCGCCTTGATGGCTGTGGAAAACAGCGTAAAACTGCAGTTAGGACGGCGGGTTTGCGGGGTTCTGGGATCGTGTGCGGCCCCACTGTGCCTCCCCGATCAAGTGCACGGTGCCTCAGTGCACTGGGCGTCACTGGAGGGTTCTTTCACAATTATGTCTACCGCTATGATTTCCTCCTTTACATCTACTTTCACAACGATGAGCCTCAAAATTTCCCACGCTATACTAGTCGATATTTTAAATTCCTATATAATTTTGTAGAGAGTTATCACAAAATTTTGATGAATTTTGACGTTCTGTAGTTCACCGGCACCATCACCATGTATGATCGAGGTCAAGAAAATTTCCTGTCCAACTTCGTAGAAGTCGACAGCGCCAAAATACTTGTATGAAGTCGGTTTCTCCTATTACTTTCATTAAGACTTTGATTCCTATGCAATCCTCAAAATCAGAACTTTTATTTGTATTTCTTAGCGTCCAACCGAGAGGATACTTGTTGCTATGCTGCCTTTGCTCTGATTGTGGAACTACCAACCACTGCATATGTCCAGTTACCATAGTACCCAGAAATCCTTCTGTATAGGCCGAAAACAACATCGGATTTAGCTGAAAAATGTTGTTTCTTTTTTACACATATTTTAACAAATGCAGAAACTGTATTGTTAATAAGACGGGAGAAGTCTCCACTTCCACAATGCTTCTGTGTATTCCAACAAAAATGTATGCCATTACCAATAATTCTCCGTGTCATGGAACTGCATTTATTTTATTTAACTCAGTCTTTCGCCAGACTTTCGCGGGAATATTTACGGCCTTTAAAACTGATATTTACTTGCGGCAAAGCTTTGCTTTATCCTTTTGAAGAGATCTAGAACACGTTATGGTTCCTACTCCACGAAAAAACGCATATTTCACATATCTGGTGGATGGCACGCCATCCTGTTGAACATTTTTTATTCCTTTACACTTTTCGCCTCGCTGACATCAAGGTCATTACAGGCGGTGGATAATGGGAGGCTAGGAATGGAAGGAATTCTGTCATGCTATTTTTAAGAAACCATTCCGGCGTCCACCTGGAATGATTGCAGAAGGCAAACAAAACTGAAATATGGACGGAGCTTTGAATCCGCATCCTAGCGAGCTGGCCGCTGCGCTCGATGAAAGCTAAGGAAACAAACAAATCATTAGTAAAGCCCAGAAAAAATTTCCATTAACACTGGTCTCTTCAGATACATGCGGCTTACCAGAAATTTTGCCTTCGCAAAGGCATACTTTTTAACTAACCCAACGAAGGCATTTTACGATACACCATCTGTCGGGAGGATTGCTTTCGTGTTTGCGCAGTTGTGCGCTTGGAGTCTCGGTGCGATCTGTCAAAACACTTCGTAGTGCAATAAAGAACGCTACTAGTTCATCAGCTCTAAAGCTCCATCCTTATCCGATCTCGTCTCGGTACGTTGTAGCAGTTGCGATGCAGGCAACAATTACTTAGGTGATTACAAAACAATAACACAACTCTGAAAGACAATGTTTACAAAACGGAAAATGTTCGTCCAATTATTCCACAAACAAATAAAATTTCACGACTTCCGGCTCACACTTGTAACAGCTATCAACCCAGCCTTTTATAAATTTCAATCTTAGGGAGAGATTAAAGTTGATTAATCATTAATTTTTACATTTTATAATGTGAATGAATATCGCTTTTATATAAAGAGACTCTGTAAATGATGTGTAATACGATCAGAAGTAGTATGACGTTAACTAAAAGCTAGTAATTGTAAATGTTGATATAAGCACGTTGTTTTGAAGACGATTTTCAGCTATTTGGAGTGACTGATGTCATTTTCGTGTTTAAATGCATACAAACAGCATTAACTTTCATTTGAAAATGTTTCTCAATTGTTTTTAGGTTGTCCAGCAGGAATGTTATTCAAGTAGTTCTGTTCACTGAAGTTTAATCTCTGAAGCTTATATTGTAATGTGATTCAGTATCTGCGGACGAAGTTGAAGCCTATCCGTGTTTTATTGTGGCGATTTCATCGAAATAAAAACAGCTGGATGAAAAGTGTGTCATCGGTCTTGTTATTTCATTCAACTCATAAATCCATTCAGAATTTTATTAATAATATCTTTGGATGAAAGGTTAAAAATCACCAGGCAGCCGTACGACATTAACCTATGAGAACTAATTAATTAAGTTTCAATCAGCACTGGCTGAAAGTACCATCCTGTGAGCTGCGTATCATAGCTTTCGCGACAGCACAAATTGATTAAACTTACGAAAACGCACACTGATTTGAAGAATGCGCTCTAAATAGTTGGGCAGCAGACATATAACCTTTCAAAGCTGGGGAATTCTTAGTAAAACCACTTTGCCTAAAATATGTAAAAAGTTTTGAAATGTATTTTAAACTCAACGAAGTAGCCATTATGCGAGTATTTAGACAGCTATTCCATGAGACTTACTCTGAGAGTAAACAGTTCAAATCCAGATTCGTGGGCTATAAGTTGGAAGACGACTTGTGCCGCGTAAACTCGCAGCTAGGTGTAGGCAGTTTCGTCATTCCACTCCGACAGGTGTCGTGCAACAGTCGGCGCCCGCCGCACAGTGTTTGAACGACAGGTGTTTGTTTGGCTTGGCCCGAGCTCCTCCGCCGCCTTCCGTTGCCGAGGAACACTTCACTCAGCACAGCTCACTGTGCTATTCACGGCTACCGGCACACCACAAAACTTTCAGACGGCAATATTTTCAGTTGGTTAGGTCAACTTTCAATTTTGGTTACTCCGCAAGATATTTTAACACTTCATTTATTATTAGTGGGGTTCCGATCTTAATGACCAAAAAAAGAGAAATATACATGCAAATATGACCTTAAAACCGGGTAAATATTACCTAAAAATAACAAAATATGACCAAACATTTCAATTTACTATACATCAAAACATGGTCAATTATAGGCCTACATCATTTATTTTGTCTGCTAGTGTTGCTTTTATGCAGACAGCTTAATTTCATCCCGTTCACTCGCTACGCCATTGGGAGATTCAATTATAAATCATTTTGTGAAGTTACTTTTATTTCACATAATTTACAAAAAAAAAAAAAAAAAAAAGAATTGGCTGATTAAAATACTGCTCTCCAAATTCCTTTCCGTAACTCCATAATATCGCACTTTCATAAAATTTTGTTAAAATGGTGTTAGTGCAGATTTAACGATGACTGAGGATTATTTTCAAAAGTGTTGTCGACAGTGAAACATTAATCGACGCGGATCGACACGGGCACGTTTAGAGAGTGAGAATAATGTATAACTTTAATTCTTGACTGGTGAATTCTGACCACTTCAGTCACAATTAGTTTTGTTTTTTCCTCCAATGTATAATACGATCATAGTTTTATGAATAATTATCTTAATTTCTTCTCATCTATAACTTCACATTAATTCATGGAACTATTAAAATTACCAGATTTTCGTCAAAATAAGACTATATGACCATAAATATTATCATAATATCACTAGAACTAGGAAAATTGCTAGTATATGCATTTATATTACATATAATTCATTTAAATATCGTTTAATCAGTGCTTCATTCAACATTACATCTCAAAAAGGAGGCAGAAAAAAATATGACTTGTCATAAACACTTGAAACCTAGTAAACTCGTTGTCTGCCTAACTGTTTGTCTGCCTTACCTAGCAGTCTATAAAGAAACTTGAATCCCCGCCTTGCTGGATACGAAGACATACCCCCCGCTGTATGTTCGGTTCCTGTCGAATGCTTACCTGCAGTTGAGAATCTATTTCCAGGTTCAGTTAAACATTATTCATTTCATACACAGATTGATACGAAACACGCTAGACTAGACAATAATTACACACTTCTGAGAAAGTTGGCTATACATTGCTTCCTCTCCCGTTAATGCAAACAAGTTGGCTGTCAAATGAACTGCAAAAAAAAAAAAAAAAAAAAAAAAAAAAAAAAAAAAATGCTAATAGGAGAAGGAAAGTGTTCCCATTTTTTGTGAAACGTGCGTGTGATAATCGTGTTTTTGTTTTTGTTTGTGAAATGTGAACTTTATGAGGCGGAGATTGGGGTCCGTCGCGACATTCGCCTTGATGGTTTCGAAAACTGCCTGTAAACCACAGTGAGGACGACCACTGTACCCACACTGAGCCACACTGGCGGGTTGATGAAGGTGTGTCTGTGCGGTAAACTAAATACGAACACTTACGTTGCGTAAAATCGTAGAACGTGATTCAAAAGGCGCTGGATTGCCGTCCAGAATTTACTGATACTACTCGAGTGGCAGTGGGTCAATTAAACTCTGGAATTGGCTCCGGACGATTTTAATTAAATCCCGTGGCTGCACTGAGTTCAGGGACAATTGGCAATACGTTAACAGGATAGGATGGTAGACGCTTATACGTAAACTGTGTTCAAAAGTGAATTTAACTGACGACTGTACAAATGTATTACGATGTGAACAGGCAATAAAGCTGGACACGGGAAAATATTTTCTTCTTTAACGTGCAGATTTTATTTAATGCTACTATTGGAAATCGAAATTTTTGTTTAACATTTCAGATTAAAAGCATCACCGAAACTAATTTTTCTTAATCATTTTGGATGTTGGAAATTCAAATTGCGAAGATCTGTAAATGACGAGAAAGAAAGGAGTTTGTGAAATATATGGAAGATAAAATTAAAATTCGTAACGCAGATAAGTGATACACTGTATATCGAATAAGAAGAGATTTTCTCGTGGTAGGACGAAGTGGAGGATTGTTTCAAACCAGTCAAGAAGTAAATGGCAAAGAAAAAGCGGTGTCTTCGAACATCGTATTGTCCTGTACTAAAGTTACAAAATGTTTATTAACGAAGTGTCTTAAAAAATTGGCTCTAGAATCTCACAAAATTTGTTGAAATATATTTTTAGAGGTGAGACAGGCTATATGAGTGAGCACACACGATGAGGTGTGAGAGTGCGCGCGCTGCCGTTGGTCCGGGACGCGCCGCGCCTGACGAGTAGTGTCGGCTCCTTTGTCGCCATTGTCAAGGTCCCGCGGCACGCCCACGTCGTAACACGTCTTATACCCACCCACCAGGCTTCTGCCAGTCCGCCTTTCAACTTGCCGCACACACAAATAAGCATTTTGTGCTCGTCACCTTGTACCCGTCGATTTCATTAGAGACGGTATTTCAACATGCTTCAAGAAGCTCTTAAGAGAGGACAGCAGTGTTGACGGTAAAGCGGCTATGTCATTTGTGATCTGTAACATTTTGAACTGAGTATTTACGAATTTCTTATTCAGACTCACTATGTTCTTGTTAAGTCGCTTTATTTTGTTATGTTCTCAATCGCTGAGACTTCTCTCTCAATCGAAATTCGTGGTCCAATCCGCGAGATCACTTCCACCACTTAACACCAGAAATTGGAGGCTGTTAAACTAAAGTTACTTCTTCCAGCATAGTTATAACCTTATGTATAATAGAAAAAAATTTACCTTCTGATCGCTATTGGTGCTCCACGACTCCGAAGTATTGTAACAGCAGAAGTGTGTGTAAGAAGGTATTAGATCCAAGTCATCCTCTGTTTGTGCCTCAATTGCAGAGTATGAGGCTCAGGCGGGGAGACAGCATCATTCTAGTGGCATGGAAACTGCAATTTTGGTTTAGCGAGTACCTCATCCAATGGAGGGTTTCAGATAAGGACTAGCAGCTTTCGTAACTAACCAGAAAACGACCAGTCTGTTGTATCGAAATGCAAACATATTAGAACAATTTTAACCTGTGAATGTGGGCAGACACAAAATAAAGAGTACTTGGTGCTCCAAAACAATCTTAACATCCTCTTGACGAACTGTCTGCCGCAAATGAAGACCGTGTCAGAGTAGGAGAATACGGGAAACTATTTCAGCCTGCTTCCCGACACTGAAAGAAGAAGAACGAGATCAGAGTATCTTACATGTTAGGGCTAGTGTATTAAAGTATTTTACTGCTAAACAACGAACTTAGCATCAAACCTCGGTTCCACGGGTACGAGATATCCTGATTATTGGTTTTCGTTAGTTTTCTGCGACCAATGAGGTAAATCTAGGATATTCCTCACCTTTTGTATATCTTCTTAAATATCATTCGATAAATAAATTTACTCCTAAACACGTAACTGGTACGGGCTATCCTTATTTGTAGATTTTAGGCGGTTTCTGCAACCGCTGAGGTAAATCCCTGGATATTCCCCCTCATGCACTTTGCAAACAAACACGTAACCACAGATATTTACATGGTTGGCATACAGGCAGGTGATCAACGTTCTGTTAGGTAGGTCAGTCTTTAATGACAACAAAAGTGTCGACAGGAAGTAAGAAATTTAAAAAAAAGAAAAGCGTAACGAATACTATTTAGGAAAATATAATCAGGTATTTTACCCAGTCCAGGATAGCAAACTTCATGTCACAAACGATAAACAAGCCATGTTTATTTATCTACAAGACAACTTCTATATTTCTGTTTCGAGTTCCAGTTGCTGGTTTATCAAGCGGCAGAGTGTGATCTTAGAATAGCGTGCTTGTGATACGCAACTTTTGAAACGCCGTTGGAAGATCGCTGCAAGAGGCGGAGCAACGTTCTTGGAAACCACTGATCTCACCCCAGACATTCCCGGAGGGCAACAGGGAGAGCTGTTTTTAAACAGGGACCCTGCAGTTTACACGAAGGCAGGGTTCCGGGAAGTAGGCTGTAATTGCAGGGACCCAGCTGGACTACCTGCGAGCAGGGCTGAGCTTGCCGGCGTTTAGTGACCCTCACCAGGTCCACAGCCGTTGCCAAATTTCGCGCATCCGATGGGAAGTGCACCAACTAAGACTCGACCCGCATTCCAAGTGCACTGTTGACTCAGGTCATGCGCCAACCGTCCTCTTCTGTCAATCTATCTTTGGGCAGGTATCAAATTGACTTCATCCATTTCCTCCTGTTCTAGACGTATTTCTTCTTTGTAGGTTCTATCTTCGATATCTGTTAACATTCCGAAGCTTCTTCCTCTCTTGTCTTCTTTCATCGATTTTTTTATTACTTGATTCTCTTCTGTAAACAATTTCGATGCAGGATGTGGCTTAAACAAGACGATTTTCTCATCTTTATAATTTTCTTTCCTGTGCTCATCAAATCCTCCGCCTTCCTCATTCTGTCCGTCCGTTTCATTTTCTCCATTTTTCTCCACAACCAGATTTCAAAACATCTCAAATACTGTTTTTCCTCCTTACTGGTTGTCTACGTCCCTGATCAATACTAAATAACACTCAGCACAAAGTATTTGCCAAACTTCACTCATAACTCTACCCTTTTACCTTCAACTCCTTGGTGCATTAAACACTGATCTGGTGGCTCAATGGTCTCACTGAAGATTTAAAGGTCCCCGCTTCGATTCCCTATCTCGGCGGATATTTTCATAGGCCCTTAACCCGACCTTCACCTGTGACAGCTTGCTG
The DNA here is from genome assembly GCA_031002005.1 of Vandiemenella viatica. NCBI lineage: Eukaryota > Metazoa > Arthropoda > Insecta > Orthoptera > Morabidae > Vandiemenella > Vandiemenella viatica. The sequence continues at coordinate 234,665,944 of JARYHS010008074.1, read as the reverse complement.
TGTAATATGTAGTACAGCAGAATGTTTCCATGGTCATCATCACGTTAAACTGAAGGTCCTTTTCACGCGGTAGGATTACGGGGTTATGTTAGGTAAGAAGAAAAAAAACTTGACCGCCTACCTACAATACCAGACTAAGTATACTTCCTTCTGGAGGGTCCAACCAGCTTTGGGTCTAATACCAAGCTTAGCTTACATTAAAATAATGTTAAAAAATGAAAGCTTGGATCATTACAACTTAATTTCAGGATTACAAACATAGTCCACTCATTACGGTATTGATAATATAAAACCATGTTTCCTCTGTGGAAACTCGTGTTATATTCTTACATGATATACTTCCCTTTCTATCTCTCTGCATCACAGACACAGAGTGGAGAAAGAACTCATCTAGTTTGCACAGTCAACCCATTGTACATTTTATTGTTAGTCCAAATCTTGTTCCATCTAGACCGTGGACGCATATCTGTCGGTAAATAAGCGTTGTAGGCCCCTGGCCACAAACCGAATTTATAATGATAAATTTGGAGTTAAGTGCGTCTGATAGATCTAAGACTGTACTAAAAAAAATTATAACAGATCTAAACCAGTTCTTACAATACAGGAAATACGAATTTTCGTTTTTAGCTCTGGAAGTGGAGTAAATAATTCATCATTATTTCTACAGGAAAAGAATTATGGTGTGACACTCGTGTGTAGATAGTTTTAGTATTTGTAGTAGGATATATGGATCAGAATAACAGTAACTGCCTAGATTTATAAATATGTTATGCCATCCGATAGTAAACATTTGGGTACGTACAGCACTACACTAAAGTAGATCTTGCGAGAGGTTTTATATAAGAAGAGTACCTTGAGATATTGTCTTGCTGTTGTGATTCAGGTATAACAAACCCATTTGCATCGATAGCTAAGGCAATGCAACCCTGAACCTAGATAAAAATCGAACTAAAAAGAGACAATACGATGAGAGTTTTGCCTTTTGTTCGGCGAACATGGAAATGGGATTATAACTCGCGAATCCAAACAGCGTGGTTGCCATCTTTCTTGGCTAGAGTCGTGAAGATACTGGGTTCGAATCTGATTTAGAACAAAAATGACTTTAATAGTTTTAGAGTTCTTCTTTTTGCTGCCATCAGTGTCTTGACTAGTTTGATTGTATCCTCCATCCGTTTCTATCTTACCACCATTAATCTGATTCACATATTTTAATTTTTGTCTTGCATGGTTTGTATGTATAATACATAAATATCCTTAATACGTTTGTGAGGTTAGCAAACTTGCAGGATTGGTTGAATCGCTGTGAATAACAAACAAACTTCAACTCTAAAAGGAAAGTATCAGACAGTACTATGTTCACACAACATGACCTACTCGCGTCTCACTCTCTTCCTTTTTTCTTTCCGCCTTTATTTGTTGGTTATCTGCACGAATTGCCACATGTTAGTTGCATCGATTATGAGTTGAAATCTTTAGTCTACAATACAATACGCTGCATTGTACAACTGTAATTGTTGTTTCCATTAGTCCAAAACGCAACGGTAAATGATTGTTATTCCTCTCAGTGTCGCCTGACTAGACTACCGTAATCCACCGAAACACAGCTGTATACAGCGACAATCTGAACTTAATTGGGCACATGAAATCGGTTCACGACGGTTTTATCTTCCGCGACGTAGAGAAGCAGGCAGATTGGGTTTATTTATCGTTTCGGATAATGTCGTGTACCTTATTCATCCATACCTTAATCTTGGGGTTAATATTCGTAGTACTAAGCTTACGTAATTTTCGGTTTTCGAGAGAACCGTCCCGACTTTAGTTCATAGGCGTATTCAGGTAAAGAATAACAGCAGTGATAGTTGTGGTATTCCTGCGACGCATTATCCCTCTCGTTGGAGCCCAGAACTCCCTCCGCTGCTGAGCTGCTGTTGGCGGGGCTGATGTATGGCGGGCGCTGTCCTCGCAGCCACAGGGGTCCCTGTAATACACGAGGGTCGACCAGAGCTGCACCGCTGTGAACACGTCCTCAAGGGGGACCCGCCGCACTCGAGGGCAAGGAGGAAGCGACGAGAGGTTATCAACAACCAAGTGGTAGTGGCTTGTGATCGGAAACATCAGCGAATAAAGAGAGCGTAGGCCCTACTGTCTGCCGTAAGGGAGCATCCATAAATTACGTGAGGTGTTTTTCCGAATTTCCGCCGCCCCCCTCTTCGTGAGATCTGGTCCGACCCCCCCCCCCCCTCGGGTGAGATCTGGTCCGTGAGACACCCCCCCCCCCACCTAGAAATCGCTCTCGCAACCTTCCAAAGCCGGTTACACCCCCACTTTTCGACGAAAAACCTTCCTAATCGACTTTCCCGTTGTTTATCTTATTTTTTAGCTCTACAGTCCAACAAAAATTTCCAAAACCTCACGTGATATTTCCGTTGACCCCCTCTCCCTCTTGGTGAGATTTTGTCAGATTTCGCCAGCCCTCCCTCCTCATTTCACCTCACGTAATTTATGGACGCCCCCTTAGGTGGAAGTTGCATACTGCCACTTGTTGTTTGTATGTTTCTATTCGATTTTGACGAACGAAATTAAACTCTTTATTGATTTGAATTTTTCCTAATCCACAAATACATATGACGTCAAGTAAAGCGACAGACTTTCCGTCTCCAAATTCCCATCTGAGCAAAACTATTTCCAGATATTTTTATTCTTTAGTTTGCTGCAGGTTTAGCAGCACAGTGTAAGGTGTCTTACAGGGGACTGAGAGCTCTCCGGATCGAAAGCCGGCTTCGATTGTGATTTTTATGGCAAAAACTACTTGGTATAACTGGCGTACGCTAGAACGCATCCGAAATTACCTTTTTTCTATAGACCAGGGGTTCCCAATTAGTGGTACGCATACCCCCCAGAGGTACCTGAGATTGCTTCAAGGGAAACGCGCGGTAATCAGGAAGATAATTAAAAAACAATTACGCATTTATTACTGTCGCCAAATAAATTTTATGTGATGTTTGTTACTGGATTAAAATATAATAAATCGAAAAAAAGATTTATTTTTTATTTATCACTTCAGCTATAGGGGGTACGCGAGGATGAGCTCTTTCTTAAAATGGTATTCGGGAAAACCTAAGTGGGACCACTGCAGTAGACGATGACGCCTGGTTGTTACGGGTAACTCGTTTAAAGCAATACGCATAAGGAACGTCTTTTTATAGAAGGTATTTAAACGGTAATGAAGCATTTTGGAAGACTGGTGACTAAATTTTCAGACACAAACACATATTGACAACGATGAAAATAATCCAAAGATATTTATTTGTCTGATTAACAGAATTTGGTTCTGATAAATTCTTTCTTTTCACTGGTAATCTGCTACGCGCAAGCAAGCAGTAGATGATTTCGCTCTATTTTACGTGTCGGTTAGACAAACTTCGTTTATCATCTGTAACATTTTTGATCGAGCGTGGTTGATGTGCGGGAATGCTCTGGCCTCCCATTCGGAAGGACGCGAGTTCGAATGCCCGTTCAGCTATACGGAATCGGGTTCTCCATGGTTTCCACAAATCCCTACAGGTGAATACCTGAATGGTTCCTCCAGAAGGCCATGGAAAAATTCCTTCCCGTTCCTTCACCGCAGTCCTTTCCCACCTCTAACGACCTCCACGTTGATGAAGACTACTTCATACGCCAACAGATGTTCTCGTAGGCACACTAGATCACTCGCATTGAAAGACCTAATGCGCATTTTTTGTTTTAAAAAAATAAGGAAATAGTCGTAGTTAAAATACTGGTTTAAGGTAGGTACAGACAGTACACAGCATTTGCCCGCTGCTGTATCAGTGTAGTTTGTAAACCTGTTTGACAAACATGCTGTTCTATATACAGCAACACAAGGTTACTATATTTTTATAATGCTTGCGACTTGTTATTACAGAGAAAAATAGGTTGATAGTTATAAATTTATAAACAAATTTCGAAGAGCTGCAAGGAATTTGTGGTATTATTGTTTCTTTACCTTTGTGAATGGCATTAGAAATACGACTGTGCAGTATAGAAAGTGATCTTCACAAAACAAGGCACTATAATTTCCAAATAGTAATTTTAACGTTTAAGTGCCATTATCATTTATCGATTACTGACTTAAACGTTACTTATTCAATTGAAATAAATAACATGAAACGTATAGAGATATATGAAGTTTTTATTGTTCATTCCACGCTGATATTTAACACTTTGTTCCTCTTCCCTTACAATTTTCCTCAGGCAAAATATTCTACCTAAAATGGTTCTGTTTGTGTGTTATCATGACATTATTTTACAGAAACGAGTAATATTAGTCCGATTTCTTCTTGATGGCTGGAGTTCCTTCATTCTGACATAATTCGTTCTGAGACGAACATGCTGTGCATACTCTGCGGTGGAAGAGCATTACTGTGGCTTGTATAGACCTTATCTTCTTTAGCCTCAACCCTTTTAAGAAAACGTTTGACGTACAATATTGTTAACACTGGCCTGTGATCAGGCAACTAAAAATCTTCTGTGTAAATTCTTTTGTTTTCAATATTCGTCTGAAACATAATAGAATACCTTCACTATTATTTCTTTCGTATTAAATTTTCAGCGGTAGTAATCTTGCCAATGAGAAACAATGGAGAGGGTTGGCAACAAGGTCACGCGAGCAGCATATGGTGACCGCAGGACCTCTGGGTTCAGCCCTGAATCCGAGGCGCGCTTGGAATGTGATGCAGCAAGCCAAGCTAGCGATACTCCACTCGCAGTGGTAACTCTGTGGGAAAACAGTTCAAACGATAGAAGCCTCATACAGGCTGTAGATACCAGCTTAGGCATTTTGTTAGCAGCAGCAGAGCGTAGAAACGACGGAGGAAGCGGCTCAATTACTATAATTGATCAGACCGCACTGATGTCAAAAGATAGTTACGATTTCTGATTGACGTGGGTTCTTCAAAACGGAATTTCTCTTTTCTTTTTCCTAATCCTTTCAGTCCGGCGAAATACCGGTTTTTATTTTTAAAATGAAGGACAGTATCAACTATTGTGGTATGTTTCAACGAATTTTCATTGTTTTTCCGCTGCTTCGCAAGCACGGCCCTTGGTGTATGTAGTAAATCGTTTGTATTTTGTTCTTTTTCTAGCAACAAAGTATAAACGTTTGTCATGTAATATCTTTGTAACCTTTGCGTTTGTTAAATTCCACAATTTCGTTACAATTATTGGAGTGTTTATCTGTGATATAGTGGTCTGATTAAAGTATTCCGTGAATTTTGACGTATTATATTTCAGAAAACTGAAGAAATAAATCACCAGTTACGTAATCAGCAAAGAATATTAACAGATCCAAATGATTGAGAGTTTGTTCCTGTTATATCGCGATCTTTGGTGAGTAGGCTATATCGTAAAGGAGTGTTTATCTGAATTGCAGTGTTGTCTGTGGCGTATGTTTGTTTTCGATATGAACGAATTATCATTACTTGTTCCATTTTCCGGTCACGTAGTCATTGGCTATACCATAGATTTCAAAACAGACTATTATCTTGCAAACTGTGAAAACCACATCCACATTGATCGGGTAGTTTTTGCTTGATGCTTGGACAAACAGACGCAGCCTATTTACAGATTTGTAACAGTGTTGACAGACTCCCGTACGGATATTTTAACTTCAGACTTTTTACGTATGGTGTTGATGGTGTCGGATCAGTGTTCGTCCTTCGCAAGTGTTGACCGCCGGTCGTGACACACGTCGTCTTATTGGCTTCGCGCAGCTCGCATCACGACTGCCTTCAAATAAGTAGCTACCCGAGGCGTATCGCAACTAACGAGCATGCAGAACGGAAGGGAAATGACGACTAAGTGGCGAGCTCTGGCGCCCTCCACAAATTGAAATTGATGGTTGCTTTACGCAGATACTGGCGAGATACAACATCTGTGACGGTCTCAAGATTGCTTCTTCACACAGATCAGCGGAGAAGCGGATCGAGGAATGCAACCACAAAAAGAAAAAGGGGGAGGAGGAGTACCTGGGCGTATTTGAGATCTGCGAAGTAATCTGAAACAGAGAAAATTTTTAGTTGTTTCAGTTAATTCCATACATAACGTCCAGACAGAGTAGATTTTTCATGCAATTACATTTAAAATTCCTGCAAGTAATTTCAGACTTGAAATTTCTGTAGTAATTTAGCATCGAACTGCAGGTAGTATGAATGTAACCATGAGTTGTAATATTATCTATAAGGACGTTCCAAGTGATCTGATATTTTATCAGTTTCCAAAGGAGACTCTACTTTGTATTCGTACCGTTTTCTCACTCGTTTTAGGGCTTTCCGTTTCAAGGTAATACGCGAAAGGTTTATCTTTCAATGGAAATAAATCTTCCAAATTAATCTAGTTTCGTAACACCTGAAACTATTTTCGTTACATTTAGAAACAATAATAATTACTTTGTACCTTATGGTATTATAAACACATTTATAAAATGTTTTAAACAAGTATGTATACGAACATCGCATTAATGGCTGCTGCAACCAGACACTCGAGGAAAATACGATGGTAAACCAAGACATTCCAATCACTGTGTTGTTAACTCAGAGGCTTTCACGCTATGAATACGTGTACACTCAATAACAATCTGTTTTGTTCACTGTGTCATATCACCGTAGTTCTATTTTCTTTTCATTTTAAAGTGAAACTATACTGGGCACGTAAGGAATTTGTGCGCATGGGCCGTAACATCCTGCGCACTTAACGATGTTTTGATTTTTTTTTTCCTATTGCTTTACGCCTCGTCGACTTCGAGGTCATTAGAGGCGACAAGGGACTGGGGAGAAGGAACAGGAAGGAATTCGGCCATGGTCCTTTTTTGAAGGAAGTATCCCGGCATTCGCCTGGAATGATTTGGGTAAACCATGGAAAACCAAATCTGCATGCCCGGACGGGGATTCGAACCGCCGTCCTCCCGAATGCGTGGCCAGTGTGTTAACCACGATGCTTTGATGTAAGCAGTTACGACAGTGTCCGCTGTCACTTAAGCTCATGTTAAACATTGAGTATTCGCTACATCGTTTTGAGTTAGTTCGCCTAAAGCGTTGCGTTTCCTCTGAATGTATGTATAAGTGTGAATATATTTAGTCATAAGTGTAACTAATCTGTATCAAAAAATTTAAAGTTTAAATTGCTTTACTACTCATTGAAAATCGCGTAACGACGTCAGATCGTATATTTACAAACAGAGGAGCCGCCATTATCACAAACTGATACATTCACCAGTATTTTTTTTTTTTTTTTTTTTTATTAGTTGCTTTTTGTTTACTTATATTAGTTTCTTTTATTTAGAAGACTAACTTAGGACAAATTTCCTATTTACTATAAAAATGCAACAAAGATAGTATCGTTCGTCCAATTGAGTGCGAAAGAAACATTAAAAATACACAGCAAAAATAAACAGGAAAAATACACAGAACAAATGCGAGTGTACACACTGCTACACGCACCAGATTTTTTAATGGCCTTTGGGTAATACGCCTTACAGCCAGCTACAGTGTTGTGATGTGTGCTGTTTACCTTCCACTAAGTACGTTCAACGCAGGACAGACATAACAATTAAAACTACCCACCTCTGAAGCCGGACTCGAAACGGTAACCCTCCATTACGAGGCCAGAAAACTAGCCTCTTCAATGCCAAGGTCAGCAATCACATTTGCAATAGGAGGATCGCAGGTGCCACTTGTAATGCATATATATTTGATTGTCGAGGTACTCGGAGGTGGGAAAGGACTGGAGGATGAAATTCGATTATGGCATTTAAAAGGAACCATCCATGCATTCGCTTGGAGAGATTTTGACAAATCATGGAGAACCGAAATCTGAATGGCCGGACGGGGATTCGAATCCGCGTCCTCACGATTGCGAGGCCAGCACGCTATTAACCACCCGTCGGTCTCGGTAGTAAAAAATCAGTGCTTTAACTTATCCAACAAGGTAGCTTTCCCTTGAGTCATACCATTGTGAACTGTTCCCAGAGAAAAGTTTTCCACTCTTTCATGACGCTTTCAACTTTCTGCGAAGAAAGTAGGAACCTCTATGCCGAGTCTAGTCGCTCGTTAGGCCACAAACCGAGGTGGCCTTTGTGTTTACGACTCGAGCGCTTCTCACCAGTACGAGGTACTGAGAACACGTGGTTCTCTTGCCCTCCGCTCACCTGGATGGCACGGCGGCGTTTATGTAAATTTCGAACCCATTACTTCGTATGGCATCATAAGTCAGATTCGGTCATGTTTATTCATAGCGGACAGGTGGGCATAAACATGTCCCCCAGTGACGGCGCTTGTCAAGTTCTCCCGCTATCACGACGGGACCGCCAGCAATCAGTCACACCTGAGAATGGTTCATGGTTCATTCGGTGCATATCAACTGTCTATATTGAACGACCTGTCCTGCCACAAAAATCGATGCTCTTGTGTTAGAGAAAATGCAACACGCTTTATGGCGTGAGCTAATGATTTCTACTTAACATATTATGTTGAATTTTTAAATAAAGTTATACGTGTCTATGTAGCTCAGAACGTTAATGTACTGTTAAACTAGGTTTCAATAGTCTAAATCACCAACCGAATCTCGTGGGCGAGAGGTAACGTTCGGACCTGACTTTCGGAAGCACATGGATTCGATCGAACATCCCGATTTCGGCTTTCCGTGTCTTCGTAAACCACTCCAAGCTATTGCCACGATTATTCCTGCAAATAAATTGTGGTCTTTCCGTTTCCTTGCCATACAGCTGCAAGTATTTTTAATTAAGTTAAAAAAATCGTTTTTTTATTAATATAAATTTATAATTCATTTCAAAGGGGGACATCCCTACTTGCGGCCATTTTTACATAGGCAACCCAAATTTTTTATGTTCTTTACATGTGAAATAAATTAATGACACCTACGTCTTCGAGCAGTAAAACTCTTAGTCAAAAAGAATCATTGGACGCTGTACTTAAGGATTCTTGGCGTTTATAAATAACTATGGAAATAAAGAAGTCCCCTCATTTCGCCGTTATACCGAACGCGGCGAGGTACAATGGATCCGGGTTCTAATCTCTGTGCTGATGTATCTGCTATCGTAATGGTATTTTCAGTTTTTTGTAGTCAGATGGAATGCGGTAATAGGCCTGTCTATCCGTCTCGGAAACTACGCCTTACCTAAACAGAAGAAGAACGCAAAGAACATTTGACAAGCGCGTATAGGGTTCATAGAGAAATATAATAAATTGAGAAACAGATTCCAATTAATCAATAACGGAATAATTACTGATAATCATTCTTAAACAACACTGGTAATTCAATTATTGTTCTCCCATCATTAATTTGAATACCGAAGCAACAAGGAATTTTTACGAACCCTTAATCTGACCTTCACACCTAGCAAAACTTTGTTTTGTTTACGTAAAGCAGCTAAGATATACTGTAGCTGGAATTTCACCTTAAATTCTAGATCTACAGAGTCGGAATGGGCAGCTACTTGAAACATTGTCAGCAGATCGTAAAGCAACTAGAATTTACTTTATTTTTATTATCTTTAAGGTTTATATTGACTTTTACGTTTTTGAGCGTTCGTGTCTCAAAACACTTTATTTATTTATTTTTAAATATACTCGCATAAAAAGGCTTTCGGCCATGTCAGCCATATAGCCAGCTACAAGAGTCTTTTTGTTTCTTCAAGTGTGAATGTACCACATCAACGTCATTATTATTTACTCTACAGTACTGACAATACAGGACGGGCACAACACACAATTCAAATCACCCATTACCTCGGTCGGACTTGAACCGGCGACCCGTGCAAAGTGAGCTTGCTAGCCCCTAAGCTAGAAGAGCTGGCTGTGTCTCAAGCATCGTGTTTCTCCTGTGGATTAAATGACAGATTTTTATATACTTTTATAAATATCATTCTTATTTTTATTGTGTTTTATAATTGTTTTGTTGCTCTCTTCTCTTATTGTGTAATGAGAGCACTTAATCGTAACCACTGCCACATTTAGTGTTATGATTTTTGCTGGTCTGCGCGTCGTTAACTAGTGGATATGGGCGATCTCGTGAGGTTCTTGTTGAATAGTAGATAAGACACTTGTCTTAAAAGTTCCCGACCGCTTCGGGATTTGGAAACTACACCAGACATTTGGCTGCTACAAGAGAGTCATAGCTATTCACTCTCGCCACAGCCTATAGTTAATATTTTAAGTGAGAGAATATGTACCACAAATTTAAAAAAAAAAATAAAAACAGTTTCATTCTGTTAAGGCGTGATGCCAGTACAATAATTACAGTTCATAAACCACTTGCAGTCTTAATACCTGATACTCATTTCAATAAAGGAAAGAAGACATTTTTATCAAAGTAAAGACAGAACTCTTAATTTTATACTCGGCAAACGTAGTTCGTCGAGAAACAATGCAGACTGCTAATATGCTGGAGGTGAGAGAAAACGCTGAGTGCTGCCAGTGTTGCGTCCCTAATAGCCGTCCTTGGAGCTGCTCAATTATTCGTCTCTCGGCGCCTCGGCCAGCATTACGGCCGACATAATTGCCATCGCGCCTGCGCGCCTGGGAAACGACCGCCGAGATTACCCTGCGTACTGCCCAGTCAAAAACACTAGACACGTCCAGGCACGAGAGAACGCAATTACTCCTCCATACCACCGCGGCCGTAATGCCCAATTCGTTTTCCCCGCTGACCAAGTTTTTGCTTCTTACAAAGCTTGCTTAACGGATACAAATAATGCTTACACCTATTACTCGATTTACCCGTAGTGCATCCATATAACGTTTCAGTATTAATTAGCACGCCGTGGTTACTTTAAATTACCCAACAGGCCAAGCTAACCGTATCCCAACCAGTAGCGTCGTGCGTGTTGTTCGAAGACCGTCAATTGTTAACCGAGAGAAAGAGTCAGTCTCCAGATCTCTTCTATTTTTATTAATATTATGCGGGTGTGGACCCTGTTGGATCATGCACTGCTTTTGTGATTCGCCTTTCTGATTTGCATAAGGCTCTAATGTTCTCTCCATGTGCTACCTTTCTTTCTTCAGTCCACTTGGTTCCTGGTCTAGTTGGAACTTCATTCTCTGGCTGCACTACCCGTCCTTTGACATTTTGACGGAACACGTTCCAGTACAAAATTTCTGAAGTGCCTATTTGGGCCTCTCTAGATTTTTTTTTTTTTTTTTTTTCCGTCCTTTGACATTTTGACGGAACACGTTCCAGTACAAAATTTCTGAAGTGCCTATTTGGGCCTCTCTAGATTTTTTTTTTTTTTTTTTTTTTTTTTTTTTTTTTTTTTTTTTTTTTTTTTTTTACTTGTGTGATCCGCGGTATACTCTTCAGCTTTCCGACAAGTGTCATGAGCTCGTGTGTAAGTATTGTTGTTGGGAGTTTTTGAACGTGTCCATAAAATTTTAATCTTCCTTTTCTGATGTCCGCTACAAGGATATACAGTTTCTCAGTTGCTTTTCGGGATTGCAGTCTGTACCTGCCTTCTGCTTTCCTAGAATTTTGCTCGTGATCTTTCGTTCTTCCATCAGGATTTTTTTTAGTATTGACATCCATATTTTGTTAAAGGAGTCGCTTGTTCTTCCGTATGCTCTTAACTTTCTGTAGTCGAACTCTCTGTGCTTCTTTTTACTGTATAACTGCTTCATGACTCCTCGAAGAAGATGTCTTTAAAGCTGAATGAGCCTCTTCGGCATCCTTCTGAAGTCATTTTGTGAAACCAGCGAAAACCGAGATCTGCAAGACAGCAACTTTAATCGAAACCGTGCCTTCCAGAATGCAAGGCCCAAATGATACTTATTCGTCAACCAAGCTCGGTCCAGGTTTCCGATAGACGCGATGAACTCCAAGTGGCTATTTGATTGTATTAAGCCCTACTTAAAACATTATCTGGCACTATTTATATTACAGCTTTTCAAAAGGTTGTCTGGTGAATATTGAACTAGGTCACAGTGTTTATCCAAAAATAACTGGTTTCAAAAACATTGTACTGTAGTAAATACTTTTACAATTTTAAGGAGCAAAATTTTCTTTTCTAGTTTCATTTTTTTTTTTTTTTTTTTTTTTTTTGATCAAAAATGAAGTATGCGGGAGAGGTGTCCTCCACTAGTAAAGTGAATGGGACCTACCGTTTTGTGCCCATAGAGCTCAGCGATGGAGGACTACTGTCTTACTTAGGCCACGAGTACTGGAAACATAATATCGGAGAATAAGACGCACTTGACAACTGCAAACATTCCCCTTATCCATATCTCGGGCGGGAGAGTGGCGGAACCCACTCTCCACCACTCTCAAATTTGCGAAATACGAAAGTGAATGTAACTTAGGAAATCTGTTTATATCGCTAGATGGCACTCCTTTTATTTTTTTTCTTGGGACTCATAGTTGATTTACGGCTAGACCTGTTTTCTTGCAGTCCCCTGTCTGACCTATTGTAAAGACTCTGACGTTAACAACAATCCATGTTTCGTTCACAATCATCCAAACACCGTAGGAATAGCGCCATAATATAATCTCTGTGTACTCACATAGGTTTAAAAGCTCTCTTTTTAAAGGAGGAAACATCAGTTCCAGTTTCAGTACAAAGACAGTATCACCACATACCTGTTTCTATTCACCAGAGGAAGCTCATTGTATCCAACGGTTTGTGGGCTCAGCTAAAATCTTTCCTTCTTTCGTCACTTTCTTTTTTTCTCCCAGCAGTGCTATACGTAACCCATCAGGCGGGAAATGCGCTGCCCGCATTCCAGAAACCGAACACCGCAGGAGAGCGTCGTATAGAAGTAGCAGAGGGTAGCCAGGTGCGGATTCCTCTTTCCGGGGCCCCTTTGTAAGCGAGAAGGTGTTGATACCCCTGGCTGTCCCAGGTAGGCCGGCAATCATCTCACACCTCACCTCACAGGAACGGTACAGTCGCGGCACGGCACGAGGGAACAGGAGCCCAACGGAAAAAAAATTAGGTCTTCTTTGGACTTCATTTACAACACAAAGGCACACTGATTCAGGACGCTGAATCCCTGTAACACACCGGTACCTTCATTCAGTAGATCATGAAAACCGTGAAAAATACACGAACTGGTTCACTCATCATGTGTGCAGACTTTGTGCTCTCACAGTCTGTTACCTAGAGTTTACTACCCTGGGAACTATCTACACTTAGCAACCTCCTCTCCCCCCCCCCCCCCCAACCATTCTGCGTGAGAAAAGTACAAATCTGTACTATCCCAACACTTTCATCAGGGACCGTCAATAAGCCACGTATCTCCATTTTAGCCTCATGTGTACCTCCCCCCCCTCTCCTCCACGTAGCCATACGTGACTTTTTTCTTTACTCCCCCCCCCCCCCCCGCGTAGCATGTAGCTTTTTTCCCTATTGATTCCAGAAGGCTGTATTCTCTTGTCAGATTATTGTAAATTACGAACGGGGATAATTAAATGACGGAAATAACTGTTCACGTGCTGTTGTGTGTTCTGTACCTCACTTTAGCTGTGCAAATAATATGAATGGAAAGCTACGTGACTTGGCTCGGAACCCCCCCCCCCCCCCCAAGTAACCCAGCGTAGTTTTCCAGCCAACCCCGTCCCCCCCTCCTAGACCAATCCACGTAGTTTATGGACACTCCCTAAGAACTCAGCTCAACGAAACACTCCAGACAAGGATGATAACCTCATAAAGTGTTCATAGGTGCATGACCTCAGTGAAAACGTGCTGCAGTACGTAGCTTCAGTATCATGATAGTGAACCCACGTTGATGTCTTGTCACCAAGTTCCCCTGATCTCATCCTGATAAAACACACCTGGGAGGCTATGGGAGGCCAGTTCCGCGCCCACAAACCACCGGCCAGTAATTTAAGAGAACTGCATGACCTGTTGGCAGACATCTGATGCCAGATAGCTCGGAAAAACTATCAAGGACTCCATGCCATGCTGAATCACTTCTCTATAGTGTTCCAAGGGTGGACCAATGCCATTAAGCAGGTGGCCATAATATGTTTTGGCTCATCGGTGTATATAATTCATGCTGTATACTAACCATAAAAAGTTGTAGATCAACATCGTTTAGACAATATTAGTGAAGACATTAAACAAGTAACCAGAAGGGAAGGCGGTTTATAAAATTGGTAGCATGAAGTTATACCGAGTAATAACGTTTAATTTGTACCGAACAGTGGAAGTGGTTGTAACATCTGTTAGTCAGGATCTATTGTTTTAATTACCAACAACCGTTAGTAATCAGCGAGTACAATTCGATAGACTATATCTGCAATAAAATTTGAAATATGTAGATAGTACTTTTAACTTTAAAATTGTTAGTTTCTGAATTAGAGGTGCATATTTATGTGTTAGGAATTTTTCTCATGAAGTTGGTGATATATGTTCCACTTAAAAAAACAGAATGAGGTTAGTTATAAAGACAACGACATGTGCAAGAATACTTTGCTAACTTAAAGCAGGACCCACACAGGCTTATGTTCTGAGATCGCACAAAAGTTTATTTCTGCAACTGTAGGTAGTAATCAGCGTTACGATAAATTGGGTAATACAATAAAAATGATCTTTCATGAAGAAGATAACATCAAGTAAAACGTATGGATGTATAGGATATAACACGTGTTCGAAAAATTTCTTCCTACACATACACGGTAAAAAAAATCCAAGAAAACAGATTGTCTATGTAAACAATATAATACACATATCAGATATTACGAAGTCAATAAGCAAAGAATATGGTCTATCATCTTTATTGCTCGAAATTTGTGGCGAGTTGACAAAGGCATATGGATAATGCATTACAAATTATTTAGTCATTGATGCCACAGACAAATTAGGACAGATTTTTTCAATAATGTGTTAATAAATACCCGGAGACTTTCTCTGAACAAGTTGAAACATAACGCTCCGACAAGTGTTCGGTTCGTACAGCTTCTGTAATGGTTCTTGGTGGCAGAAGGAGCGATATTGCGCAGTCACGCCCCCGCCCCCCCCCTCCCCCTCCCTAATGACTGGACACTCGCTCTCCAGCTCACCTTAACGGATTTCTAAATAAAACGTCCGCTGCGCCCAATGAAACGGCAATGACGAATCGCCTTCTGCCGTACCCTCTTCAATAGACTACGTTACACGCACGATTCAAAGCCTCCTTTTGTTGCAGTCGTTGAAAAGCATTCCTGAATATCTTCTGAGACGGCATTTGAATCCTTTCGGCGTGGAAGCGGTTCCATCGCTTCTCTTGATAGCGCGACTCAGACCTGTAATTAAAACGTCTAACCGCAGTAATTAGCGCGGTTCCTTTAACTCCGCTGCAGTTATATCAGATCGTTTTGTAACTGGTCACAGTCTGCGACCCTCATAAAGTGGAAGAGAGAGAGCAGAAACCAGCAACTGTGCAGCAGCAGTGTTCTACACGTCTCTACTCTGTGGCGTAATATACGTCTGATCAAGATCTACGATCGTACATTTGATTAATAACACTAACGCAACCCTGTTCGCTGAACTGTAACGTTTGGGCCTGGTTTTCGAAAGGCCGAGAGATAAATTCCCCGGCCAGTGATAACGATTTTCTAGGATTTCCCGAATTTACTGCAAGAGAATCGGCAAAAATAAAAAGTTTTTCCTTCTTCTCCTGGATTCTAAATCCTTACAGTAACGAGCTCACGAAATGCGTGATTCTTGTTTTACACTGACCGTTGTATGCTTGGCAATGCATCCTTGTCCAGTACAGAAGCCGCGAGTTGTGGCGACCACCAACTGCGTTGCAAACATTCGAAGCATTTTCTGAGAGATACGCGACAACAGGTGATAAATGACGTAAGTATCCGGTCCTTGTAAGCTCCAGTTGCCTATAATACACGTTAACGTGAAAGGTGTTTTAGAGTAGCTTTACGGGTGTGGTTCGAGAGCAGTATTGCATCTACATAGTACCCTCTACAAACCCTACGAGTTTGTATTAGCAGTTTCCGAACCGTTGTTCAATGGTAATGCAGCCCTGGTGGGTGAACTATAATCAGGGTTTGATATTCAATCCTGTGAACTCGATTTTACTTTTCTATGAAATCTCTAAGCAACGCCATGTATTTTCAATTTATTCACTGATGATGCCCCATTCCGTAAGGGCGAAACGTGTCTGAGATCATATGAATTAAAAAAATAGTTGTTAACAGACGGTGTTTTCATTTACAAATGCTTTACCAATGGTTTCAAAAAGCGCGATACAGAATATGATGACAGTATGTAAAAGCGAAAACAGATCGTTAGTAATATGGGAACAAGTCTCGTTCCTTCCCCAAAGACAGCTGTTTTTTTTTCGGTGCATCGGAATCGGGTACTTCTACATACGGACGTGAATATGCAATCTGAAATAAAGTTGAAGATATATCTTCATGAAGCTCCGCTTAAAAATCATATTGTGGGAATGAGGTGATATCCGTGATACTGTTTCCACGAAGATTTGTAGCCACTGAAAGTCAGAGATTACATTCATAAATCCAACACTTATCAAATTCTGTGCGATTGGTTTGAGTACAGAACACTAAAGTAAAAAAAAAAAAAAAAAAATGTGGAGCAGTGCGCATTGCTACGTGTATGTGCCTGGAAATTCAGGAGATTGTTTAAGTAAAATGTGACTTTGAACTGAATTTTTTATTGCGGTGGAACTTATACTTCGGTGCCAATGTCCCTAGTCATCAAATTACCTCTTTATTATAACTTTTATTATTATATTATAAACTTTGAGTGTAGAATTCCAGCACCCATCTAGTTTTGCCATTTACGAATTTTAATTTTAAAACCGTTCAGCGTTTTTTATAAATTATTCATCACTTTCCTTGGTAACTTATTACAATCCATGACTTTCTTTACCCACAAAACAAAATTTTCCCTCTCCCTTAGGCATGAAATCGAGAGACAGCTTGTGGTCATGGTCATTTTTTCCTTTCCATGCGTTACTCCTATTTCGTCAATCAATATCCATCAAAGCCGCATCATCAAAATACGCCTTGTACACTCCCAGTACTCTCTTTAGGTTTCTCCCGTCTTCCAGTGAAATGTAAAAGCTGCAAAATATCTAGGCATAACATACAGTAATTTGAAGTGAGATTAACATATGATTGTTATGTACACAAACGAACTGCAAACTTCGTTTGATTGAAATTCAAGGAAAACAAAAATGATGGAGTAGTCGTTGTTAAAATTCTTCAGTCCAATAAAAAATCCTAATCAGAAGTTGATAATAAAGTATCTCGAATTGATTATAAACGTATTTTCGAATCTGACAGATAGATTGTGATAGGGTAGGCGGAGGAAATTGCGAACAGATGTATCGGAAAGACCGCGTTGCGTTAAACATGAGACCCCTGTCGCGGTCATTTCGCCCGAGGGTGAGGAATTACGCGCGCACTGAAAAACACTACTGTGGCGTTTAATGACGTCGGGTGGACTCGAGCAGACGGCTACATCAAAGTGAGTAAGCGGCATTAAAACAGTACCAGCAGCTGCAGCCGCCGCACAACAAAAACGACAGCCACGTGCAGTGCAGTCGAGGGCCGAGCGGCCAAAAGGAACACGCCGACCAGCCCCAGCGTATCATGCAACCACTCAGGGTGGGGGGGGGGTTGACGTATCCGAGCTATCGCTGTTGTGTTCTCCTTATTAAGACTGCATTAAAAAGCGTTCACAGTGGAGCCGGCTCGGTAACGCTCTGGCCTCGCATTCGGGAGGACGCGGGTTTGAATCTCCGTTCGGGCATCCAGATTTGGGTTTTCCATGGTTTCCCCAAATCCCTACAGGTGAATGCCGGGATTCTTCCTTCAAAAAGCCATGACCGAATTCAGTGCTCGAAATCGACCGGGCGCTAGGCGTAATTACGCCTGAATTTTTTCATTTTACGCCTGCAATCTCCGTCAAAGGCGTAAAAAATACGCCTAGGCATTAAAATTGAAAAAAAAAAACATTTCAATACTACTTTTTTGTTTTGTATGTTCAAGGTTTAATTCTAATAACTAATTATAATTCCTGCCGCATTGTTGATCTATTTCAGAGTTTCAAATATTACATTTCTGAAGTTCAGAAGATGTTGCAACAGTTTAGGTGAAGTACCGCTAAATAAAAGACAATTCTAGTTCGAGCGTTTTTCGTTTAACAAAGGAAGTGAAGATGTCTCGTAAAATTACTGACTTTATATCAGTTGTAAAGCCGAGTAGTGGTGATAAAAATATCACCAGCACCGGTAAACGAGGAAGGCCAGAAAATGAAGAAACATCAGCTCTTCGGCTATTACCAATAGGCCTGGTTCGACTTCACGCAATCCAGGGGGTCAACAAGCAAGTAAACAAACAAATACAGTTAGTAACTCATCACCTACTGTGCCTATTGAAGATCGTTGTGTAAAATTCAAAAGTTATTGTAATAAATACAATAAAATCAAGAATAACCGATTTCACAATTTTGGTACATAATATATTGGCATATTTAGACCTATTTACAGTTTTAAATTGTGTTGAAGTAGGTTGTAAACTATAAAATCTGTATTTTTCATAATTATAATATAATTACGCCTAGACATTTTTATTTTACGCCTGAGTCTGAAAGTTAGGAGTAACAAATACGCCTGGGTTTATAAACCAATTTCTAGCACTGACCGAATTCCTACCCGTTCCTTGTGCCCAATCCCATCCTGCCTCTAAGAGGTATACGAACATAAGTAAAAAAAAAAAAAAAAAAAAAAAACGGCTCTGCCCACAAAAATTATAAATGTATGCAATATTAACTGGAAGTAAGGTCTCTGATTACCTCTCCGTAGCAGCTGTCCTGGGAAATTTAACTGCGGTGGTTTTTCCTTGCCTTTCCCAGAGATAGTAGCATGCGAAGCTGTTGCCATTTCTGTAGATGACTGTGGTTGATGTTTACAATGCAGTAAGTTGTTTCAGTTGTTTCTCAGATGAGAGTGAAATTAGGTGCCAGCACATTCAGGTCTACTCTTCCGAAAGTCACAAAAGCAACGCCAAGTTTCTCCACATGCACTGTGGAGAGGAGTGGGATCTGGTACACAATCCGATGATTTGCAATCGTGTACCACCGTGTTCCTACCAAACCGAGACGATCCAGTTGAAAATTTCTTCCACATCCAGGACTCTAACCAGCCTTGATTCCACGGAGTAGTTGTGGCAGCATATGAACTATTTCCCAGACAAAGACAAAAACGAATGATACAGACCAAAAAAATCTGGGAGTGCAGTAGTATTCTAAAATCTAATCAGCGGTGTTTTGAAAACCGAGTTTCGAAGGCACAATCTGTCGAGCTACCCATACATAAAGTGTCTGTAATTATCACAGGGAAGACATGGGGTTAGGATGAATACTGATTCACTTCAAAATTATTTTTGCTGCGAAGCAACCCGATGAGTCAGTTGGAAATATCTCGCCATATTTTAACATTGGATTCCGACCAAATGATTTATACCCGATGGAGATTAACTTGGTTTAGATAAGAATCTGAACGTAATCCAAGTAACACCAAATAATGTTACTACTGTATTTAAAAAAATTAATGTTCCTTTGCTGAAATCACCTTTCACAAACTTATTAATTGAACGCGAAAAACACATGGTCGAGCGTGATGATGTTAATTTATTTGCTGTCTGCCTTTTATTCCATTAATTATCATCTAGGGCAGCTTCTATTAATAACTGAGATAATTTCTTTTCCGAACCGGTAGTGGAGAAACAAAGAACTGCTCGAGTCTTAACTTCCTTGTATCTAGGAACAGGCGGCATAAACAATAGAATGTTCCGGTTCCTTTTTACATACAATCTCCCCAACCATGACTTGCCTTTTTAGCCGTTAATATAACGGAGCTGTATCTATAATTGAAACGAATACACCCAAATAGACAGTCATTTAATCACAAGGACGAAATAAATTTTATGTTTGGTATTATTATTTTCTGTTTATTTTATTTGGAACGCAACATATTTTAAACATTTCCGGATACTGTCTTGCGGTTTTTTCGATTTGACAGAAGGGTCTTTTCATTGTCTTTTAAGTTGAACATAAACCATATGGGTGAAATTGTCTCCTGCTGTTTCTACTACTATCTGTCCACTGTGACCATTCTTTTACTCCGCACCTCAAGAAATTTAAAGCTTTGATGAAGTTTGAAGGAGTTTGAAGAGCATTTTTGTGGTATAAGAGTTTCTTCGAAGTTTTTATTTATTTATTTGATAGCGGAAAACGGTAACATATGAGGGTGTACGATTCGGTCCAAATAACAACACTAACAGGTTGAAATCCACGTAATGTATAGCTTATTTGTAAGCAAATAGCGTCGCTCCAAATAATAATTAACTTCTCTACATCACAGTGTTCCCTTGCTTGAAACAAATAACAAACACTATTATTCTAATGTTACACTAATTTCAAATGCATTAAACATAATTGACTTTTGATTTCTTAATGATTCATACCACAAATTTGAGATGACAGTAGAAACACCAAATTGCGAGCCAACCAAAATTGGTTTCGTTGACTTTTTTTTTTTAATGATTGAAGAGAGGTTTAATTCAATACATAATATTATAATTCAGCCACTTCCGAACGGAAACTCACAAGGCCACTTGATTTCGTTAATCGTGAACTTCAAAGGTTGATAAGTGTATTTTTGTTTGTGAAATGTATCATTTGTGAAGCAGAGATTAGGATCTGTCTGAGCATTCATTTAGATGATTGTGGGAAACCGCCTGAAAACCGTACAGAGGGACAAGGACTTGATCGTAGAGTCGTTATATCACATGTGCATAAATGTGCATAAATGAAATTAATACGGCAAACCTTCTGCAGTTGCTTCTTAAATGATTCCAAATGAAACATCTTCTCTTGAAAACTGTTTGATGAATTATTTATTCTCAGATGCGTTCCGGCATTATAACGCAACGCATCGTCAGTGACTGTAAATATGCACAGTGATGTTGATGAATTCTGGACAACACTACGTAAATTTACAGTCACTGACGATGCTTTTCATTACAGTGACGAAACGCGTGTAAGACTAAATAATTCATCAAAACAGTGTTAACTGAATCGCTTTCATTTATAAACATAAATGAAATTCATTATAAACATACTCAAGTATACAATGAAAGTAGTATTAAGCATGCATTGTCGAATGTCTTGCGTATTCATTCTGATTACTGTACTCCACACAGACGAGAGAGAAGTAGCTTTCATATCACATTTTACAGCCGAATCAGCTAAAATGGATTTAGAAAATGTATTCTCTTTATTTTCTCGAATTTATTGAGAATTCGCCGGCAAAATTCAAGGTTTCGTTGGTTACGCTTGTGAAGACATGTCGAGGTGAATGGCAGGACGTGTTTGTTATCGCAGACGTAATTGGCAGCAGTTAAGGCAGACGAGCGTTCTTCCACTCCGGCCTTCAGTCTCTCCCAAAACAAGATGCCCTCTGTATTTGACACGTTGCCAGAACATTCATTTTAACCTCACCGTCCAATATATCTAAATGATGAATAGGAAGGGGCCGAGATTAAAGACCATGGAGCTAGCTGCCAACCATTTTATTTCTGGAGCGGCATTTCTTTTGAACGTGGCAGATGAAGTTCTCCTGCTTTTTTTTATGAGGCTTTTCATCTCGTCAACGTCGACGTCGTTTGGGTCGGGAGAGGATTTGGAACAATGAAGGAAATGAATTCGGAAACGACATTTTTGAAAGAACCATCTCGTCATTCAACTGTGGTTATTTATTTGTCGTATGGCTAAGCAACAAATGTAAAACATAAATATATACAACGACAAGAACGTTGGTAACATTCACAAATCGATGTCCAGTTGTTGCAGCCATGCTATGAAGGAAGTTGTAGCACTCAAAACGTCTTGAAAAGGTTCATCGTACTTCCTTGATGTGCCCCACACTCTGGGATGGAGCTCCGCAGTCACTGACAGGAGAATCACGAAGTCCCCACTTACAGAGCACCGCGTTGCATTTCGCATGGCCTGTTCTTAGGCGATTTATTTTGACCCATTGTCTCTCTTCAGATGGGATCTCGGAAGTCCATCTGTAGGATCTTCAATGTATTAATGTTTCACAGATGCAGAGTTCCAGCTTTGCCATCATTTTTCCTCTACATCGAAGTCAAATACATCATGCAATATTGGATTTTTTTTTTAATTAATGGCATTCGGCTACTGAGGTCACACAGCCAGCTCAATGTGATTCTGATTCTTTCAATGTATTAGTTTCTCCAGTGTACATATTTTCAAGTGTAATCACAAGGACACTACAACACAAACACGACATTCGCAGACACAACACTTTAACACCCATGCCCGCGGCCGGATTCGAACCGGCGACCATCGGCTACCTACGCCCCTACGCTACGCTACCGAGGCCGGCCATATTGGATTTCTGCATTAAAGACGAGTGGGGGGTACGTCATTAATTACGCATTTAATTAAATTAATTAATGACGTACCCTAAGATACAGCATTTTATAACGATATGAGAGGAATCATTTATTTGCCAGTACAAGACTCGCTACGGTCTTTTCAATCTACTAAAATGTTTTTGTTGCTTGTGAAGTTTTGCAGCGTGGGTCAAGCAGCAGCTTCCGCACCTCGGATAGTTCCCGTTGGCTCTTGGTGGTATATTGGCTGCTGCCGCTTTGCGTGGTTTGTGCCCCCGCTGGGCGCGTCGCATACCCAGGGTATTCGAATTACCTGGCAGGAGACAAGCCTGCGGGGCCAATCTGAAAGAGCTCGCTCGCATTCACGTCTGGCCGGACATAAATGGCTGTTGTGTGGCGGGCCGGGTCGGGTTACACGAGGCGTCCTGCTGACGGCCATTGTGCCCGCTCCGTAATTAGCTGCCGCCCTTTGTCATATCCCAACGGGCACGGCAGGAAACTTGCGTCAGCCCCCACTAATCCACAATCCACAGCTGATCTCAACTTAAGTGGATTGATTTTGGGAAACTACTTACAAATATAATGAACGGAGAGTGGCCAGGTGACTCAGTGGTTAAGGCGTCTGACTGGAGTTAGAAAGGTCCCCGATTCAAATCTCTGTCTCGGTGCGGATTTTCATAACCCAACTTTCAACCTTTGGCACAGCTTGGGACGCCAAAACGCTTCCGTGTTTCGGATTCCACATTAAACTGAATGTCCTCTCCAGGGCTAACAACGCTAGTTGTAACAATGATTTACACACATCCTAAACAAATGTAAGTCAAACGAAGGGTTAACGTGGTCCTAGTTGACCGAAACGAACATACATACATATGAATGAAATTTTTCCATGCACTGAGTACTAAACACTGTGTCCATTCAGCTTTTTACCCTAAAACGCTTCTTTTCTTGGTCTCACGTTATAACCATTCTGGGCTACGTAGACAACAGAAGTTCGCACAAGTAGCTAGTATGAACCAAGAGTGAGGGAGGCCCCACCATAGTTATAATCAGATTTGTTAGATCCGGAGCGTTCATCCTCACGGTGAAATGATTTTGTTACCAACTGCCATATGCGTTTATTATTTTCTTTATACGCGTTTTTGAAGTGAAACTTCTTTGGCGGCGGTATGGAGGAATTTGATAGCGTTACGAGCTATGCGTTACATGCCAAGTGCGTATGCGTACTTAACATTCTGTGTATACAAGCAACTGTCATTTAAGCTCATCTAAAACAGTCAGTATACACTACAGCGCTTTGAATTAGTTCGCTATTCGTTTTCTATGTACGTGTGAACATATGTGTTTCATGAGTCTGCAAACACTGTATCAAAAAATTTTCAAGATTAATTGTTTTAACACTCTCTGAAAATCACGTGACGATGTCAGATAGTATGTTTACATCCGGACTAGTCGCCATTATTAAACAATGATACATAGTATTTTTAGTGACTTTTTTGTTTACATTTTGGTTGCTTTTTGTTTAATTACATTTTTTCGACGTAAATTCATTATTATTATTATTTGCTCTAAATGCTATTATGGTAAGAAAATATATCGCGATACATTTAATGTATTAATGGGTGTCTTGAACGTTAGATTATGTTACGAATACTTCTTACGCTGCCTATAAGTTTAAAAGTTTTCTCAAATCGCGATAATTTATCGCACCATTTACACATGCATTCCGGTATATTGCGATAAAGTGTATTCCCTCACTAAAGCGGTTTGATGACTTGGTTTCAGGGCAAGTGACTTGGAACATGAAAATTCCCCTATCCGACCGGAATTTCTACCAGTACTTAACCTTACATTTATAATTATTTCTGACACTTGTCTTGTAGTTTGTAACAACTCTGCAATTGGTCCCTTCTTCGGATTCCACATTACAGTGTAGGCTCTGAAGGGAAGGATCTGGCCGTCCAACCACTGACATAGTATGCTCACTTCGGGAACATAAAACCAACCTTCCGGTTTTAGATGTAGTTAAATACTCTTATATTTATTTACTCGTGAACATTTAACTTTCTGCTGTCCTCAAAAGAAGCAGATCGCATCAATGGATTAAATTCCCTCCGCAGTGGGAACATATGACTGGAGATGTTATCCACCAGCGTGTGTTGAATTGTCTCTGTCGTGCCTGGAATTCAGGCAACCATAGTGACATCAATGCTGCGGCGTTAGTATAGACACTACGCAAGCAGGAAGTAGCTATCTCGACTGCATACCACCACGATCAGAAAAATCGTATTTGTTGTTTACACTTGATCGTTATGCCTGCTTGTCCGACTAACAGCAACAAGAGTTCAATCAATTTTGATTTTTATTGAGATTGCGCAAAAATATTCATATTCAGATTAGCTTTTATAGAATATAGGCTCATTAATTTTTTTATATTCAATATTGAACGTCACTCTTGGAATTTAGATATCTGGGAGATGGTTTCCCATTGCTGTTGTCTTTAGGCTAAGTTGTGTACCATACTGAACGAGAGACCAAGATATCATTATCTGTCAGTTAACTAAATGAACTTTCCATTTTACATTTTCATGGTTTAGCAAGAGCGAAATGTTTATTTCATCACATGAGGAGGTCATGAAACGAGGTAAAAAGAGGCTTACGCAAATTGGTTTGCAAGGTGGTCTTATTGATGAGAAAGATGACTCGCCATTCTTGGTATCTGCCTTCCAGCATCATGAATCAAAAACTGTTGCTTTGCTATCTCATCTGAAATGATTCAGAAATTCCTCGGAAGATATAAGTTCATTACGTTTCTTTTCTGTTTTTTACATTCCATTTTCGTCTCAGTCGAGGAATATTTACACAAGCAATTCTGTTAAGTCCATACAAATAAACTGCTGGCTGGGTGAATGTGCGAAGGCAGTTTGAGGAGTTTGTTGTTACAGTACAGAAAACATATGTGCACTTACAGCCACTGAAGTTGCATCTTACCACAAAGGCGAAACGATTCTGATGAATTAATATCAATCAATACAGTTGTTAACGGACGTTTGTCTACATATCTCAATACGTTTTAGAATTAAGTGCGGAAAATTAAGCAACAAGCAAATTATTATTATTTTTTTTCCCCAGTATCGTCACGGGTCTGAAATAGTTCAAGTTTTTAGGTTCAAAGATTATGACCGGTCGACCTGATCAGGCCAAATATGAATTAGGCCTGTGTTTCACCCTGAGGGTTCACTCTGTAAAATTTGAAGAATTTATATTTAAAGAAAGTGCGATTATTCATTTCAGAAGCAATTGACTGAGGCTGCCCAAACATTCATAATGTAATTTTTGGTCATGGCGTCCAGGCCAGAGAACTTACTTCAGATTCCAGATTGTGAGTGTTACTTAATAGTTGAGCAACTACGAAGTAAAGGATTCCCAGAATACGAGGTTAGGTAACATATCTGAAGTCTGATGTACGCAAATAAATGGCTATTAGTCATACTGCGCTGCCGTACGCTGTTTCTTTTTACTTACTTGTTAAAATAATAAATTATTATTTAATATAATATAATACACCTGTTCTCGGAAGTTGGTTTGAGTAGTCTTCGGTTTACTCAGTACACAGATGAAAAGACTGGTGGTGAAAGGGTTTCATTTAATGTTGTACTGACGTTACGTTATCTCGCATAAAATGTTTATTTCTCTGGCTAGCCATAAATTTCTACACTTTCTTAACGCACATTCAACAGTTATTAGAGGACAAATGTTTGGTTGATTTTATATTCTTTTGCGGCTCCTCAAAGGCCGGTTGTAAACCGTCAGAAACAGCGGCGGTCGTAACTGCCGGCAAATTGGATTGCAGCGCGCCGTGCTTCCTGCCCGGCTGGTAATGAAGCGACGGACTCACAGGCGCTCTCTGTTCGAGCCAGCCCGCCATCACAGTCCACACGAAACAAAACATCTGACATCATAAAAATAGACGCTACCCTACCCCGATACGAAAGTAACCAAACCCGGACCGCCACCTTATTTCGCTTGGATGGTGCTGCAGTCTGGCAGCATATATTTGAACATGTCGCTATCGCAAGAAATGATGTATTTTGAAGTCTGCAGGGTTGGACAGAGACAAGTATCTCGCCTGTTACGGTATTAGAGCTTTCAGCAAGAGTGAAAGGTGATGCCGAGGTGCATTAAACAGCGTTTTTATAGGGAGAGAGTAACAATCTGTTGATGGCAATGTCTTTGGTAGATACTATTTTATATCACTGCGTAACTTTTTACTCTTATATCTATTCAACATTCTTTTTAAATGCATGTAACAGCCAAGTCAAAGACATCCAATGTAGGACCCCTCCATAATTCATTTTCGTGAATTTGTAAAACTGGTCTTAAATGCTGATTCAGATGGCCAAATCAAATAAAAACATTGGTGTAAAAATGTGGGGCCTTCTATCGTTAGTGGAAGATCTTAGTAGTGTAGAAATTTATCGCTTTTTCTTAGATGGTAAATTATCAAATGTTATGATTGTCACATAAGCTAAATTGTTTATACCACATGGTAAAATGTTAAAATCAAACACTTCCATATTCTTTTTAATTTTAATTGACTTTTCTGTTAATTTTGTGTATATTCTTAACAGAGGTCCGACTTTAGCTACCTTTTTCTCAGAGACTGTTTCTGTAACTTTTAACTAATAAATGAATTTGAAGACTATGATCAGATTTACTAACTTCTATAATGTAGGCTGTTAGAAAACATTCCAGAGAACGTATTCAGCTGTAGTAAACGCAATTAATGACGATACTGAAAAAAAACCAAAATGGGATTCCGACTTTGCTTCCTTTCCTCTATTTTTTGCTTTTACTTTCTGGTATGCGACTAGCATCTCTTGTATTTTCAGAATATTGCTCGCTCGGATTCAGAGTTCCGTTTTGTTTAAACATTTCGCTCGTTTCATAACGAGAGGCCTAATATGTTATCAGTCTTTTCCAAATAGCTGTCTCAGGTTTTACGTAAAATTTGAATGAAACTCGCTATGTTAAGCTCTGCCTCTGGTGAAGAGCAACTTCGGTTATAATGATTCGTTATCCACAGTATCTCCACAGTAACAGCCGGCTTCACCAGTGTGCAAATCATCCGACGTTTTGTCTCAATACTTATGACTATGCTCCTGTATAAAGTGCTTATACTTAGGATGCGCATGCAACGGTGGGTGTCACTTCCGTCTGACTTCAACCGGTGTGAAAGTATCTGTTCCAGGAAACAGTAGACGGAACAGCCCCTGACAACATTTACGCCTATATTCTGAAAGTCACCAAACTGTCGGTGGAAGCCACTGCTTTCCATCAGAATTAATTTCTGCTCTCTACATTAATAATCCAAACAGTACGAGTGAAGTACGAATACATATAGGCGTCAATATGACGCCTTATTTTCACAGGTCCTGTATGCGTTATAAAAATATAGTTCTGGCAGAAGTATCTCACCGTTCAGGTGTCACTTTATCATCATCTTAAACACAGACCCTCCCTCCCCTTCTCGCATTTAAACGCCGATTACCTTAATTTGAGGAATTGAATGTGTCTACACTAATCAGAAAACCATCATTACCAATTACGATTATGTTATAATTACTTCCATTAAAATATGAATACAGCTAAAGACACTGATTAAAGAATCAAGTGAAATGTTTGTTTCTTTCTCCTGAACACAAGGCACTTGCTGGATGGTTAAAAATCTGCACAATGTTGATGATTCAGGGATATATGCATGCTCACCGTGAAGGGCTTGTAGTAAATGAAAGCAAACGGTTCGTAAATTTTTATTATGGGACTATGCCACACATTCTACTGTACTAGATTACCGTGAGGAGATTTAAACTGGTTTCTATACACCAAGCGTGTTGGGTGAGCGGTGATGCTCTGGTCTCGCATTCGGGAGGAGGCGGATTCGAATCCCTGTCCGGCCATCCAGACTCGGGTATCCCATGTTTTCCCCAAACACCCCAGGTGAATGCCGGGATGCTTCCTTCGAAAGGCCACGGCCGAATTCCTTCCTGTTCCTTGTCCTGAATCCTTTTCCGCTTCTAATGACCTCGATGTCGACCAGACGTAAAGCTATAAGCAAAAAAAAAAAAAAAAAAAAATCTATGGCTGTCTTGACTTATCCAGTGAGCAGCTGACCGTGACTCGTGCTATGTCGTCCCTGGCTAATTGCCGACCCGGAGGGACCCACTGCCTTTGAGCTGCCGCTCGCCCCCTCCCTGTCCCTACTGGAGGAGTGTTTCCGGTGGGTCTGCAGGTATAGGGGCAGATAAGCTGCGCCCTAGAATTACAGCCGGAGCCGCCATAAAGATACAGCGGCTTCTTCTTTGTGCATTCCGGTCGTCCTGAGTGGAGTGCAGGCAGTAAAGGGAATGACAGGGGGGGATTGGAACGGGGTTGGAAAACGATACCTCTCCACAAGCAGCTCTTCAGACGGTGAAATCGCAACTCAACGACGTTGATCCATTCACGTTCACGCATGTAACTATCACATACTCTAATTCGCAAAATGAGGTAACTCAATGTGATCTCGTTTTCTTGTAATAGTTTTATTTAATAAATAAACCTAATCATAACACGTAACATCTGCTTTATAAGATACCAGGAAACCATTTTTTCTTATCCAACACAACATTCTCCATTGCAATGATTGTCCAATCACTCAGTATTCTGATATTAAAATGGCGTATCTATAGAAAAAATTATTTGCTGTCTTCACTTCTGTTCGAGAGTGATTTGAAATGTTCTCGACATTAACCGTGCCACCTACGTCGAAACTTAAAAATTCACGAAAATTCTTGCTCGCCTTACTGGAGATCGAAATATTCCCGGTTCTCGGCTGGTGTTTTGAAAGGTCCTTAACCGGGCGTAAGGTGAAGTACGCCAGAATGCCTCCGTGGTTCGGATTCCAATTGTAGATCCCCTATAGATGGTAGAATTACCGAGCTAGGTAAGTTAGCCACAAGAGGCGCATTGTCCGGCTAATCGAAGACTCTGTCACTTGGCGTTGAATAATCCTTCGTAATATCCCTACCAACAGTGCCATGCGATGATTTGATTTTGATTTGTTGCTCACCATGCACTATATACAAATATATGTTCCTCATGACATTCTCTACTTTTTGCTATAACAAACCGAACCAACTGAATCATGATGGAAGACGCTCTGTCAGTAAGCAGTGTGTTTACGCGATTGAGGTGGTCTTGTAAGAAAATTTTTGTTTTTGCGTTGTAAATTTTTTTGGCTCAGCGCAGTCGGTGTTTACGGAAAGTGATTAGTTTAACAAGTGTGTTCCTATGTGATTAGATCAAAACAACTGCTAGCGCTGTCTACAATCGAGGCATAGAACTGCTGCTAAACAACTTTTCCAAACGGACACCGTAACAGGTTCTACCGTTGCTCTAGCTGTGACATGTAATGTCGACCGTTTGACTCATTTGCACTGAACAACCGAACTGACGCTAAGTACCAGGTATCAGATGGAAACGTGTTGTAGAGCCTGCGAGGTGTGTGGTCGGCCACACAATGTCCTGGACGCCTGGAACCGCCACCGGCAGCTTGCTTTCCGGTTTCCTGTCAAGCTGTCTCACGCGAAACTGTATCACAGAGAAAGCTACCCAGCGCCTCGACCACCTGTCGCTCAGCTTGCCTGCTCCTACATAGCGGTTGAGAGCAAAATATTCAGCGGGCTGTGAATGTGCAGTCACATATCCAGTGAAGTAAAGCGGCCCCTCTTCGCCCACTCATTCTTATATAGCTTCGTTTTAAGCCAACTCTTAATAGAATATGGCCGCATTTTTTAGTGAAACTTTCTTGCCTGTTTTAAATGAAACATTGAAGAATGCTATTATTAGATTCTATTTCACCTTCATTTGACGCCAACTTAATGCCATTTATTGGTTCTTGTTTACAAGTTTGGAGATATGTGTATTTATCGGAACAGCAACCCGGCACCAGCCGATTGAGTGAAGCAAATTACGAACACAACAAAAACACAATTATTATTAAAAACATATTGAAATCAAACTTAAGTATGCATAAAGCCATGCGGTCAGAATCGAGAAGGAAGACGTTCAGTGCATCAATGTATCGTTGACTACAAATCAATTTCGTCATTAATAGTTACTGTTGTTGGAGAGTGTAAAACGATTATACTAATACAGTAGGTATATCTATAAATAATTGTCACAAAGATTAATTCTGTGGGGATAGAAAAATGAAGACATAATATTAGTGCATATTTTACACATGTTCTTCCAACATAAAAAAATTGTGTTGAGCAGCACTAAAATTGCATAATTATTTGTTCATTTATTGTTTTAGCCATTTTATCCAATTTTTAAGTCCATATAATCCATTTCGCTGCTTGTATGTACTCCTAGCTGACGTGCTGCTTAACTCAATTCGTATAAATAGTTTTATTTTAAAACTGCATCTCCATCGTTTCCAAATCAATTATAATGACTCAACTAATATGATCCTTTCACTCATGCACTTTTTCACCAAAATAAACTGCATTGTTCCCAACTCAAAATAACGGATAAAATTCCCATAGTCTCTGATCATAATCCAAATTAGTGTCACGTCTATTGTGTTGATATGTCAACGTCACGTAATTACAAATTAATTAACGCACGATGTTCCTGTTTTTGGAAAGCAACATTCGTTCTCGCCACTGACAGCCCTTGAAGTTCAGTAGTTTTTTTAAAAATTTTAAACTGTTTTCCTAGAGACTTTCTTCACAAGAATATCTTCGCGACAGGGGGAACATTTTAGAAATAATAGCTACATTATCTGCAGGTTGGAAAACAGCTTTTCTGAAACCAATAATCTGTTCAACCTAGAGAAATAATTGTTTTATTGCGTCTGTGAGACAAAGAAACAAAGAAAATCGATTGCAGTGGTATTTAATTTGTGGCTTTAGACGCAACGCTCAATGAAAATACGTACTGCAAATGGATACTGCAATGTGTGCTTAGCCAATCAGCTACAGCAATCTTTCCTTCTTTCGGGAAGCAGTGACTCTACCTGTAATTCGGCAGTTGTGCAGCAGGTGAAGTAATTTCTGTATTCTAGTTGCAACACACGTCAGAATTTGGTCTAGAAAATTCATGATAGCTGCAGCTACCATCACCTTGCAGAAATGCTGATGGATTCCTTTATTGCTATTCTATGGAGAAATAACATTTCTAATATTTTTCCAATTTTTGAGAACAAATACCATGAATGGCCAAATATTAACTTTGGCTAAGTCAAGAGGTATTTGTTAAATTTGTCCACTCATCATTATGATATAACACACATTTTAGATAATTGCAATTGAATACATGTCTTCAATTTAAAATAAATAGAGAAGAAACAATTTAAATGAACTGGTCATAATTTGAAGTTTTATCATGACCTGGAAGCAATTAAAAAATTTTGATAAGCACGAGATTTTTTCGTATATCCTGCAATTGAACTTTGTTTGTCTCATCTCACTTTTTAAGAACTGTTGCAGTATTTAACTAAATTAAACAGTTCGAAAGAATTAACGAACAGCATTTTGTGCACGGTGTGTTTTCCGATGATTACCTTTTATTTGAAACAGGTGCGAAAATTTTCTTGCAGATGTATTTGTATTTGCAAGCTGCCGTGAGATCGAAAGACATTCTTGCGCAGAAAGCTGGAAATTTGTCAGGTTGCACACATCGGCCTCGCTGTTGATTAACAGAGCACACGAAACATTACTATTGCACACGTTGGAATGGTTGACGATTCTCGTCTGAATGGAGAAGCAGATACAGCGGGGGAATGCACCCGAGTTGCCTCTTTTTGCCGGCGCGGCGGTGCGTTTCTGCCATCCCGCCTGCCTCCGCGGCATTCCGGCCGCTCGCAATTGGTCTCGCCAGCTCTGCTACATTCCTTTTATTTCATTTCTTCTTCCCCGTTGGAGACTTCAGAGACCTGCGACAAATGGGTCTAGTTCGAGTTCTCTCGCGAAAAAACACTTTGCGGGTCTGCTAGAGCTCTCGCCGCTAGCTCGCTCTCACGCTGCTACTATTTCTCTCCTCTGCGATGCAAAAAAAAAAAAAAAACGATGACGTGTGTGATGAACGATTTTTCAGTTTCCACGACTTTCTGGATGGGTTCTTCACGTGCAACAACGCTGGTAATCAGAACAAGAAATTAGAATGTGCAGCTTTAAAAACGTCTTTATTCGTCTTATGGCCGTGTTACTTGAATTTAATGGCTAGTAAAAGAGACATGCCGAAGTTAGCAGCACTGAATGGAGCATGCTAAAACCTGATTCAGTTGCTCGTCAACCAGTGTGCATGTTGTTGTTTCTATGAATGGAGTAGAGGAAAGCGTGAAAACAAACCGTGGCAGACATGAAACAATTTTGCTGAGGAAATATTGTCAGATATAAGCTTCCACAAATGTAATAACACTTTCAAAGAGGACCGAGAAAATATCTATGATGACTGGCACTCTTGGCATCCAGAAACATCTACAGCAAAAGATTTTTTCTTAATCAATACTTGTTAGTGAAAATATGTCGTCAGTATATTCAAATGGAAAGAGGTTAGTTAGAAACAGCAGCTTGTCAGTTGCCTAAAAATCTTCGCAGGTATACCACCATTTTAAAAAAAAAAGAGACTCAACAATTCAGCTATTTCCTCTGCGGTGTGCTGAATAAATTGCTAGTTATTGAAACAAGCATATCGCGGTCACCTGAATATTAGGGATGAAGCAATCGAAACGCTGTGCTTAAAGAATTTAACGGTATATCCCCGAAGATTTATTTGTACATACACGCCAATGAAAGTCCACTCTGTAAATTGGCTGCTTTATGTTATTTTAGAATAACTGTTAAGATATACTTAAATAGTACCTTTCTTCAAAGACCACACCGAACAGACACAAACATAAAATAAACATCCCGAAAAAAAAAAAAGAAACAGTCCTTGATTTGTTTGAACGGGCTATCCGGTATTCGTTGAATTGTTTCCGTTAACAAATCTGATTAGAGACACTTGGACCGAACCGAGAGGCTTAATTTGCTTCAGATTTCAAAAACAATTCCTTTATTTTTTTGTTCTAAACTACAGACGTGTATCACCAGTGCACAGGCACCAGGCACCAGAGCAGAAACAGTTAGGAGTTAAGTTTTGAAAGTTTAAAATTAATTGCCTTATCAGATGCTTTTCAACAAAGCTGAAGCTACAGTCGCACTTTTTTCTTCGACGAAATGGAATTAACGACCAACGGTGACTTAAACATTCAGAATACTGAAATAGCAACAGAGCCCAAGCAAGTTTCGCTCTCTGATTTCCCAGCTCGTCAAACAGAAAGGGAAAGGTTGCAATATTAGACGGGTATGGGGATAACCTAATCCTCAAATTTCATCCGGTGTTCCTTATAATCGGTTTTCGGAAGAAGAAAAAAATCTGAAATGAATCCGTTAGAACGGTCAGACAATTGTAATAATGATGAGATCAGTTGCTTTCCGGCGCTTAGTCTACAGTTGATTCTACTGTAAGTCCCGCCTGATTTCCTGATCTGTACATCCGACTATACGGACGTGCCCTACGCTATTCGACGTCCATTCAAGACGCTGAAGAAAGGAAAGGCCTGTTGTAGCTCGACCGATAATGATTAATCAGACTGCGGGAATGTGGGGGTAATTAGGACCTGAGGGGCGCTGCGCCCCGTACCATTACTCACTACGCGGGCGGGCTCCGAACAACAGCTGGCGTAATTAATGTAGCGCTCTGACCGTTTGTAATGTAATTACGAGTAGGGCCACGAAACGAC
The DNA here is from genome assembly GCA_031002005.1 of Vandiemenella viatica. NCBI lineage: Eukaryota > Metazoa > Arthropoda > Insecta > Orthoptera > Morabidae > Vandiemenella > Vandiemenella viatica. The sequence goes on along the minus strand of JARYHS010008074.1, from coordinate 234,631,659 downwards.
CGCCGCTGTATTAATTCACCTCGCGTCAGTTTTCGTTGCTTTTGTTTCAGCCCGCGCTGGACAAAGGTAGTGGTATCGAGCACCTTGATTGGGAGTAGATCAGTTTTCGAAGAAGTATTACGTGGCCTGACTGCTTTGTTAGGTCCGTTGTATACTGCTAGCTAGCTACGCTTCCGTTCTGCAAAAAGCGGATCCTGCACCGAATTTTCAAGAGATACTCGTCTCAGAGCACACGATACCCCTCTGTCGTGTTTGTGTGTTCCAATAGATCATTTAATAAAATGTCTTAATTTCGCAGAAAAAATAACTGTGTTGACAACTTTGATGAAATGAGTGTTAAGGTAACCGTCAGTGATGTGGTCACAATCCCATGCTCTGACACACTGTATCAAAAAATGTTTTGTCTTCTACAGCTTATAAAACTATGGTTGCCTACTTTAGAGACGAATAGCGTTCTGAATTAAGTGTAAAGTTAAACAATTTGTAAACAAATACAGATCTCTACTACTTGTATACATAGGTGTCTTTCCTAATTTCCTTCCAAGCTTCTAAATTTTACAGGCAGTATAAAATTACGCTCTAGTCTTCAATTATTAATCACACCAGTAAGTGATCAACAAAGTGATCTTTGGTAAGTAACAACACTATTACTGTAATATAATTTCAATTTAGTACTAGATGCAAAGTGCAAACAAAATTGCTACCGAATGTAAAAAGCTTATAACTGGGGCTCCTATTAAAACAACCTTGTATACCTTTGTTCGAATTTCTAAATTCTGAGGAATACTCCAATTTTTATCTATACTATTATAAATCTGCCAAGAGCAGTTCTGTAAATTGAAGATATAGAAAAAAGAAAAAAAAAAAATTTGTTCGGATATTTGGAGGCCTCTGAAGGCAGACAATTGTTTTTAGAATTATTGTACACTGTGTGTTCTTTTCTGTCATCACGCAAAAGTTGTTAAGCCCATTTACAAGCCCTTATTACAATTTTGAAACTTAAGGTCTGATGAAATATGAAGTACGTCTAACCACTCTATTTCTACTGACGCCGAAGCAGGAAATTTACATTAATTCTGAATATTTAAATTTTGGTTTTGTTACGCATCGGAATATACAGCGAAGTACCAAAATGCATGGGATAGGGAGGTGCAAATATCCAGTTGGTTGCAGCACCGCGAAAGAAATGTATAAGTGTGAAGTGCATTTTCAGGGCTGTCGTGAGTCTTGTGAAAGATTTTCTGATGTAATTATGGCCCCACGACATGAATTAACATAAGAGACTTTGAAAACGGAATGATAGCTCGCGCCATACGCATGGGTTATTCCATTTCGGAAATTCAACATTCCTCGATTTACAGCGTCAAGAGTGCATCGTTAATTTGTAATATCCAACTCCCGCCATTGACATCACAGTGGTGGACCACGTCTACTTAATGACCGAGATCTGCAGCGTCTGCGTTGATGTATCATTGTTGACAGACAGACAACATTGCGTCAATGCAGGACGCACGACAGACGTGTCCGTGTGGACAGTGTAACGAATTTGGGTGCTGATGGGATTTGGCTTCCGAAGACCCGACGTCAGTGCCTCTTCTAACAAACCACCATTGTCTGCAGCACTTCTCCTGGGCTTGTGAACGTATCGGTTGGGTCCTAAATGACTGGAGAAAAGTTGCGTGGTCAGATGAGTCACGATTGCAGGTGATAAGAGCTGATGGTAGAGTCTGAGTGTGGCGCAGACTCCACGAAACCATGGACCCACGTTTTCAGAAAGGCACTGTGCAATATAGTGGTGGCTCCATCCAGGTGTGGGCTATATTTATATGGTATGAACTGAGATCTGGTCAAAATGAACCGATCATTGACTATAAATTATTATGTTCAGCTACTCGGAGACCGCTAGTAGCCATTCGTGGCTTTCATGTTCCCAAACAACGATTGACTTTGTCGCGGTTATGCTGGTGGATCGGTTACAATACTTACGGTGAACCTTTAAAGTTTCCGCGCACTCACTAGGTTCTGATTCTTTCTCTGACGGCCGCCAACCAACGTTAAGTTGGTAAATGAAATGAAAATGCACCTTCTTATTTGAAACACATGCATTTAATAGTTAATAAGATAACCTCGGTCCAACTCCCAACCTTTATGAAAGTTCGCTATCGGTACTTCGATCGTTTAAGATTACAGGTAACATCTCCGATAAATTTAGACTGAATAACACGCAGTCTTCTCATTCATACATCAACACCCTTACTCGTTCTCAGACCATGCCTATGGCTCACCACTAAAACAATTCACATAAAATTCTGCAAATACTTTCTTCATTACTAAAGTTCCTTCATATTACCAGATAAATCACATTCTACCAGATTAATGCTTCATCATAATGACTGAGCGCGAACACGCGATATCGTGGACTCAACTGACTGTTCACTTTCACGACGGACTCACCTACTCTACGGCCAACGGCAGGCTGACCGCCCAGAAGCTTAGTGCGCCATGCTCCTGAATTTGGGGTTTACATCACCAAGCCCACGGACTCGGCGGATGCTGACGTCACTAGACGACGACCAGTTTCAACCCATGCTTTAAAATTGGGTTCTACCTCCCTAAACCCACAGACTTGGCGGATGCTGACGTCACCAGACAACCACGCAAACCACCACTATTTAAAACTTCTCAAATTATCTTCCAAAGTAATGGGGAAATGCCATTAACCCGTTACAACTTTACCGATACGACAATGCGCCCTGTACATGGGTGAAGACCGTTCACGATTGGTTTGTGGAAGGTTCTGGACAATTCCAGCTAATGATGTAGCCCGCTAGATAGGCAGACATGAATTCAATCTAAGATATCTGGGACATAATCGTAAGGTCATTTCGTGCGTAATGTCTTGCAGCGGCAACACATTCGCGATTATGGACGGCTCTAGGTATGCTGACTGAATATTTCTTCAAGGGACTTGAGTCAACGCCACCTCGGGTTGTTGCACTTCACTGGACAAAAGGGAGTCTCTCACCATATTACCAGGAATCCCATGATCACTTCAGTTTATATACGAGTAGCACAATGGTAAATGCATCGTTTTCGTATTTTGACGAACAATATACAAATCGAATCAAATTTCGGTGAGTTGACGCTGACAAATTGCAAGTAGTCAAGAAAACAACGGAATGCTTTTCTCTGTTCCACATAGACGAAGTCGCGGTTGAATCTAGTTCTGGTTTTTGCTTATGGTTTTATGCCTCGTCGACGTCATTAGAGGCGGCAAAGGATGGTGGGCGAGGAACTGGAAGGAATTCGGCCACGAAGCATCTCGGCAAATCTGGATGCCCGGATGTGGATTCGAACTCACGTCCTCCCGAATGCGAGATCACAGCGTTACCAATCACCCACTACGCTCGATTATTGTATGTAAACGGTTTATAATTGATGTCGAAAATCTAATTGCTTGTTTACTTCTAAATGACTTGTCCCAGTTTGTTAATAACTTAGCAAAAATTGTTATAAAATTTATGATTATTACTAACATTTGCCCGCTGCTTCACGCGCGCGTGCCTTGGCAGGTGTAGAAATTATTTACCGATTTTATTCTCTTATCAGACATTAACGTGGAAAGGCATGAACTGTTAATGTATTCTGAATAGTTTCGTTTAATTTCGGTTAATACGTTAGGTTCGGTTTTCATACTGATGTCAGAGAGTTGTTTTATTCATATTTTAACATGATGCAATTGATTCAATAGTAGAAAAGGTTCCTGAAAAATTAACAGTAGTAATTCGTGGTTGTAATTATTGTGCGAAGTATAAACATTTATTGTTTAGAAAGGCTTTCACGGTTCAAACGACGTTCTTTCTTCTGTGCGCTTTCAGAAGCTATGGATTTAGTGTATAGAACCCGGTTATAGGTCAATCGCTTTTCTCGGTGCAGGTTACTTTCATTTGCTCTAGCTATTTCATCTAGTTCTCTTTGACGTTGCAGACGATGTTGTCGGTCTATTTCACTCTCATTTAGCCGAATATTATTTCTGAAAGCAATATTTAACTCAGCTAAAACATAATATTTTTAAATGCTGATATGGAGGATTCCACGTTAACCGTGGTACCGAAAATTTAAATGGATATATAACAGTTGTAACGTTAAGAAAGCTGATATTATAATCATTATGTGTAATTTTTTTTGGCGATTTTATGTGTAAACTTTGCCTGGGATTATATAGGTAGGTATAAGCTTTGTGAAGGATGTATCTGTGGATTTAATGAAAAATATTCTTTCCATGATACTTAACTAAAAAAAGTTTATTTTTAAATGTGGATACCGAGGATTGCAACATAACCGCGGTGCCATAAATTTATGTAAATATAGCAGTAATCTACGACTTAGTCCTCTTGGAAGTGTGCTGAAATATAAAAATTCGTTACCAATAATCACAGCATCTCAATTTTTCTGATTTATTTATTTTTTGTTGTTTGGATATTGGTTTTATTTTATGTTGATACACCATCAATTATTCCTGCTTTAAAATAGAAATTTACGTGAATTGGAGCTACTCTTGATTTCAAATCGTCATATCATTACTGTCATTATTTCAGTCAGATATAATTAATCCAAAAATCTCGAGATGTGATCATGGTACAGTTTATGTAGTAACGTGCATGTAACTGAAACAATTATTTCTGAGTGGCAACATTATCGCAAGTTGTGAATCGCTTGAAATGCAACCTGACAGCTGATATGATGCTTTGTTATAGGCCTAAGAGACGATGCCTGCAGCTTTATAATCTACGCGGTGTAGCATTAGGATATGAAACATTTTTAATTTAAGTTTCTTTCAATATAGTCGTATTTTCTATGGAATTATTTCAGTCGCATGTAAGTACCTGGCGAAACAACCGCCTGGACCAGATGACAATTGACTCGTTTTGTTTAGCATCAGGCATAACGGGTTTAGTTTTAAAATTTACGCGGTGTAGAATAGAATTTTAGGATGCCTAGTTATATTTGAAATAAAAATTCGTTACCAATAATCACAGAATCTCAATTTTTTCTGATTTATTTATTTTTTGCTGTTTGGATATTGGTTTTTATTTTATGTTGATACACCATCAATTATTCTTGCTTTAAAATAGAAATTTACGTGAATTGGAGTTAATCTTGGTTTCAAACCGTCGTATCATTATTGTCATTATTTCAGTCAGATATAATTAATTCAAAAATGTCAAAATGGATCACGGTACAGTATATGTACTAATGTGCATGTAACTCAAGCAATTATTTCTGAGTGGCAAAATTATCGCAAGTTGTAAATCGATTGAAATGCAACCTGGACAGTGATGACAGCTGATATGCTTTGTTATAGGCCAAAGGGACGATTCTTTTAGCTTTATAATTTACGCGGTGTAGCATTAGGATCTGAATTTTTTTTTATTTGAATTTCTTTCAATATATCCGTATTTTCTATGTAATTATTTGAGTCGCATGTACCTGATTTTCGGATGCCTAGTTATATTTGCACGTTATAGCCACGAGACATATTAATCGAATAAAGTACTTCTAAATATGTGCGATTCCCCACAAGTCATTATGAAAGAAGTATGTTTTATTACTTGCTGATATTTATAATAGCTGTTTTTCAGACATCGCTCTTCGAGAAAAAACTGAATTTCGTATTAAGTATTGGCTTATTGTGGCTGTATTGTACAGAATTCACGTAGCAATTTTGTTCCAGAGACAAACTGTATAACAGTCTACCAGAGACAATACGTCTTCAATATTTGTAATACAACTTTTTCGTAATTCAACAGACCTGTTACGATTCAAGTAAATGCTCATTATACTTGATTCACGTATTCTTTTTATTTTGAAGTACTGCGGTCCAGAAAAATGAATCGCAGAAGTAAAAAAAAAAAAAAGGAAATCCTGTCAGGTCTCTTTATGAAAGGAGTGACCGTCTGAATGTGTATAATTATCTGTGGTCTACAGTTTCACATTTCTGAAGTTTTTTACTGACTTTCTTCTTCCCATGGTACATATTAGTCGTTAGCTACTTCTGCAGATGTTGATCAGCAACATTAGCTTTAAAAATTTGGAAACACCATGCAAATTGATGCGGTAGTTTTTGCGTTATTAGAGATCAAGCCTCACTACAAACGCAGCTTGCTTACAGATTTATAATAGTATAGATTTGATCTTCACAGTGTCATATTCTAAATAACAAGTATAATAATCGTTGAAGTATCTATTTCTGATGCACTGCATCTTCGGAAGCGAACGAATGCTTTATATCTCTCATAAGTGCATCTTTTTTCATTTTTTTTTAATTGGATGGTTTTTCTAAGTACCGTTATGAGTAGTAAATGGAGGAAGAGATGCGTATTCCAGACTGCAGGCTCTTAGCTAAACGCTACATCAGGCTGTGAGGACTTGTTCCGTGAATACAGCGTTTTCTGTCAATTCTTCGAATTTAAAGGATTTTTTTCGTAGGACTTGATCGTCGACTAAATACGGAAAACGAGTGTCGGAATGCTGTATAAAATATCGTAAAGCCCGCAAAGTACTGTTGTTGGCAAGAGGCCTCCTCCAACTGCGGTCAGCAGAGACCGTGACCCGTAATATATCGCAATAGTCTCCACCTTGGAATTACCGCCTTGACTTACACTGCGTGCTCCGTATTATTTCTGTTTTATACGCCGCGCGGGCAGCGGAATTTATTGGCCATTAGTGGAATCATTCCTGTGGGAGCTGGCTTGCTCTTTCTGCTGCGCGGCGACGTTATGGAGCTTTAATAGAGCGCATCCATCAGCGGACCCGTCCGCGCGCGCACAATTAGTCCGACTGAGCCATGATTTAGTGCCGCACCGTGGGCTGTGCTCTACTCACGAACCACACGCATCAAACACGGTCTAGGTTTCGTCTCATAATTCCGTGGTGACGCAATAAGTTTATCTCAGCGAACGGAATCTGGCATTTTTTTCGTGCCATCAGCCTCTCGTCTAGTTTGATACAATCTTTTTTCTTATGGTTTTATGCCTCGTCGAAATCGAAGTCAAAGTCCTTAGAAGAACTGGGTTCAAGGAGCTGCGAAGAATTCGACCATGGCCTTTTCGCACAAAACATTTATAGCATTAAAATTGTCTACCTTATTTGTTCTCACTTCATCTAATTTCCGTAAATTTTTTTAGTGATTCGTAAAGATTCAGTATTATATGTAACCAAGCGGCGACCAAAATTTTCTTTTTTCCTTGTCATCAGCCTTCGTCTGGTTTGATACAATCCTCAAACCATATGCTCCTTTCTTCTCTTTTTTTAATGGTTTTATGCCTCCTCGAAATCGAGCTCTTCACCGATGAGGAAGGACTGGAGTTAAGGGACGGAGAGAAAATTGATTGACCACAGTCCTTTGAAGTACCCATCTTCGCATTCGGCCGGAGTGATTCAGAGAAACCACGGAAGGCCGAAATCTGGATGGTCGGGCGGCGAATCCTCCCGAATCCCTGTCCTATCTTCAGTAATCTCTTCAACTCAGCATACCCGTTACAAAGTAAACGTCCTCAATTACTTGCTCCAAATATTCTAATCTTGGTCTTCACCCTCAGTTCAATCCTTTAACTGTTACTCTGCTACATAACAAATTAACCAATCCCACGCGTCGTATAATGTGTCCCATCATTCCGTCTCTGTTATCTGTGAGAATCCTCATCCATCATTTCAAGAACACCTCCAAATCGTACTTTATCTGGTTACTTAATTTTAGCATCATTCCAGGAAACATTTTAAATGCTTCAATTTTCATTTTTCATAGTAATCATAAATTTAAATCACTACTTCCACAAAGTGCTGTGCCCGATACATACGGTTTTAGTTACTATACTCTGAGTCCTAACTTAATATTTGAGTCTAGAAGATATCTCTTTTTCAAGAAGATTAAATTACAATCGATTATTTAATTAAAATTCCCTGTGAAGAAGGCGTACAAAGCTAACGCCGCGTCTTTCCTTCAATGTTGTCCTTGAGTGCGTTATCCCAATCATTATTTAGCAAAGATAAGCGCCCACTCCTTTGTTCATCTTACACATTTTCACGCACTTCATTACGGTGTCGTGCCCCTCTCATCACTACTCAATTTCTCATTTCACTTTCTCACTCTTCTTCTTTTAGCTATTAATCCGAAGATTGGTTTGTAAGAATGCTCCATGTATGCCTCTTCTCTGCCTTTTTAATTCTACATAGCTGTCACTCATAATTTGATTCATATAGCTTAATTTTTCTTTTCCTCTGTGTATTTTTCCTTCTATATTTCCTTTAATAACAACCTTAAGCAAACCATTGTGACGCAAAACAAGGCCTATCGTCTTTTCTTTTCTTTAAGTCTTTCCAGAAACTTTGTTCCTCAGAAACGCTTCTAAATATCTGAAATCTGACGAGGAATTCCAGTAGGTTATCGGTTCATAGGAAGTCATGCAGTAGGATTTTATATTTTCCTTGACATCGTTTAAACTCAACATGAACACAGCATAAGCCATCACGAAATGGTATCAGTCTCTTCCAAATGAATCAACGGAAGTGGTCCACATGCATTAAGTTGTACCCGCCATGTGGAAGAGTGGTAACGCTGGACTGGCATTCGAGAGGATGTTGGTTCAATCCCCGTCCCGCCATCCAGATTTCGACTTTCCATGGTTTCCCCAAATCACTCCAGGTGAATACTGGGGTAGTTCCTTTAATAGGCCGTGGCCGAAATCCTTCCCGCACAATGTCCCCATCCCCTAGACGTCCACGGGGCGGAAAGCCCGAATAAAAGAAGTTGGGACGGTAGTGTTCTACTGCGCCGACATTTCGAAATGGCGCTATTTTCTGAAAATCGTGATATCTTCGGATTATCTTATTTTCAACATATTTCTGACTGATGATCACGTCAGTTACTGAAACTGAGCAATTAAACTTTTAAATTATTGTGTTGTCTGTATTTATTTAACGCATTCCGTAGTATTACTATTTTTCATGAGGGTTCCTCCGCATCATCCACATGGGAGACAAAAACTTTACCTGAAGATCCTTTAGAAGTTCGGCGACAGTCAGTAACAAGATTTGTGAATTTTATTGAACAATTTTAGTATACGCTTAACATGTTCTTATAAACTATAAACCACAAAATTTGCACACATTTGATACTCGATTAACAGAGTCCTGTAGAGTTGTTGTCGACATTTTTGTTTGTAAGGTATCTCTTCCCTTCGCTGATGATTTGAACACAGTGCGCTGTCAGCCACTTTACCGACTCAACAACTCACTGCACCTTTCCAGATATGAAACCATTGTAAAGTTTAAACCGTGGCCAGAACACCGGTAATACCTCCAGGTGGCCTACTTGTCTATCGCGCCCGATCACCCCACAGGGCTATTACGCCAGCGTTTGGAAAGGCGAGTTTGAGAAGCCTTGCGAACGGCGTCTTTGTATAAAGGAACTTCCTTCTGTTGTGGTAATCAGGCAAGATACGTGCACCTTTACTTGCAGAATTTATAGCCCTTAACAAGAAAACCTGTTGTAGTGTAATCGGAACGCCATCATCGAGCAGTTGTTTTTCTATTCGTGAGAATGTGAAGTTGATGCTCCGCAAATGAGAAAATTATTCTGAAGTATCTCTTGGATACAGATCGTGTAGAGTGACCTTTCAGCTGTTGTCAACTGATGTTAAGTTTCGAAGGTGAGGATTTCCAAATTTAAAATTTTGTCAGTGTAAGCGCATTTCTATTTCGTCGTATGGAAACCTTCCTGCTTTGCCTATCATCAGTAAATTGCAATAGCCAATCATTCAGAGATTACCCATAGCTTCTTTACAGTAGTATTTTTAGAGGACGAAATTATTTTAATGTATGTCGAACTGTGGTTCATTTTCGACACTTTCTAAGTTGTCTCTGAAAGCTTTACCATATTTTCAAATTACTTGTGTCTGATTTTGTTTCCTCTCTGAGATGACTTATTAAGATATACAAAAAAATTTCTTAGGGTTTCGAACTTTATTTTGTAATAAACTTGAAACAAAATTGTTGTTAGTGTCTTGTATGTTCGTCTGCTTCACTCGTGCCTGTTGGTGAACGACTGAAACTCATTAGTAGGACCACTTGTTTTAGCGCAGCAGACAATGCTACCAAGTTCGACATTTGTTTCTTTCGATGGGCTCCAAATGTAAATCTTATCGTTCTCGTGTATCGTAATTGAATTTGATTAAGTTACTATAAAAAAACTGAAAAATTAGGCACGGAAACTAATATACATATAGGAAGAGTGATGTTTCTCTCTTGCTGGTAGTCACTTGGCGGCTTCATCTTAAGAACCATGAAGAATGTGTCTTCAGTTTTACTCATAGACCAAAAGTTTCGTCATTAGGAAATAGATTGCAGCCTCTCGTTTAATTGTATGACTATCCATGAATCACAACAAAAACATCTAACAATTTTCCGTGCGCAATATGGAACCGTACAACTGACAGATATTTCAGGGGTTACGGGCAGCAATCTGTCTTATCTTAGCCATGTGGTGCTGCACTATTCCTGCCACTCTGTATCTGCTGAACCGCAGTCATAAAGTCTCCAGACACACCACAAAGTGGCTAGAGTTTACTGCACCTATTAGCTATTACTGTAAGATCCTGAATGCGCTGCCTTGAAATATTCAATATTGATGTTCTCTGTGTGAACTAAGAGAAACGGCCAATTGTCCAAGCTCGAAGTAATTTAACGTTACTTTCATCCGCCGCTGTAGTAGCATTTTGATTTTCTATTCAAATCCATAAATTTTTACAGAGATAAGTTTTGGGACTTAATCGAAGAAATTATAACGTTCAGGAGAAAGAATTTTTTAAAAACAAGAGGAGCTAATATTTACAAATGTGGTATCATTTGTTATTAAAACGGCGACCCATTCATTCAGAAGAAAATTTTCTGCTTACAAATCGATTGGCATTTGGAATGTATTTTGATTTAATTAGTGAGTTTATTATAAATAAATATAGTCTAGGTATTTGGCATAACGGTATTTATCCATCATGCAGATTGAAGCTTGTAACAAAGTGTAGACTTTATTTTCCTCTGTGCTGATGAACTGAATGAAGATGAATTCGAAATTAGGATTTGTAATGAACCTATCCTAGTTGGCATATGGAATTTCTTAATCGAAAACTTTTCTTGGACTTTTTCCATCCTTTCTTGGAATGCGACTCTAAGAATTTTACACATCTCAATAATTTCTTTTTACATATCTCTATCATTAATGTTGTCATGGATAGAGGCTAGCTGTCGTAACGAATGCACCAAAAGTACCATGCGAAAAGACCGGATAGACAGCAGTTAAAAGTTCAGAGAAAAAAGGTGCCGTACCGACGACCATATGAATGCTTTCTTCCGTCGTGGTTTCAGTGTTTGGGTTACACAAAGTAGATTTTAGTTTTGGTTCAAAGCACCATCTACCAACCAGTTTCTCCTAATTGCAGAGTTCTCACGTATTTCTTCTTCAATAGTGCCTGTCAAATAAATAGCACCACATACCAGTTGATGGATGACTGAATTGATTGATACCGCTCATCAATTTAATACTAACTTCTCTAATAACCGCGATATTGACGAGGCCTAAAGCCCGAATACTAACTTCCAAAGTTTCTTTCTTGCTAGGCACTGAACTCAGCTTTTAATTTAAATTGTGGACTAATATATAGAGACTAGTTTCAAAGCCCGTCAGAAGTGACGGGTTGAATGAGGGTGATGGCAAGTCATTTCTTCGTACCTGTTTAACTAAATAGATCCGAAATGAAATAAGGCTCAACGTAGTTCCTCGTAACTAACGCCAGTCGTCATGCTTGTCCACGTTGCATTTTAACCTTACCACAAACTGCGCTAATATTGCCGCTAGAAAATCAAATCTTCAGTCACACGCACATACTTACATTAGGGGGCAGCCATAAATTACGTGAGGTGATTTTCTGGATTTCCGGACACCCCCCCCCCCTCTCTGGTGAGACTTCGTGAGATCTGGTCCGACTCCCCCCCTCCCCCGCCTGGTGAGATCTGGTCTGTGAGACACCCCCTCCCCCAAAAATCGCCCTCCCTACTTGGTGAGACTTCGTGAGATCTGGTCCGACTCCCCCCCTCCACCGCCTGGTGAGATCTGGTCTGTGAGACACCCCCTCCCCCAAAAATCGCCCTCCCTACTTGGTGAGACTTCGTGAGATCTGGTCCGACTCCCCCCCTCCCCCGCCTGGTGAGATCTGGTCTGTGAGACACCCCCTCCCCCAAAAATCGCCCTCCCTACTTGGTGAGACTTCGTGAGATCTGGTCCGACTCCCCCCCTCCCCCGCCTGGTGAGATCTGGTCTGTGAGACACCCCCTCCCCCAAAAATCGCCCTCCCTACTATTTGAGACCTTTTTTTCGGTCTCACCCTTACAAACCCGGTTACACCCCACTTTTCGACGAAATACCCCCCTTAAAATCGACTTTCACGTGTTTTGTAGACTTTTTTTTAACCCCTACAGTCCAACAAACAGTGAGATTTGGGAGATTTCACCGCCCCCCCTCCCTATTTCACCTCACGTAATTTATGGACGCCCCGTTATGCGGCATAACATTACTATATTACTGGTTCAGGTGGCATAGATCCCGATCATTGTGGAACTACTTTCATTCAAATAAATTAATGATTTCATATGATGGCTCTTAAGAAGAGAACATAAGTTGCTTTTAAAAAATTAGAATAATTCATTCTTTCTGCTGTAAGAGCGAATGCTCGAAAATGAAAGCTTGCAGCGTCACACGCGCATTAACACATTCACTGCATCGCGAAATAAACATGATCCCGTAGTTCTTAGCTATAACAGCAATCAGAGAAAATAACAAAACATCTACATCGAATTAATAAATAAACGAAAACTAACTAATAGTTAATATGTGAATTTAAACAAATTGCATGATTTTCTTTCAGTGTTCTGTCAATTAATTTCTTCGGAGTAACTTAACTAAATGAAATTTTCACTAACAAAAAACTCTCATAATCTCGTATGTGTAGTAACATCTCTGGTCGTTGTTAGTTCGGCAACGAAGGCCGTGAGCGTGACGTCACAGTGACGAAGCTTTTATTAGTATTGATGATAACTATGGTCCCGCCTAACTTGACGCCGGTACCACTGGAGCACTTTGCGTGGCTGCGCTGACGGATTCTTTTTGTCGGTGCAGAATCCGACCTGGTCTGACAGTGACGGACTAGGCGGCTCCGCGCAGAAATCAAAAGGCGGCTGCCCTGAGCTGCATAGCGATGAGCACGCCCTTTGTCTGCGGCAGCGCGGTTTTTGGTCATCGGGCGACCCCAAGGACGCAGAAACGTCACTGTAATATCTCCGTGAAAAACGATTTGATCTCTCAGATTCAGTTCGCAGGCAACGACTCAGAATTCAGCATTCATCTCCTTTCAGAAAATGTGTTATTTATTTCGTCTTTCCTTGTCAGTAAAACCCATCATCTAACAACACTATCGATTACGAGTACATATGATTGTATTATTTTTAAACATCTTTGCAACACTATTTGTTTCAGTACTAACAAATATTTCGATCAGTTTTTATAGAGGTGAATAACACGCCAAAGCAAAAAAAATTAGTAACTCGCAATTGAGGAAATGGCCCACAATAGCCAGTTATTTTGATCAGTATTGCGTCTTACTACATATCATTGCGTGAGACCCTCCGTGTTTGGTTATCACAACGAGAAATGGTACTTAAAGTCTGTTGTGGCATCAACAAAGACTGTTATGCCGTACGTTGTTGACAGTTAACTACATCGTATTCCGGCTTCCTTGATGTTTCTACAAGCCATCAGCTCTGTAGAAACGCCCTTGGCAATATCCAGCTCAAAACTTATTTCTGAAAATCAGTGGAGAACTCCTAAATATTGCACACATACATCATACATATTATACATAAAAAGTGTTTTTTTTCGAATCGTCATCTTTCTCCCATCATACTTAAACTTTAAAATAATACCTCATTTACCGATTTTGTTTAAGTTCTCCGCTTTGGTAACTTCATTAATTAAGATAGGAATTTTCAAAGTTCAACTCGTAAATGACAAAATTATGAATACTCAAGGTCACGGGACTGCGATAGTCAATCTGTCAGGCTTTGCTGGCGTCGATCAGGAGTAATCGCAACCGCTAGATAGCAGCACCACATCTCGTAGAGATATTGATACACTGCGTGTGTTTTCTAGAGCAGTGAGATTTTCGATATTTTTGTTTCTGTTAGAGAAACATTTCATCATTTGTAATCGTTTTGTAAGACGTGATGTTTTGCTACGTACAGTACTTGTTTCAGTTGACAAATAAACAATTGCTACAAATTAGCAGGTTCCTCTTTAATCCTATTACAAAACATCAACCTCGCTATTCATCGTATATAGTTCGTGAAATTTTCGCACGGATCACCTTGATATTTTAAACTATGCTGGTATCGGATATCGCACCTGTACCTCCAGTCTCCTCGGTCAGGATGTAGGGACAGATTGGTACAGTTTCGAATTGTCGCGCATTGTTGTGACTCTGCCGAACCGGGGAGAAGACCAATCTAAAGCAAACCGTGATTGGTAAAAATAGAATAATTAACACATACAAATTCTGATCTTCGAAAGCTGCAAGTTACATTGGGGTCCGTAAATAATTCCCTCCTCATTCAGATTTCTTACCACTGCACCCAACCTAATGCTACTTCGCGATGCTGATTTAGATTCGGCATGAATGTATTGCGTGCTTCGAAAGTTAAACGCAAACGGGTAATACACCGCTTTCCAATGAGCTATTCTCTCAGGATTATTATTAACATCAAAACTTGAACTAACGCTTTCAATCACTGTACTTGATATTGTTCAGATATGTGACATTCACTATGTATTAAGAGCTTTAGAGGAGAGCGAATTTGTCTCCGTTCAGCGTCTTTAGCTTATTCTGCACAAAAGATGTCTGTAGCCTTATTTTTCATGGTAAAACATTGCCCTCTGCTCATATGTTCCTTTCTGCCCCTTTCCTTTCTTTTTCCAAAAGCATGAAATTATTTATAGACAGTCTTCACAAGAAACCGACTTTTTCGTTTACATGGCTGGTTCTTCACAACTCATGAAGTTAATAGATTCGTGATTGTAAATAGTTAATATCCTTGATATTCACCTTCAACGAAAATCGCTTCCGATTGTATTATTCCGTTTATCCCCTTTCAATAGCTCCAAACCACTAACATTGTCGTTCTTGTGGGAAAGCACATTTCCTATGGTAGAGCCGCATTCAGTGTTCACAAGCTGTAGCCGCTGCCACATCTCCATAACGTATTTATTGCCGACCGTAAATGACAAGCATTGTGTTGTATGTCGATTCGTGCCAAGCACGTATTGCTGGGAAATTCTTTTGGCTTCACTTGAGACGCCAACTGCCTGTGAGAGGTGCTTCACGGGTATTTTGATAGCTTCAACATTAAATTACCTCATGTATCTTACTTCAACAAGAATCAGCCATAGTTTACCAAACCAGTTATTAATATTTCTCAATATTGTAAAGAAAATTGTTTCCCTTTGTTTTAACTACATGAAAGTAAAAATTATCAGTTCACTGTGCCTGCGTGTGGAAAGTGATATGGGAACTACGAGCACTTCAAATTATCTTAAATCGTTTTATCGAGCCTTGTAGTGGACGTTCGGTGTCGCGAAAACTGCGGCCAGTGAAATTTGCGGCCAGTGAAATCTGCGGCCAGAATTCTCAACAATGCTGTAGCGGCATGTTTATTATAGAATAGGATCAAAATGGTTGTATTGTTAAAAGCCGCCCCTCCGGGGCGCTCTGAACGGATTGCTGTGTTTGTAGCCAACGTTTCTAAACAGCAGGTTGACAGTACAGATGTTTTATAGTTTATAACTGTTATTAAAATACAAGTTTTATTCTTGCTTAAAAGACGTAGAAAAGAATTGTAATAACGAGGCAGATACTTACAGAATCGTAGTAGATTTCACGCAAAATCTCCCTTTGCCTCACATTACTAGTGCAGGAGGCTTCCAATTCGGGAGGACGGTAGTTCGAATCCCTGTCCGGGCATCCAGATTTGGGTTTTCCATGGTTTCCCAAATCACTCCAGGCAAATTCCGGGATGCTTCCTTCAAAAGGCCATGGCCGAATTCCTTCCCATTCCTTGCAACCCCCCCCCCCCTCCCATCCTTTCCCGTCTCTAAAGACCTCGCTGTTAGAGAGACGTTAAGCAGATAAGAAACTAGTGTAGGAAAAAATATGCTACCATCAGCAGTTGTGGGTTAACTTCATCCACATCAAATTTCCCCACAGACGACACGATAATGGAGTGACATCGCTCCATTTGGCCGGATGGAGCGATCGTGTATGGCCGCTTCTAGATGACCTCGGCCACTCCGATCTAGTTAGTACCGCACTGGATTGTCCGAACAGTGTTGCAGATCAGCAAAAAATTCAGCTTTCAGTAACGAGTGCGAAAAAAGTCTAAGTCTAAGAAACCTGTGAAACATTTGCGTGTCTATTAAAAAAAAAAGAAGAAATTAACTTGGCTGTTTCGGGTGTGTAATGTAAAATGATTTGTTCATGTAATAACTTCCAGGCCATGATTTAGTGAGACCAGGTCGGGTCGTCTAAAGGGGCGTTTAGAGTGATTAGGACGGCGCGGCATGACAAAGAGAAGAGGTATTGGCCGCAGATTTCGCAGATTTTAGGTTGGCCGCAAATTTCACTGGTCGCAGTTTTCACATATCCGGACGTTCGGGTGAACTCAATCCTTTCTCCAACAATCCAGAAGAAAGAAACTCAAAGCCATACTTTATTTACTTTTTAATAACGAGTATTGTCCCTGCATAGATAGCAGAGTTGTAGTAATTTCATACAGCGGTGCTTTAATTTTATCTAAATTACAATAACATCGATAACGATTTTTAAATGCATAAATCTATGTGAGTAAAACAAAACTAAAATGTTAATAATTCTGTCTGTAGTTGAACTTACAACAATGCGTCGAAGCATAAAGAGAAATATTTACTCCCATCTGGAACAAGTAAACATAACGATCCCAGTATAATATGAACTTTTTACTGGCTGAGTATAATGGAACTTTCATGCTTCATTAAACTCGCTAACCACACAGTTTCTGGAATTCTTTTAGTCTGAATATCGGGACGATGCACGTAAAGCCTTAAGCTTTGTTACATCGTACGAGAAAAAGTGTTCATCAGTCCATGGTGGCTGCAGATATATATCCCAATTTCCATCAAGTAAACATTCTCTTGAAATGTCAGATGCATCAGTTACAATAGGTTATATCAATAATTTAGTATCAAGAAATTTTTCGGATGTGAAAAGACGAAGTAAGCGCTGAATACTAGACAGGTGTTTTCAAAAAGCAGACAGTTGGCCGGAAGGAGAGCCAACAGGTGTTTCGCCTGTCTGAACACAGCCGCGTACAGAGTAGATATTAATGCACAAACGGACTTAATTTTATTATTATTATTTCGTGTTGATTGTTACAGTGTCATTTCAAAAGAGCCGATTGCACTTGTTACCTGATTTTCCCCATTTAATTACGTCACCTCAGCCAATATTCTGAACTGTGTGCAGCACAATGATGAATTCGCTGTTATCCTTATACTCATAGACATTAGAAACAATCTGATTTTATTTATTACTTTTTAAAATTTTCTATAGTACAAATGAGTGGCTGAGACTATCTTTCAATATGTAAAGAAATAATGGAATCATGAAGTCATCGAAGACAGGGAAAAATTAAGAAGAAAAATTGCGGAGTTAAAGGATCTGCTCGAAGAAAAACCAATCAACAAAAGGAGGATATTCTCAGAAGAAGAAAAACCAAACGTGAGCTAGATAATGAAGCAGTATTACGGTATTGACTATACAATAGCAGGATTAGAGATTTCTTAATTTCGGCATAAAATTTGTTTAATTGGGTTGTTTTTTAACAAAGCATTTAAACCTCAAACAAAAGGGATGAAATATTACATTTCTCTGATACTTTCGTTAAAATTATGTTGCTAATGCTAAAACTTTGTTGATCGAAGTGAATGCTTAACTAAAGTCTCGGTCAGTTAGTGCCATCTCAAAGAAAAATCTTTCATAAAGAATCGCGAAGATTTTTCTCTGTTCTTATTCTAACAGTAAGAGAAATGGTTTATTGTACATTTTGTATGCTCGACTCTTCAGTTGCAGTGAACATAACTAAATATAAAAAACGTAATGAGAAGTCTTAAATACTTCAATGAAAAAGCTTTCAATAACAGGTTATATAGATTGTACTTCGTATACGTATATGTACGTGCTGGGAGAAACAGTGTTTAACTTTATGATGCCAAAACGACACCAAACAATTGAACAGTTTGCTCAAGTTTACTTGGCCCTTCATTAATATACGATTCATGGAACAAGAAAAATATACTTGGAAGATTTTTCCCCACGGAATGAGGTTAATTTGAGAACGGCGTTTCTAGACTCCATGCTGCAAATAGATGATTCATAGTAATATCATTGTCCAATGCATTTTTGACTAAGATACACTTATTTTGAATATAAGTTTAACATCACGAAGTAAGCACAGCTTATGATTTTCGACTTGTCGAATTAAATTTTTGATCAAAACGAACAGTAAAATTCATCTGAATCTTACTGACCGCTAGCTATTGTCATAGTAAGGTCAGTAAAGAGAATAAAATCTCACGATGAATTACACAATCGCATTGTGTAGGCTACCTCGAATCCTGCGAAACCTTTAAACAAGTACTCGTTTCTGGAGTTTTGTAGCTGTTGGCTAGGTGGTTATCCGGCCATGACATCTACAGGCCAACGTGCAAGTTGACACGGAAGGTGCCGAAATATCATGTGACAACGCACTCTTGACTCGGCTAGTCACCCGAGAGCAGTTTATACAGTCCTGAAGAAGGTTGCGCTTGCCAGGCGGGTAGTATACGTTCAAGGGTTCGATATAATGGAATATCACTAATATATGGTCTTGATACAGACCATATTTTTCTCTACTCGAAATAAATACTTCGTTTTTAGACGAAATATTAGCAATTATTCTACCAAATTGTTTTAATTGCGCAACAGATTTCGGAGGCGAAATTATGTTTCTTAGCTGCCGATAAATAAAGATTTCTTTTTTTAAAAAAAAAATCGTTAATTTAGTACATAAGTATGTTTAGGAGATAAGAGAGCATGCAACCAAGCTGAAAAGTTTACTTAATACAATACCACAGAATATGCATTACTAATTTGCACGAGTTATACATTTTGGAAATATGCATTATCGCATGCACTGTCTCTGATAACGTTAGACAGAGCAAACTTGTATTTGTATTGTTGTTGCAAGCCGTTTCTTTTTTGAGTCTTAGGCACTTCGATCCATATCTGATACAAGGACGTATCATTAAAATTTACTTACAATGAAGTAGTTACTGAATTTCTTAGACGTAATTTTTTCAGCTTAATCATTTATCATTATTCGCATGGTAAGTTAACCTATTTTTTTCTCGAAGGTATCACTGTATTACATGACTCACCAAACTGTAGATTATGCACATAAGGATTAATAATTAAACTGAAAAATTTATATCTGGATAGTTTATTATTTAATTCTTGTGAGGGACATATTAAGCATATAACCCAGATATAGGACTTTGCATCAGAGAATCAATGCTTTAATTTGCACACGAAAAAGCTTCTCACATGCGATTAATAGATTTAAGATCTGTAAAACATACGTAGAGATCGGAATGTGAAGCGAAAATCTTTATATGCCGAGTAAGATTTATTTATCTGGCATGTGGCCATACATTCTCATGATAAGCAAGAAAATTAATGTAATACAGAGTAAATAATACTGATAAAATGTGTTAAAGCAAAGTATAAATTAGAAATGAAATTTATTACATTTACAGTCGTATTAAGCTTTTCCTTACTGCTATAGGTGACCTAATTAAAGGACTGGGGAAAAGGAATGGGAAGGAATTTGGCCACAACCTTTTGAAGGAACCATATTGGCATTCACCCTAAATGATTTTGGGAAATAATGCAAAACCGAAATTTGGATGGCCGGAAGGGGATTCGAACCCGCATCCTCCCCAATGTGAGGTCAGAGCGTTACCGGTCACCCACCACGCACAGTTAGTTAGTTAGTTACTTCTCCTGCATATGATCCGATTTTTTATTTCCTGCCCCAAAATCACACTCGGTGAGTACTGTTCTTTCCCATTTTAGAAGCGAGTGAATTTACTTTTTTTTTTTATGGATTTTACGATTCCGATTTATGAAGGTGCATACCGATGCAAGGAAGATCGTGGCTACAAAGCAGGTGACTTTTTAATTCAATCTCCGTTTCAAGTAAATCAAATACTTCATCAAGCAAGGACTGCAGTTAATACCGAAGGGTGTCTGAACAAAGTATACCGCCTTAAAGATCATCGCTGTCCAACAGAATAGGGAGTTGAGGGTCGTTTAATATCATCTTGTACTCTCTTGTAAGAGAATTTCTTCTCCATCGGTGTGGTGGGGCTGTATGACAGGCATCCAATGAGAGTGGACTTGATACTGTCAGAGACTAGGTGCATAATCCAGTTTAATTGAGTATCCATCTTTAAAAAAAAAGAAGAGCAGTATCCGCAACGGGATACACAGA
Source organism: Vandiemenella viatica (assembly GCA_031002005.1). NCBI lineage: Eukaryota > Metazoa > Arthropoda > Insecta > Orthoptera > Morabidae > Vandiemenella > Vandiemenella viatica. Next base: position 234,610,935 of record JARYHS010008074.1, on the reverse strand, counting down.
TAAGGTAGTGTGACAACTGAAGATCCTCATGTGGAGATGCATAGTTTCTGGATAATGTTTTTTTCGGATGTTAGTTTTCGCCACAATTTTTGTTAGATGTTTAAAGGAAAGAGTCCTTTCAAGCGTAATGGTAAATCAGATAAACTTGCACCACCACACAGCGCTTACATTGTGTTTGTTGATGGCTGTGTTGCAGCTGCAGGCGCTGCTGCCGATGGTGCACTACAACTGCTCCCGCCACGTGCGGCTGTTCCTGTGCTCTGTCTTCGCGCCGCTGTGCACGCCGCAGCTGGTGGGAGGTGGCGTGGCCGCCTGCAGGTCGCTGTGCCAGTCCGTGCAGAGGGACTGCCAGCCCGTGCTCGCCTCCTTCAACCTGCCCTGGCCAGCCGCCCTCAACTGCTCCCAGTTCCCTGACGGGGGCCTCTGCATGCAGGAGCCTCCGCCGCCCAACAACACCGTGCTGCAGCCCGCCCCTGTCAGCGAGCTCGAGATTCTGCAGGACGAGCTGCAGACTTCACCGTCTCCACCACCGCAGGTAACTTCATGCATATTGTTGATTGAGACAGAGCTCATGCCCAGTAGCCATTTCTTTACGCTTTCATTTTTAATTTAAAATTTTCACTTTTCATCATGTCCTCGATAACTCATTTCAATCACTGACTCCCTTTCCTACCAATGAAAATTCTCATATCGTTATGTCCAGGGCCGGCGTTAGGATTCTCGGGCCCCGGGTAAGCGATCTTAGGCCCTCTATCCCCGCCCCAAGATATTTTTACTTTACACTTTGTTTTTTTTTAGATTCAGAACTTTTTAATACAAAAATGTTCAAAATTATTAGTGCAGATTTTAAAATTTGTGTTTGGTTTCTATTTATTTAGGCACTCAGGCCGGCGGGCCCCGGGTACTTTTGCCCCGCTTAACCCCCCCTAACGCCGGCCCTGGTTATGTCTGGAATCAAGTGCTATTTTATGGTCTTCGTCATCAATCCTTTGCACAAATGCTCTTAATGTTTGGTCAAATATCCATCCAGCTCTCATCGCCAATGTACGGCCTTATATATACCAAGCATTATGTCCTCCTTCTGTCTTCCAGACCTAGCGTGGTGGGTAACAGTTTACGTTCTGGCCTCGCATTCGAGTGGACGCGGGTTCGAATCCCCGTCCGGGCATCCAGATTTGGGTTTTCCATGGTTTCCCCAAATCACTCCAGGTGAATTCCGGGATGCTTCCTTCAAAAAGGCCATGGCCAAATTCCTTCCCGTTCCTTGTCCCCAGTCCCAACCCGCCTCTAATGACCGTAGCCGTCGACAAGGCGTAAAAAACTCCCTTCCAGTGACTCCCAATCTGGTTTATAACGAAAACTAATGCTATATTTTACTGTACCAGATGTAGTGATGTAACAGATACCTACAAGTGCGGAATCCTACCTCCGCATCGCAAATTTTAATGCGGATGTATAGCGGATGCAGTCTCTTTATTCCAGGGTCTGCCCATCGTCGCCTAACAACAACCTGTTTGTCTTTTTCTTACGATCTTGCAACAAAAGTAACAATGAACTGGGTGGTGTTGTTACCTAAGCGGCGAATTTACAAGTTTGAACTTGCATTTAAATTAAAGTGGCATATTCACGGCCCGTCTTACAGGACATCCGCGTTGAACTACCGTAGGATGCGCTCACCCATTCCCGCTACTTGAAGGGGTCCAAAAATGTTTCGAGTAATTCTTTCCACTCGTAGTTTCTCTCCGCACACCAAGTATCCTTATCGCACACTCGCAGGATTTTTGCTCCAATCATGATCCAACTCCTTAGTTTGTTGGATGGCAAGGTCCCGTGTTGGTTGTCTGGGAATCCAACAACATCCAACAGGTACTACGGGCAGTCCTGTAACATCTTTCACGGCCCAACAAAAGTCCTTTATCGGAAAATCGGATCATCGTAGGTCCTACAAGTTGGGACTATGAATGGGCCACCATAGCGGTGGAAAGGCAGATGGCGGGCACGGAGAAGTGCGATGGCGTGGGCTTGTGCTTGACGTTTGAATTAGTTGAGCTGCGAACTCCGCAAAGTTCATACGACAAAGATTGTTTTTTTTAGACGCGTGTGGAGTTCTGTAAATAATTTAATTCACTTGTGAAATCATTCCATGTTTTTTTATATATTTTTTTATTTTTCTGTTGAAAGATGAGACAAAAAATATTTTTAAGGCAATATTATATGGAAATAGACTTTACCTATGAAAAAATGTAGAATTTGGCATAAAAATATGCTGTTTGGTTTTTAAATTTATTTTTGATAAAATATTATAATTATAAATTATTTTGTATCCTGACTGGTCAAACTGTCTAACAATTTAACTAACATTACGCAGGCTGGTAGAGCCGATACGTTATCTTAGGATTTCAAATCTTAACATCAGACAAACTTACTTTCCTAATAACATATTAAGACACAACAGACTGAACGTTGAAATACGGTCTAACATGGTGAATAATTTAACAAAAAACTGAAGCTGATAGGCAACAGACAAATTATGTCGGAATGAAGAGAAATCAACAAGGCTGCGGGAACATTTATTAAATCAAGAGCGATGTGTATTGTGTCGCCTGCTATTATGAACCAACCAGAAGCGATGAAAGCTATACAGGTTTCCATCATTGGTGCGAACATAGATTTACAGAAGTGTATGGATGTAACAAGGAAATTTTCATATGCACTGTTTGTGAGCAGTTAAAACCATGATTGGCACTCTCCCGCAAAATCTCTCCGCGTGTCTTATGCTGCTTACCACAACCAAAGTGAAATCGGATATATCGATGAAATATATCCGGACTTGACGCTGCGTGGCTAGAATTCTGTTGACAAATTCCTATTCAGTCTTTGTCTCCAGTCCTCTCCCACATCTAATGACATCGACAATACGTGAAATCCAGATAAAAAAATCCACAACCGTAATACATCCCCGGGAAATATAAAATCTCGTGAATCACTTGCTAAGAAATATAGTTAATTCTTTTTACGATTATTGATACTGATCTTCGTCAATGTACTCGTGTTTCTACATTTCCCTTACTTCTCCACACTGCTCAAGAGATATTCCGAAAACTTCTTGAGCGTGTTTACTATCGATCCTGGAGGGTTGACGATTAACGTTCGGTCCTGGTAATTTGGCAGGACGCGGGTTACATCTTCAATCCGACCACTCTGATTTCAGTTTTTCATAGTTTCCCGAAATCACTCCAGGTGAATGGGATGGTTCGTTTGATAGGTCATCGAATTTTTTCTCGTTCCCTACCGGAATTATTTCTTGGCTCCAATAACTTAGATGTAGGCTAGCCATAATTCTGAAATAAAACTACTAGTTGCATTACACTGCTGCCCTTATTCAATCACGTGAAGGAAACTACGGACCTTTAGCTACGAAAGGGAAATAAAGACTGTGCTTAAAAATGTCTGCAATGAAAGTTCTTCAAACAAGTAGGACTCCCAGTTCACTTATTTATTCAGCATTCTAAAGGGAGTTTTCATGCTTGCTGTACATGTTGTAAAACAGATTTGGCGGACCGGCTGTCATCGTAAAGGCCTACATACCTAGAAGTATCATACTTGTACATGTTGCAAATGTAGAAGTGTTAAGCCGCGTTCCCACAACGTCTTGAAACGAAGGCGGGACGGGACGGATACTCAACAACACGCCATGGGAACAGGTCCGCCCGCCTCTGCTAGCGGAGATGAAACGCAGCTACCCACTCTATGTCGGTAAACATCACAGGCGTATGTAGTGGAGCGCTGTTGCCATCGGTTTGCAGCAGCGGTGCGCACCCTTTCTGTTGCTGTAAAGTGCTCTGTGCCAAACGACACTAGGCAACGTGGTGGGGAGGTGGCGGCGAGGTAAGCGAGGGCTAACCTGTGGCGCGCGCTCGTCCCTACACTTCGGCTAATGAGGTGCCTCCGTTACGAGACGTCGTGGGAACGCGGCTTTAAGGTGGCTTCCGACGACCCGCATATTTGTTGGCCGCGCCGGCCCAGCTATCAACAGCGGGCAGGGGGGCGTCCATTAAATACGTGAGGTGTTCTTCTGGAATTCCGGACGTGCCCTCCTCCTCCTCTGGTGAGATCTGATGAGATCTGCTCGGACCTCTCCTAAGATGACGTTATATTTTGAGGGGACCCCTCCCCCCTGCTAATAGACCTCGTAGTTTTTTTGAAGACCCTTTTTTTAGCTCTACTGTCCTTTAAGAATTTCAAAAACCTCACGTGAGATTTCCTTCGACCCCCCTTTTCCTTCTTGGTGAAATTTGGTGAGAATTCGTAGGACCCTTCCCCCCATTTCACCTCACGTAATTAGTGGACGCCCACAGGTGGCATGGGAGCCGCTTGTACTGGCAGCATTGGCGTGCCAATATCTGTCGCCCAGTCGGTAGATAACAAACGCCCGGATAGCTAAAACGACAACAGGTAACGTGGTGAGGAGCTGGTTGCGAGGTGGCTTGGGATCACCTGTGGCGCGCGTTAATCCGTATAATTCGGCTGCTTGACGTGGCCTACAAAACCACGGCCATGGGAAGCCATTACACTACAATTTTTCTAGGCACTTACGAGTAGAGGTAACAAGCGCTATTGTTCATCTTATATATTTGTTTGTAGTCCGATACATCATTTCTGTTATCTTTGACTAGTTTTTGTTGCGCTCCAACTTAGGGGGCGTGCATAAACCACGTAGCTCTATTTTGGCCTCCTGTGAACCCCCCTTCCCCCCACGTAACCCGACGTGGCTTATGCCTCTACACCCCCCCCCCCCCCGCGGGGCACGTAGCACGTAGCCTTTTTCCCTAATGACTCTAGAAGACATTTTGTACTGTTTTCTCTTGTCAGACTAACGTAAATTACATACGGGGATAATTAAATGGCGGAAATAAATATTTACATGCTGTTGTGTGTCCTCTATCTCATTTTAACTATGACAAATAATATGAACGAAAAGCTATGTGGTCTGGCTCGAAACCCCCCTCCTCCCCCCACGTAGTTTTCCAGCCAGCCCCTCTCCCCCCTCCCCCTCTAGACCGAGCCTCGTAGTTCATGCACAATCCCTTAATAGCACTAATAAGACGACTATTGCCACGACTTCTGCCACAGAATCAGCGATATGAATTGTTCTTTAGGCATTTACATCACGAATCTTGCACGACATGGAACCGGCCAGGGTTCCTGCTATAATCTGAATGTGTATCAAACTGTGTTGTGTGTTGCAGGTGTGGCTGCCTGCGGCGGCTCCGTCGTGCCCGACCAACTTCGTGCGCGCTCGCGACTCGCTGGGCGCCGTGACGTGCGCGCCGCGCTGCGGCCGGGATGCGTACTACCGCGCAGAGGACAAGCGCTTCGCCGAGACGTGGATGACCGGCTGGGCCTGGCTGTGTTTCCTCTCCACACTATTCACCCTACTCACCTTCTGGGTTGAGCCGGCTCGCTTCAGATATCCAGAAAGGCCCGTCATCTTCCTAGGTGGGTATCAAATCCTACATTACCCTTACAATATCACGTCTTATACCACTTTAATTACTTAATTCACTTATGAAATTATTCATCTTTTTGACACTGTTTACTAATGAACATAGAAATACGTACTTCTATAAATTTAATAACATTACTTGCTCCTGCGGTTTTCAGAACAAATTCTCTACACTAAACAGTCTGTAGGAGGGGACCGCCAACTGATAGAGCAAACATAGGGGCACGAAACATGTCAGATGCATCTTTAACTTCATAACTCTTGCATATAATTTATGCGTAGGCGTATACAGATAAAATAGCTCATTTTTTTTTATTTAATCCATATTCCCAAAGAAAAGTGGGAAATAAGAATTTAGTTATGATTTAAATGCATTAACGAGGTCTACCCACTTTCTATACAACGTAAACCAAAACAGTGCTACCGGAACAGTAAAGATTCGATTTAATGTAACTTCGTTTTCGCTACAATGGTTAGCTGACCAATTAATTTATTCCTTACATTTCACTCGTTTATTAGACATGTTTAAGTTTAATCACACATTTGAGAGTTATCACAAAATAAAATCCTCGTATTTCATTTTTATTAATTAATGCGTGTTAAATGTATTCGCCAAGTTCTTAACAAAAATAGAGCTATCAGCTACAGTGAACCATAACTCTTCATTGTGGGATGTATTTCATCGCTCTATTAAATTCTCTTGGCATTTAGCTTTCATACTACCCAATTGATAACATGATATTAAAAAATGTGTTTGTGAATGGAACTTATTATTTTTAAATAGGTGTAGGCCTGTGACCATGGCACAATCACACGTATAGAATAGTTGCTAGGCCACAAAAATACACTGCAGTCTAAAAGTGATAAGTTTTTAAGGTTGAAAAATTAGTTTTTATGGTGTAAGGTCATCACCGCGTGATCTGAGCTGGATGAAATCGAATTTAACGTGTGTTTAATCGTAAAGGACGCCCTAGAAAAATTAACAGAAATTCTGTTGAGCTTTAAGTGGCTTTGAAATATTAAATGGGGGGAGAAACGATATCGCTATATATCTTTTATTGTGAAAGATCATGCATGACCACATTGCCTGATCTGGCTGCGATAAGATCTGATCCTGTATTCGAACTAATGGTACGCTTTACAAAATATTAAAGACATAGAAATACCCAGACAGAGACCATCTCATTATACACTAACGGCCAAAGATTATGAACGCGACCCGAAATAAGAATTGGATCTGGATTTGACTTTCATGGTTCATAATGCACAATTTGAAATATTTCTGTTGAGTTTTAAGGGACTTAGAAGTATGAAACTCGGTCAAAGACGATCCCACTGTTGTATAGATCTGTTTCTTGTGTTCAATATCGAGCGTTGTGGGTGAGCGGTAATGGTCTGGCCCCACATTCGGACGACGCAGGGCGCTAATGACCTCGTTGTCGACGCGCCCTAAAGCCACAAAAACAACAACAACATCGGACGACGCAGGTTCGAATAAACAGCCAGCCTTCTACATTTCTCTTTTCCGTGGTTCCTGAAATCGCTCCAGGTGAATGCCGGGATGGTTTCAAAAAGGTCATCGCCAAGTTCCTTCTTATTCCTTGCTCACTGTCCTTTGCTGCCTCAAATGACCTCGACATCGAAGGAAAAAAAAAAATTATAAATACTATATTTCTGACTGTTTCCTTGATAACAGATACGTCTATACTTTATAAAGACAAATCTTTCCTTAAGAAGTTTCATGCCAAACACATCGTTAAGATTTTTAGCAATTACAAAAAGAACTGGAGTTGATTTAGATCAAATAATTTTTGTTTTTAACTTGAGAAAATTTTTACTGCATGAAATTATCTTGAACTAATCGGAGATAATTACTACTAAAAATTATAATCACTACCAAATTTTTTTGAATGATCCAATACCGTACGCCACTGGCATCTCCATAATGAAATTTGCCATACAATTATTCAACAGCCCTCCCCGTTGACTCAGTTGGATGCGGAAATCTGGTGTCCGGTGTTGACAAGGAATTGACTGATTCGGGTTACGGTGGTGAAAATAAGTTCATCATCAGTTCTTGGCTGGTAGGATGGGAGAGATGGTGGTGCACAATGCCCAGTCACCCGATTGTGCACCAAACTTCTGGTTGAACCCCAAACCTCTCTGCAGTGCGTATGGAGTGAGGGGCCTACGGTGCTGTTGGTGATTATTCGTCCTTCGACCTCCTTGATTTATTTGGGGAGAGGGGCCAGCACTGGTTTCCACCCTCTCCTTCTTCATCCGTCGTTTCACACAACACAAACGACACTCTGTACTGAACATACCCAATATCATAGTCATCCACACATACGAAAACACGCTGCGGGAAAATTACACCAGTTCATTTCCCCAAGAAAGTTCCCATGGAGGGATAAATCCTCCATAGCAACCGCCAGTGCCCGAAATCTCTTATGGTATCATAAGATTATTGAAGTTGTAACAGTAAACGATGTAACTGGACAGAAGTGGTTTACTGATGTATGTGAGTGTTCGACGTGTCATATCACGAAGCCAGCAGTGGAGAACAAAGGGTCCCAGATGGTCCGTGTCTTCGCCCGCTGTGCGGCAGGAAGCCGAGAGGCCCTGCCCGCCGGACGGCCGTTTTTGCTTCTGTTTGAAGTAACTCTGCCCCGTATCAACATGCCCGGTGTCGCTTTGATCTCGACTCCCCTCTCCGGCCAAATATCATAACAGCCGCGGGCGCCTTCTGACGGTCGCCCGCGCTCAGTTCGCTCTCGAAAATAAACTCTTATGTATCAACATTAACTGCGGCACGCGCAAAAATATACACCGGCCTCTTGTGTATCGCATTGCTCGTGTACCGGCGTCGCGTCGGTCGCCCAACATGTGCATTTGTTTACAGTGCGCGGTATAACGCGGCACTCGGCACTTGATCGCGCTCTGCAAACATTTCAAACCACTGACGTCGCGATGAGGGTTCTAGTATAATAACCCTCAACCTAGTCCTCATAACATTGAAGTTGTCTTTGAATTTGACAAAACTAGCGGGTGATATACGGTGAATAGCGAGATTGGCGGTTTGCAGTAGGATAAGAGAGGAACCAGCTCATTATTAATTGTTTCTTCTTCTCTTCGAAATCGGCCATCTAAGGACCACGAAAAGTAATCCCGTGCATTCATGTCGATGCTTCTTTTCTTGACTTCCAGTAGTTTTTCATCCTCTCTTTGCTGTTTGCTCCTTTCTTCTGACCACATGTTACTACATTTCCTATTCTCCTTCTCCTGGAAACCCTTGAAATTTTGGATCAATCTCCTAAAAGTTGCTCTATCTTGTATTAAACCTTCTGTTATTCCGATCTCAATCATATCTTTCTTTACTCCTTGTATCAACTGGTTGCCCTTCTTATTCTTGTAAAAATGATTGAAAATTCTTTTTGTAAGTCTATTGTTGTCCATTCTCATTATGTGACCAAAAAAACTGATTCTCCTCTTTCTGATGATGCCTGACATCCTTTCAATTTCTTCTTCTTTGTATAGGTCTTTATTCCTCTGGTGTCTAAACTCACCATTTTCAATTTTTAGTGGTCCAAAATTTTTCTCAAGATTTTCCTTTCCCTTTTCTCTATCTCTTCTATTTTCCAGTTTTCATAGAGAACAAGCATTCTGAGACATACAGTCCTTCTGGCTTGATTACTGTGTTGTAGTGTTTGATTTTAGTTTTCCTTGATAGAGTCTTCTTATTATATGTATCTTTAGTCAATTAGTATTCTAGTTATAGTTTTCTTGCTCTTGATTGTAATTGTTTATTTGTCAAATGAAAAAGTTCCATAGATAAACACTTAAAACGTCTTACGAAATAATTATAAATGATTAAATGTCTCTCTAACAGAAACAAAAATTTCCGAAAAGTTCCTTACTCTAGAAAACGCACACTTTATCAATATTTCTGTGATGTGTGGTATATCGAGCGGTAATGCGATCACTCCTTACAGATTCCAGTGAATCTGAACTATCGCATAACCGTGACCTTCATTGTTCATTATTTTGCAATTGCATTTAGAAAAATTCCGTTTTTAATTAATGATGTTTCTAAAGCGGAGAACTTAAAAGGACATCTCATTTGTCGATTTTGGTTAAGTATGAAGGTAGGAAGAAAGTTAGCTGATCACAAAAATCATTTAGAAATAATATACATGACAGGTAATTACTTTTAGATTCCAGCTCAATAATAACTTATGTGCATATGCGGTTTCCTCTTTCACAAACTTAATACCTTATTCAGCTTTTAAAATTCCTTCCTCTTTCTATATAATACTTACGTTTTATATAATTCCAAAGTCTCAGAAAGATCGAGTACATGAGATTCGTAATAAATGTAGATGATTATTCATGTAGCATTCTGCGGCCGTTATCAATTGTACTATTGCCTTTCCATGTGATGGGCCCTTGTTTTGGGGCCTTCATCTCAGGATAATGACCACATCGCGTGGTAATTATTAATCCGCGATAAAGTTTTAACAATTTGACGACGCACGACTTTGAAAGTGCGGTAACAATGTGAGCCATTAAATATTAACTTTACAGACCATTACTATGTGATCGCAAACTGAAAATACTAGTAGGCCTAACCACAGATTTTGTAACCTACACCCAGGCGCCTGACTTCTAAAACATTGTAGAATGTGCAGCTTTCTAACTTTGACTAACGTGATGAAAGGAACAGTTAACAAGAATTTCATGCGGTCGTTTTAGGACCTGAGTTTCTTTCCGGCTGCGCAATCAGCCTCTGTCATACTGGTCTTTCCTAGTCCGGTAATACTATTGACTACAGGGCACCTACTGTTAACGTGGAACCGAACCCATGCAAGCGTTCTAGCATGCCCCACAAACACAATACAAGTGTTGCCAGAGGCGACGGATGGGTTAAAGGCTTTCGAAAATCCCTGCCGAGACTAAGGTTAGAAATGGTGGCTGAAAACATATTTACAGTGAAACATTAACATAATGTACGCATAAGGCAATAATATAACATTATACTACTACTGAGCGATCTAATTAGTCCGAAGTTCGAATTCCGGTTTCATCAGCAATTTCTATAGGCTTTGTATTCTTTATATGAGCGCATTTGTGATTCCATATTAAACTGTAGGCATCGAAGGAATACGTATGCTATATGTCTTAGTACACGTCCTTCGGGACAGCGGCGGCCTTAGCCACTGCGAGGCTAGGGGCGGCAGATTTTTGCGAGGCCCTTGCCCTTTGTGCAAAGTATGTGAATCGAAAGTGGTATTTCTGATGATCGACAAAAAATGCAAAAGTCATAAATAAATAAATTTTGTGTTTTAAAATATTATATTAGAAGAGTTATTAAAAGTTAACAAACATAAAGACGTCAAATTATTAAGGATAAACTGAAGTACACAAATGCCTTGAAAGATTTATCGAGGGATTTAAAAATGATGTTTGCAGCTTTTTCTAAGACTAAAATATTTAATTAAATCACAAAAATCCAACGAATGAGCTACGTAATTTTCAATTCAAAGAATAGAAAGGGTTGAAAACCGATACTGTGTCATGTAACTTTATTGTTATCACTAATAGCAAAAGATAAAATATTTTTTTTAAAATATAAACTTTTTTCAACACTGGTTGTTGCGCCGCGATTGCCCAGTTCGCCACCCCCTGAGGCCGCCTGTGCTTCAGGAGAATACAACCAACCTTCCGGTTGTGAACTAATGTAGTTTTATAGTATTTGCAGCTTCAATTCAGCCACAACGTACCATATTTTTATTTTCGCGACGCAGATGCTAAAAGGACTTACCTTTAACAGGATGAGAACAATTACATACGAAAGAAGATTACAAAAAAGATAAAAGCGTTTAACATTTCGGTCACTGACTGATTCAATTTGCCGCGTATACCGCCAACTAAGCTATAGTTTAACATTGAATCCGAACCACGGAACGTCCTGGTGAAGTTCATGTGATGCAACCAAGGTCCGTAAAAATTCCCGGTCCTCATTGTATTTCAAACTTGATGAAAATGCTGTTGAATTAAGAAGTTTGATGCAGTATAGCTAACACACATGTCAGCTTCCAGTTATTTTCTGCAAGTTGCTCCTACAGAAATGGAAGAACGGAGACGATTCTCATCTAAACTACAGCATTAATTTCCCAGTAGAAGGTTACTCACATTTCACCAAATTATAAATTTGTTGTGAATGCCATGCGCAGTAAACTAGAAGTAACTGGACTGCATCGCTGACTTTACAGGGACAGGGTTCGTAAACTTCTTATGCTTTTTTCAAACGTTTTTGCGGAACAGATCAAAAAATACGAGGAACATTGAGAATTCAATCTTTATTTATTCAGAAAGTATAATAAAAAGTTATTTACATATTGTTACATCTCAATATTGATGTGCCTTTTCTCCGCTAATTGAAGTACTTTAAGGGAAAACGTTCTTTCTGCTTAAAGACTTCAAGAATTAGATTCACTCACATACCTTAATTAACTGTGTTTTAATCTTTCACCAATTTCTGATTGATTCATGAATTTATTTGTAAGGAATTTAATAATAATGTGTTGTTCCACGTTTTGATGCTGTTCTATAAATAAAACTAATAACACTGCACGCTGGCTGCTGAAATATTGAGATATTTGGAAGTTACACAAATTTTGGAATTACTTTCTTTCAATAGGTGGTAGTTATTTTGAACTACACTTATAGTTGCATCCTCAAGGTGTTATCGGGTAGGACGAAACTGGTACGAATGCTTTATTTCGTGACAATGATTAACACTAAAAATTTCAGTATAGGTTTTACATAATATGCTGTTATTGTCACCAGAACTGATAAAAACTAAATAGATTCTCTCATAGTTCGCCTAAGGTCTCTACACGGAATCGTAAACGCTTTTGTGGCGGTGTTCAGAGAGGATCATAATCTTGTACTTGAGTCATTTCATTCGGTTGCCGCGTATTTCGTGCTGAAGAGCATCTTTAATCTCAGTACGTACTCGAGATAGTGATGAAGGAATCATTCCGGCTTTCGATAGGGTTAATTTAAGCAAATCATAGGAAACCGAAACCAGGATGACTCAACCGGGCATCGAAGCCAAATTCTTCCTAATTTCCGAACGTTATAGGTAACCTCCTAGGATTAGCTACAATCATTTAGCTACTCATTGTGCTTTGCCGTTAAAATCGAAGAGTTCAATAAATGCCGGGATTTCTCGTTGAAATTTAAGATTTGCACATTGTCGGTATTTTATATAACACATACACATTAGCACATCGCTTTAGGGGGCATCCATAAATTACGTGAGGTTTTTTCCGGATTTCTGGCCCCCCCCTTTCTGGTTAGACTTCGTGAGATCTGGTACGCCCTAGAAATCTACCTCGCAACTTTTTGAGACCTTTTTTTTCTTTCTTTTTTTTAGGTCTCACCCTTCCGAAAGCCGGTTACACCCCCACTTTTCGACGAAATACCCCCCTAAAATCGGCTTTCGCGTCATTTATGGGTCCTTTTTATTTTTTAGCTCTACAGTCGATCAATTTTTCAAAAACCTCACGTGAGATTTCCGTAGGACCCCCCTTGGTGAGATTTCGCCGGACCCCTCCCCCTCCATATTTCACCTCACGTGATTTATGGACGCCCCCTTAAGACATTGCAAATGTTAAGTTTTTCAGTTTTGCCAAGTTACCAAGAACGTAAAGAGAATAATAATATGAGTAGCGTTATGATTCCAGAGTCACTGAGTACCCTTACAATTTACTCGATGTTAATACGTTTGTGTTTCGGCAGCTCTGTGCTACAACCTGCTGGCCCTGGGCTACATCCTGCGCGGCGCGCTGGGAGCCGCCGCCTTCAGCTGCGTGCAGCCTCCCTCTGCGGAGGGCGCCCCGCCGGGTGTGCAGCTGGGCCACGTGGCCACCGACGGTCTCGAGTCCGGCGCCTGCACGCTCTCCTTCCTGGCGCTCTACTACTTCTGGCTGGCCTCGTCCGCCTGGTGGCTGGTGCTGGCCGCCTGCTGGTTCCTGTCCGCCGCCAAGAAGTGGTCCTGCGAGAGCCTGCACGCCCTGGCCACGTACTTCCACCTGGCCGCCTGGGCGCTGCCCGCAGTGCTGGGAGTAGCCGCGCTGCTCCTAAGACACGTCTCCGCCGACGAGCTCACGGGACTCTGCCAGGTTAGCATACGCCAACCTCCATGCATCTCAGAACCAAATGGTCTGCAGGCAGCACTCTACTAACCTAGATAAATTAGTCGTTGGTACCCCCGCCCACACTACTCCTGAATGGTGCAATACCGGCGAAAATAGCTGATCTTGTGGTCATGAGCATTGTGATTGAGATTAGGGCCGGCGTTGGGGGAGGGAGGGGGGAGAGGGGCATAAGTACCCCACCGTCCAGGGTTCCTAAGTAAACATAAATCAAGCATTTAAAAGCTTTCATAAAAAAGACGTTATTTGATTTTTTGCATTAAAATTTTCTGATTTTATCAAAAATATCGAAGTATAAAGTAAACGCAATAAGGGGGGGGGGGGAGGATGGATGGGCTAAGAACACTTACCCGGGACCCGAGAATCCTAGCGCCGACCCTGATTGAGATAACCACTAAAACATTTTTGACATTTGTGGTGCCCACTTAGCTATGTATATCTTTACCTGTAGTTTCTTTGCTTGAAAAGGAGGTATGGTAGTTCAGTGGTTAGGGCACTTACTTCCGAAAGTTCTCTTTCCGAGTCGTAGGTTCAAATCTCGCGATGAGTAGGTATTTTTCGGATTTGTATTTGATTATATGATAGATTTTTAGTTTTTGAAGTGAAAAGTTCTTTAGGTGCATTGGGCGGTTTTTGAATGAGTAAAATCTTATGAGTTCGCATTACCTAGGTGCTAATGTTAAACAGTATATCTGTTGCGTTCTGATCGCTCAATGGTTTATGTGTCCGACTGGCGAACGAAAGGTCCCCAGCTCGAATCTCTGTTTCGGCGGGTATTTTCATAGACCATTAAACCGACGACGTTCACATCTAGCATAGCTTGCTGTCTAATGTGAAGTACGCTAGAATGCTTCCGTTGTTCGGATTCCACGTTAAACTATACGTCCCTTGTACCTGGTAGCACTACCGGGTTAGGTTAAGTCGGCTAAGACAGGGGCGGAAAGCGCAGCTAGTAGAAAAACCCTGTCATAAGGTCATTACAGTTACTTAGTATATCTGTAGCTATAAGTATTAGGGCGCATTCCCACGATCCCTTGTTAACGAAGGCGAGACGCCATGGGAACAGGGACGCCTCTGCTAGCGGAGACGAGACGCAGCTACCCACTCTGAGTCGGTAAACATGACAGGCGTGTGTAGCGGTGCGCTGTTGCCATCGGTTTGCAGCAGCGGTGCGCACCCCTTCTGTTGCTGTAAAGTGCTCTGTGCCAAACGACACTAGGCAACGTGGTGCGGAGGTGGTGGCAAGGTGAGCTAGGACCAACCTGCGGCCCCCGGTCGTCTCTACTCTTCGGCTAATGAGGTCCCGTCCCGTCTCGCCTCGCCTACAAGGGATCGTGGGAATGCGCCTTTAGGTGTTGCGCGTATGATATTCATAGTTTTAAGTCCGTAGGCAGTCCCAAATGACTGCCAGTTGTTCTTTTCTTTTCTGCTGCGTCCGTGAGGATGCTAAGAAATGTTTTGTTAGTTTAGCTATCCTTCAATCGGTTGTGTGTGCAGGTGTCGGAGGGCGCGGCGGTGGCGCTGCTGGTGGCCCCTCACGGCCTGCTGCTGCTGGGCGGCTGCGTGCTGGCGGGGCTGGCCGGCGCGGCTCTACTGCGCGTGCGCGCAGCAGTGAAGGTGGCGGGCCGCGGCACTGGCAAGCTGGAGCGCCTGATGACCCGTCTCGGCGTGTTCTGCGCACTGTACGCGCTACCTGCCGCGGGCGCCCTCATCTGCCTGATCTACGAGTCCTGGCACCGTCCCCGCTGGCGCGCTCTAGCCTTGCTGCACGCCCTCGACTGCAGGCTGGCAGCTGCCGGTTGCCTCTCACCTGCCGCTCCACCGCCCCCGGCGGCCGCTGCCGCCG
The DNA here is from genome assembly GCA_031002005.1 of Vandiemenella viatica. Lineage (NCBI taxonomy): Eukaryota > Metazoa > Arthropoda > Insecta > Orthoptera > Morabidae > Vandiemenella > Vandiemenella viatica. The sequence goes on along the minus strand of JARYHS010008074.1, from coordinate 234,595,361 downwards.
TCGAAGTGGCGCTGCTGCGTCTTTTCTTGTCTCTGGTCGTCGGGGTCACATCTGGCATGTGGGTTTGGTCTGGTAAGACTTGCCGAGCCTGGTCGAAGCTTTTCACTGCACCGAGGAAGACTCACCAAGCGCTTGCAGTGTCCAGGAATGGAACTGGATCCATGCACGTCTCCAGGGTGTGATGTTTCACCATCAATCACAACTTGCTGAATATGAAAAAATTTCAGCCATTCGGAAGGTCCCCCGTGACTCGAATGTCGATTCGTTCTAAAGCATTGCCCTGTGTTGCCAGAGATTGAATGAAATGGCTTCAATGCTAGAAACAAATCTCACTTATTGTTGCACAATTTGTGGTGCTTTAAATATCTGAAGATGACCATCATCTTGAGAAGTTGTACACTTTTGATGTGAAGACACCAGTTATTCACTCATATTCTGGTATGGCTTTGCTAGCCTAGAATCCCATTAAAATGATTTATATGTCAAAATGTATGGATTTGTGCAAAACACTCTATAATGTACACTCTATACTTTGACTGTGATAAATAAACTGTTTCAGAGTGAGCACTATGAAAAGACAGTGTCTTCTAATTGTTGCAATGAAACAATGTATATTGTATTTGATACCTCCATCAAATTTTTATGTAAAAAGCAAAAACTATCAAGTATTGAGATTAAATATATTAATTGATCTCTTAAGACTGCTGAACACTGTAAAATTCCCAGTTTACTGTTGTTTTGATTATGTCATCTACAAACCTTTAGTTACATTGGTTGTTTTCCTTCATTGTTGCAAATATTTAAAACATTAACAAAATCTATAAAAATTAAAATACTGTTTACTGTACATTGGTACAGCATTCTACATTTTGAATGCAAGGATTAAGAGTATACCATGAATAAAATCGATAAGGCTTTTAACATGCCAAAAATCTCAAATTCCTATGAAACTGGTGTATCGATGAAAGACATATATATATATACACATTACATTTTGTTTTCAACCAAGGCAGTGTAGAAAATAAGAATAGCTTTGGGTAAAATACAAAACAATAAAATTTATAACTGCAAAATCCAATATCTTATTTTTATATGGCACCTGTTTGGATGTGGTCTAAAGTGTTTAGTAACAGAGCAGTTTTGAATAATATATCTCAGATTTGACATATGCAGCAATCAGCAGATTATTTTTACATCATTTGATTCTCAAGTGTCTTAAACAGGAGAAATTAGATAAATAATAACAATGTAACTATTTTTGAGCTATAAATGGTCTTAATATGATTTTTCTTTTGAAATTTTTATTATATGCAATTGACTTAAAACGATTTGGAAATGCATTTCTGTTCATAAACTGAAAATATTTCAATGTGTATTTTTGCTTTGTTTATAACATTTCAGTTTATTTTGTAAATTATGTAGATAAAATCATTGTGTAAATTATGTAAACAAGATACTGTAATATGTCACTTCTTCAGTAGCCAGCACCTCAACTGCCCTTATTTTCAGATAATTGTATATATAGTTGAGTAAACACTGTGTCTTTTTAATGTTCTATGCTTAACAATTGTATGATTTTGATAGAAGTTTTTTATACCATGTAAAGAAGAAACTGAAATACTCATGCTATCTTTTAGTTCAGCACATATTTAAAATAATGCAATAGTTTGAAGCTGAAAACATTTTTAAATAGCTTTTAGACTGACTGAAACTTGGTTTGTTCTCTCTTTGATTTGAAAGCACAAGTTATATTGGGATAATTCTCTGAATTCTAGCATTGCTTATCATGTAATTATCTGACATGTGGCTCTACTAAAAGTGATATGAAAATTTAGTCACTGAATTGTATTTTCTTCCAAATACTTTATAAATCAGGTCATTTGTAGAACCTTAAGCAAATACCAAGGTAGTAAAAATTACTGACCAAAATGGGATAAAATTAATGTGCCTTTATTTAATGCTTAGCTAGAAGGCTGATATAATGTAACAAAAGTATATTTGTAGTTACCATAGTTACAAAAATCTAGATACTTTTCCAGTTTCTCTATAACCTCTATCCATTTTTCCCAGTTAATTTCATGAGCCAAATATTGCCTCCTGTAATTACTGTCTCTCGTAAAGATTTTGTAAACTTTATCAAGCACTGTTAACACATACCACATTAGCCATGACAGTAAATTAATATTTGTCACATTAAATCCCAGTACAATTGTTTATTTTATGTTACTTAAGAGTTAGCTTAATTTATAACACATATATCATTAATATAGCTTTCAGTTCTTGTAAAGAATCTGAATTTAAACATCCAAATATTTGTATCTATAGTGGGAAAGCTACTTAAATGCAATACTATTTTCTGAAACCTTTTCAAGTGGTTCTCGGTATAAAATGTTGCTTACGTTAAGCTGCAAGTTGTCAGAGACCATTGAAATGAATTTTTAACTAAGTAAAAGACTGTGCTAATTTTGTATGATATTACTAATTTATAGTTTTGTAAATCAGATGTAAATAATTCATTTTATAAATACACAATAAATGTTTTCATTAGAAAATTACAAGTCTAGTTTTAATAAAACGCTTCAAAATATTGGTAACTAAAGCGTATGAAATATCTGCTGGCTTTTAGATATCTAATGGACACTTATACCGAATTGCAATTTTTTATGATAAGGTCCAAGATTAGTAACAAACAAAAGTACTGGTCTGTTATTTTGGTAAGACTGTGTGAAATTTCTGGTTAATAAAAGCAATAATAAAAGATTCAAGCAGAGATAAAGTAAATCAGAGCTAAACAGTTAGATTAAATTGCCACCTTAAATTAGACACAAACACAGAGAAATGTCAGTATACATGTGTTGATGAATTCAGTAAAAACTATAATGAATGATAATATACATATGTCAATATCAAACACAATATATACAATGTCATGAAACAATTGAGCAGTAAAAAAAAATTATTGCACATAGATAGGAAATAACTTATACATATTCATGTCCAGTGTACTTAAAAAAATCACATGATTCTGAGTAATTTAACTAGTTAAACGTTCACTAAAACACATCAGACAACACTGTTAGATTGAGGAGGTTTTTAAGTTTCACATGATTCAGTAGGTTCATCCATACACATTATCAGGACATGTGCTTGGCTGGGGTTAGTACCAAACACTTTGCCTAAATCTCTAACTGCAATGTGTTGCCTTTGGATAATTAGATTGTTCATTACTGAAGATTGGTCGCCGATGGATTGGAAAACCTCAATCAGGAAACGTATGTTGAATTTAAGTATTCTTCTAAAAACTTTACAAGTGATTGAAAAATCTTTTAGACGACAGAATTCTTTTCCATATTAATTGATTGCAAGTACTGCTAAATGATGTGAGTCAGGTCAACCCTCAGACCTTAACTGCTTACAGTCACATGAAGGTTGCAAGTATTAGACGCATGCACTGAAATTTCTAAGATGGATGCCGGAAACACTCTGTCATGGTATCATTTGTTGCCTAGTGTCCACATCCTCGCGCCAAACACTGACCCAACCAATGTGGTGCTTGCTCAACCAATATTTATTGACTGGCCATGAGGAGCTTCAGCAGAATCATGTAAACCAGGAAAATTCCCTATTCTCATGAAATCACCCAAAACTTCCGGCTACAGTATTGACTCCAAATGATTTGAAATTTTTACTTTAGATAGATTATCTCCTAAATGTTAAAATTAATCCTAGTCAAAATTCTTGTATCTGTTCTCGTTTTGTCATAAAAAATTATTTTCATAAGATTTCATCAAACTTGCTCTTACGTCCAAAATCCTTGAATTATTAAGTCGAAATAACTTCTAAACTGTGCCTCTTTCAGTTGATGTACAAAACTGCCTGATTACTATTTTTAAACTGGGTGAAATAACCAAAATTAAAACTGGGCAACTTTACGAAAATTAATATCTCCTGCAATATTTAACTTACATATCTGGAACCTACTTTAAAAGATTCTACATAGCATTTTCTATGTGGTTATGATACTTCTTAACTATAAAAAACAATGCTTTAATAGACTTTTTATAATTTAAGGAAACTCCTTCCTGCTTTGCTTGTCATTTCTTATGATTTGTATCCCAGAAGGAGCAATGTTAACTAGTTTACAATTAATTTTCTTTTTCAGATTTTGGCCAAAATAATGCATATATTCAAAAACCAATTAATGTTTCATGCTTAGAAAATTTTTCCTTTCATTTAAACATAGTCCCTCCTTTGAATTTGTTTATATTCTTTAATATGAATTTTCTATCCTCCCCCATGTGAGTTATTATTCTCTTAAAGCCTCCAGAAACAACCCTTAATCTTTAGTTACTTCTCTCAAAATTTTATATGATGTGTAACAAAAAATCATGCTTCTTTTATGCTATAAACTGTTTCCCTATCTTCAAAATGGTTGCTTCCAGAATTTTAAATGTGTTTACTACGTAATTCTGCTTTCATACAAACTCAATTTTAAAATATCGATTTCTCATTAGGAAAAATTCCTAGCTGCGAAGTTACCTATTTCATTTTATTATTCTTTGTAGCTTTGAAAATGAATGCAATGTTTTCTTTTCCAAAATAGTCTGAGCCCCATATACCAGTTATGTTTATATTACGTGATTACTTTATATGGCTGTTTATTCTCAGATATCACTTGAAAGACTTTAAACTTGATCTGCAATGTTATTGAGATGAGTTTGATGCTCTATAAATAAATTTTTTTTATGAAATAACAAAAATTTACCTGACAACATCAACTAATAACTAAGTGTTTTGAAGAAGATTTTACCATTTTATAACTAATCCATTCCATAACTGAACCAGGGAAACAAATATTTGTACAAATCTTTCTCTAGCACACCCACAAACATTAACCTGTAATGGCCAAGCCATGTTCTGAGATTAGAATTAATTCCAAGTATGGGCCTGAGTTAGTAACCATACTGTGTATGGTCATGGGCACCTCATCAGATGGAGGGCACATGTGAAACAATTTTCGGTTAAGCCGGTGGCTGTACCACCTTTTTAGGTAACGCTTGAAGCTCGTTACCAAATAGGGTCTTGTTTAGAGGTACCCAACGGGTATATAGGCCGACCAAGCCATAAGGAAATCAGTTAGTTGGCCATTTAGTAGTTAGTCAGTCAGAGTTCATGAGTTTGAAGGAACTAGTTTGAGTGCAGTCAGGAGCCTCTCAACCCAGTGAATCAGTTTCACCAGTCGGCCGTCTATGTGTACACATGTGATGGCGCCTGGTGCGTCACCTTCTGCACGTTTAAGGCTGCTGTAGGCCGAAATATTGCGCTTCTCTTGTGTTTGTTTTTTGTTCGTGGTCCCAGCCGCCTTCATCTGTGGTAAGTGTTGGGTCATATTTCCCTATCCTTCCATAATTTTAAAGTTATTTGTTTTGTGATAAGACCAAATGTAGCAAAAAATGAGAAAATATTAAAAAATTCTGGTTACGGTACCTACAGTATCATATTTTAAGTGTAAATGCATTACAACATATAAGAAAAATCGCTGAAGTACTGCCAACTTACTTCCAAAATAGGAATTTGCTCAAGTGTTAAAGCAAATTCTATGCTGGATTGTCCAGTATATAGGGAAGCTATAAGTTTACCAACCACTGGAAAATATGTTTCAATTTTAATGGTGTCATTTTAAAATTGCCTAAAACAATGAGATTTTATTTATGTGAGTATGTATACTAATGAAGTCCTAAGGTATGCAACACTGCTAAAACAGTCTTAAACTTCAATTGTATAACTTTTATAGTTGCTAATAGCTGTCATGCAATGTATGAAACACCAATTCTTGTCCAATCACTAGATTCAAACAATTTCATGCACGGCTAATATGCAAATTGTTGAGCACATGTACATGTTTAACTCAAATAGTTATGCAATGAATATTGTAAGTGACATGGGTGCAGGGAGGGGGGTGCAAGGGGGTGCACGTGCACCCCCCTGCTATGAAAGAAAATACACAGAAAAAGATTAAGAAACAAAAATTTTATTATTAAAGTCACTGTTTGAATAATAACTTAAGGCTCCTAGGTTGTTGTCCAAATTTGTTCAACACCTTGTCAATAAATTGAGTATCCTTAGTTAATAAGTAATAAGTGTTATATATAACGTATTTTTTAAAAAGACGCATATTAAAACACAAAATAACAGATGCACCTCCCTTAAAGTAATCCTGCTGGCGCCCATGGTAAGTGATCAACAAATGATGATACTGGCCCTCTCATCCTTAATGCATACGTATGACACGAGGGAGAGAATAACAAACCACTTTCCCAAACAGCAATTCTAGCTTTTGGTATAAGAAAAACACTCACATTGTGCAGTTCCAGCATTTTAGAATATGTATTAATGTACAGATGTTCTCAAAATGTGAGTAGCTTAGAAATCCTTCTAAAATGAAGGAAGTTTTAGTCTGTAAAGCAAACAAACATAGACATAAAAAAAAATTAAAAATAATAATAATGATGGTTATTTGAGTATAAAGATGGTCTTACCCTAAAACAAGAAGAAAGCAAAATAATTTGTAAATGTCACTATTGAAAAATGAACTTACATGTTGCTCTGTAGTTCAGAAAAATCTATGGCGGAAGATTTTATCATCAGCTGTAACAGGTACCGTATAAACAGGCCGCAGACCAGCCAATGGTTCTGCTACCATGCGCACTTTTCTCCTAGGTTTTGGCCTTACTGTATTCATTGTTTGCATGTATAAGAACAACCTTAGTGTAAAGAAATATAAAACTTCAATAACTGTCATGAAGCTGCAACCAAGAAAGAGGCTGAATACTCCTCCAAGAGATGCTGAAAACAGTTTCCATAGTAAGTCTCAATGCTGCTAAAATAATTTAAAAACAGAGATTGCTAATGAAAACATGTTATCTAGTATTGTACATACCATTAAGTATATGTGATTACTGACTAATATATGGATATCAATGTGAGAATCTCTCACACTTACAAAAATGTAGATAATGATACTAAGGAAAAAGAAAACGGGTTTAGGCAGTATACAGGCCCGTAACTACCACTGGGGCAGCCGGGGCACTGCCCCGGGGCCCCCAAGCCTGAGGGGCACCAAACTGATGGTTAAAAAATTATTTTATTTTAATATCTAATCTAACTTTAATATCTAATACCCAGCACCTAGGTAAAAGTTAATAATAAAGGAAATCCATCAAAGTGCTGGAGGAAATGTATTTGCGTCTCCATTTATATACTCAATATGCTTCACATGCAAAAGCAGCTCTAGAGCAGACAGCAGAATGTCGAGTCGAATGAGTCATGTTGCTCCAGGTGCCTGCCGAGTGAAGCGTCTGTGGGTACACCCATACCGTGCGAGAATCCTCCCACTCCTTCGCCACGCGGAAGTGACGTAGCAATGACGATACGTGTAACTCCTTTGGCATTGTCTCTTGTATTGAGTTGCAGCGCCATTACATTATGTGTTTGTTTTCATTGTCTCTGTTTTTGTCATGGAGGAACCTCCATGGTTTTTGTGTGTGATGGAGTGTGTTTATAAGAATTTAACGCTGAAAGAGTTACTCCTTCAAGACGGAGCACGTAATCTGTCGAAGTGCACGAAACAAGAACTAATTAGCAGGTGAGAATTCACAAGATCAAAGCGAATAATTTACTACACACGTTCCAAAATGCATATTATTTCATAAAATCTATATGTGAAGCCGTTAAACGTATGTAAAATGTAGAAATTTGTTTGAAATATGGCTTAGCCCTCTTGTCGGTTTTTCTCTACTCGCTTCTTGAACCGCTTGAAATCATTTTTAAAAATCTATAAATGTCTGATTTTAGGCCAAAGTCTTTTATTCCTGTTTTTTTATGTTTTGCGTTGCATTTACAGGTTACAGAGGATAGAACAACTCCCAAACCTCAATAAAACATTATTTCAGTTTGAGGTAGTGCTTCCGGAGGCAGTGTACTAATTTCCCGAAGATGGGTTTAATGAGATGTGTGCCGAATGAGATTATATTAATAGAAGCTTTGTGTTCGGCTGCAACTACAAAGAATATGGATTATAGGGTGAAAATGGTGCTCAGTAGAGAATCCAGAGAAATTTATCAGGCTATGTGCCATCCATGTCCAGCTGGATCTGGGTGGTCTGTAACATCTAAACATGTTACTGCAGTAAGCTACAGCTTAGAACATTATCACTTGTGTGGCGAATCCAGGGAGCTTGTTTCCAAGATTAACCAGCCACAGGTAAGAGCTTGTTAAATTGAGCTTGTAGTATTAATTACTGTAATTTTCCTAAATGTGCATTATGTAAGTTTGAGAGTGTGAAATTTCTAGGTTTGTATATTGATCATAATTTAATTTGGAAAGTACATGTTTCTGACTTACTAAAGCGATTGGGAGCAGCCACATTTGCAATTCCTACAATTTCAGCTTTAGGTAATCTCCGTATCAGGCAGCTAGTTTATTTTGCTTATTTTCATTCCCTATTGTCATATGAAATAATATTCTGGGGCAATTCTACCCATAGAGACAAAGTGTTCAGAGCCCAAAAGCGTGTAATAAGAATTATGTGTGGGGTTAGCAATAGAACTTGATGTAGAGAGCTGTTCAAGAAGTTAGGGATTTTAACATTAGTGTCTGAGTATATATTCACATTAATGTCCTTTGTAGTCACAAATTATACTTTGTTTGAAACAAATAGTAATATACACAATTATGGCACGAGAAGTAAAAATGATCTTCACAAGACTTAAAAGTCATTGTCATTTGTTCAAAAAGGGGTCCGATATTCAGGGATACATATCTTCAATATGCTCCCAACACATATTAAATGTCTAGTAGATAAGAACAAATTCAGGAAAAAATTGAAAGAATTTTTAATTGCCAACTCCTTCTACTCTGACGAAGAATTTATTTCTAAGGTATCTAAAAAATAACTGCCAGTATCTTGTGTAAATATAGTTCACATAATTAATTTACGGGTCTACTGGAGATCGCGATTCCGCTACAACAACATATAGTAATATCGTTGGAATACTGATGTTGTCAGTCGTAAGACGTATTATTATCAAGCAGTAATTCCGTTGTAATACAGCCTGGACCAGTATGAAACCGTTAAATGTACTTAGGGAATAATTTATAGTGGAGACTTGCGTTTGACCACTGCAGTATTATGATGACAACTCCTGGCGGAATCGCGATCTCCAGTAGTCCCTAATTTACCATGTATGCTATGACTGTACATCTCGTGGTGTATGTATTTAGTTTGTTATGGAATTTTTTTTTAATGTACCATATATGCTATGACTGTTCATCTTCTGGTATATGTATTATTTTGTAATGGAAGTGTTTAATGTACCATGTATACTATGACTGTACATCTAGTGGTGTACTTATTATTTTGTTATGCACCTGTTAATCTGTAAATTGACAACTTTCCACATCCCACAGAGCCAGTCTCTTATATTGGGATCAATGGAAAATGAATTATTGTATTGTATTTACTTTAATTTGCAGCAGTGGCCAATCAAAGTAGTTTGAGAAGAAATTTTCAAAGGTATGCTGCTTGCCATGGAGCCACAAAGCCCATTTACTTGCCCTTTCATGGCACAACTCCTCCTGCAGTGATTCTGGACCATCAAACTGTACACTGGAAAGGGACCAAGCCAACAGTGTTGAATGGAATTCAGCCCAGACAAAAATGATAACAGGATCAATGGTCTATTAAATATTGGGAACTGTGGAAGCAGGTAGTGTACTAAGTATGAACTGACATAATAATAAATATTTTAGCAGATTTCTTACTTACATAATTGTTGATCTAACTTTTATGTACTCATTTTAGAAACATTGTAAACTTGTTGCAACAAGTAATTTCTGTGAAGGTCCAGCCAGGAGACAACTAAACCAAAAAGAGCCTAAAAATGATCCATCTCTAAAACGTGGATTTAAGAAAAAAAGTTTCCAGATCTTATGAGAACTCATGGGGTTGAAGGTTATGGTGTGATTTTTTTGCCTTTATTTCGATTTTGTTATTACAGTCTCAGCCACTGATCCAAACTGTTATTTTGTGCTATATTTTTGTGGTGTGAATATATTAGTCACCTCGGATTTTTTTTTTTTTTTAAATGCTATTTACTTTTCCAACAGGTGTAATCTTGTGGACTCTTCAAAAGTAAGGAATATGATTACTTTGGTGCTACTTCAGATAGCATTACTGAGGATGGAAAGACCATAGTTGAGCTTAAATGTCCATACAGTGTGTGATTTGACAAACCATCACTATGCCCTTTCTGTGCCCCCAAATGGAAAAGTGATGTACAAAAGATATTATGCGCAAATGCAGGCACAGCTGGTAGTGACTGGAATTGAAGATATGATTTTGTTATATGGACAACAAAGGGAATTGTTGAGCAGTGTGTTCTTTTAAATAGATCCTATAAGAATCATTTGATGAATGCTGTTACCCTCTACTATCATGGGTTATTTTTGCCTCTTCTACAAGCCCAAGGTTCAAATTCTTGAAGATTGTCATAATTCTCTTTCTCACAACATATTTGTGAAAACATTATCATCATCATTAATAATTATTAATTCATAAATTGCGATGGAACGAATGCTCTGGTGGCAATCTCCCTACACGCCCATCCTTCTCCCTTTCTCCTCCAACACCCTTTTGCCCTCAACCAATTTTTACTATGATGCAATAACAAGTTTATTTTTGAAATGGTTGATTTTTATGAAAGAGCTATATTTTATTTATTTATTTTTTTAAATATGTTTACCCTAATTTATATAATCACTATATCAAGATTATTAATTTTGTTATGTTAAGCTATTGAGAAGACTGCCATTTTAGTCTAATATTTATAGTAATATTCATTTAAATTGCAATGGAGTGCATGTTCTGGTGTCAATTTCCCTACCACCCATCGTCCCCTACCCTGCCCACACCTACATCTGCCCTCGCCAAATTTTAACTTTAAATTCATTAAAGCTTTTGGTAATTATTCATCATTTCTCTTGGTAACTTATTCCAATCCCAGGACACCCTTACGCCAAAAAAGAGAATCTTCCTACACCCTTGCACGTGAAATCGAGTGCCAGCTTGTTGTCATGGTCATCTTCTCTCTTCCATGCATTACGTTTAGTTCTTACACCATTATCTTTCCATGATTCATCACCAATATAGGACTTGTACACTCCCATGACCCTCTTCACCCTCCTCCTGTCTTGCAATGAATCCCATTCCAGCTCTTTTATCATATCTGTAACTAATTGCATTCTGTGGTAATTTCCAGAAACAAATCTATCACCCCTTTTTAGTACCCTCTCTAATTCCTGTATTTGATACTCAAATGTGGGTCCCATACTACAATACCATATTCGAGCAATGGTCTGACCAAAGTTTTGTTAAACCAATTCCTTTACATCTCTTGTAGAGCCCCTCATCACTCTCCAACAATGTGCAGAATTTGAAATCTTTTTCCTACTACCTGACCAATGTGTGCTGCCCAGTTAAGCTTGTTATCAAATGTAATGCCAAGATATTTACATTTCATGTCTTCAACAAGCAATTCTTTCACCACCGTATAATCATAATCAACCTTTAGTTTTTTATTTGTGTAGGTATCTAATAACCTGGCTCTTAATCAACACAATTATCCATTAGAATAATGAATAGCAATGAATCCAATACACTATTGTGGGACTCCCATTTAAACTTCCACTTCTTTTGATACTGCATTTTCTACCCTAACTTTGTTTTCTACTTTTTAAAAATTCTTCTACCCAGCAAATCACTTTCTCATCCACTTCAATAGTTCTATTGTCTATTTATGGCACACTCTGTCAAACGCCTTTGACAGATCTAGTGCTACACTATCAATTTGGTCTCCCTTGTCCATTTCATCTAAAATATCTTGCATATATCCCACCAACTAAGATTCGCATGAATATCCTTCCCTGTACCCATGTTGCCTACTTGAAAACCACTTACGTTCCTCACATATATTTCTGATGTGGTTGCATATCAATCTTTACATTAATTTACCTACCACTGATGTCAAACTGATTGGCCCCTAATTTTTGACTCTATTTCTCACCCCTCATTTATGTACCAGCACTACTATCATACTTTTCCAGTCCTATGGTAAGCAGCAAGTATCCAGACTCAGTTTAAATAATATTTCAAGATAAGGTACAATGTCACTCCAGCTATCTTTAAGATATCTGTAGTAATATTATCTACACCAGCCCCTTTATGTTTTTCAGCTTTCTTATTTCCTTCGTAATGTACTCTGAATGAATGTTATGGAATTGTTTAATGTACCATGTATGCTATGACTGTACATCTACTGGTGTACTTATTATTTTGTTATGCAACTGTTTAGCTGTAAATTGACTACTTTCCACATCCCACAGAGCCAGTCTCTTATATTGGGATCAATGGAAAATGAATGTATTGTATTATATTCAATTTTTTTGATCTGTTCATTTTAATTGTGTTGTTAAGCTTGTTCTCCGAGTTAGATCATGCCATTTCTGATTCATTCTCGTTAATGCTCTCTCTACACCAAACCCTCATTATGGCACAAATCTTGTTTGTCTTTATGGAAGGAACATTTTGTACATGTTCTTTGTGATAATATTGTGTCCTATTCATGTGATCTCAATTTTAAAATTTTATTATTGTTTATAAAAATAGATGATTTGTTTCTCTATTAAGTAGTAATTTTAAAAGTTGACAACTCCCTCAGAACCTGAATCTTTTTGCATAGTCACTAACTTGAGTGGATGGATTTGATATTTATTTTAAATATTGGTTAATCATTTTGTATTGCTTAATTATATAGCCTAAATGGTTGTGTTTATTATTTTGTGTGAACATTGCTGCAGAGCGCAATTAGTAACTGATATCATAATAGAGCTAGATTTTTTTAAACATTGGAAGACAGCAGAGGTTTCAAGAGAGTACTGGGAGTGTACAAGGTATGAGGTGTTGAAAGATATTGGTGAAAGAATTTAGAGTAAAGCATGGAAGGGAAAATATGATCATGACCACAAGCTGGCACTTAATTTCTGTAAAATTTTCTTTCGCACATAAGGGATCAGAGATTGGAATAAATTACCAAGGTAAATGATGATTAATTTACCAAAAATGCTCACAGAATTTAAAATTAAATCTGTAAATAGCTTCTTATCAAAATATGCTTGTCCTAGGGTACTTGTTATACTTTATTATACAATAATTTCTGTAACAACTTATTTCTGAGATTTTATAATTTTTGTACAACAGAAAAAAGAGGTAACTGTAAATACAATAAATACTCCATATTGTAAACCACAATTGTTTTAATTGGTAATTGAAGTTGTGAAAAAACCTGTAAATAATAGTTGATGTAGTTTTTAATACATAACTGTGTTTCAAGCATTCATAAAAGAAATTGGAACTGAGGAAACTTGAATTTTTCTTTTTATAAAGGCTCATATACAATTAAAAACCTAAAGTTTAAAATGTTAGAAACAGTGGTGGAAATCAAACTGCTATTTGTTTGACGTTACAAATGTTGAAAATAATGTAAAATATCTTATTTGCAAGAGGACATGTCTATGTTGGCATTGCTTGAGGTAAAATAGCGTATATCACTTTTTTCACCACAGTATGCAGATTTGCGATAACCCTGCTAGTCATTTGGACCTTATGACACTCTGAAAGGTGTAATTTTAAGAGTGGCTCCTTTTGCTTCCAAAAAAATCAAACATTAAAAACCCTTGTCAATAACAATAAAATGTCCTCCTTTTAAAAGCTCAAGGAAGCCTGATAACTCTACCATTTGAGGATCAGTTGTTGCTCCACCATATAAATGGGAACAATATAAAGCTACTCCAAACTCACTAATACCTACTAGTGCTTTGAGAGTATGAATACCTTTGTAATGTGAGTATGTTCCTTGACCATGGTCAGGGTAACCACTACTTTGTATTGGAATCTCAGTACAATCAATAACAATGTTTTATTCTCCATCCACCTTTTTGTACATTGCCTAAAAATTTAATTCTTTGAAAGCATTATACACACAGGTGGGAACAGTTAACCGAAAAGTTAACTTCGTTAATGGTTAATCTACTTAAAAAGTTAACTTCAATAATCGTTAAAGCGTTACATTTTTGCAAAATTAGCGCAATTTAAGTTAACCATTAAAAGTCAACCATCCAAGAGTGGAACAGATGCTTATGTGTTGTAATAGGTATTACTGCAAGCAATACCAAGGTGCTATGTACCATGAAGTGAATCAATAATATATCTACCAAATGTCATTCTGGAAATGGAGTTTTTACTGGGGTTCAGCGTTTTCACCAGATTCTCAAATGTATCGGATTCTTCAGCATGTAGTGGAATCTTGTTGTCAACAAAAAGGATTGCAGTACATCGCCCCACATCAGCTTGTAATATGATGGTCCCGGTAGCTATGATACCAAATTTTTTTTGTTGACGTAAACTTTTATTAGCAGATTGCGATGAAAACCAATCAATCCTGCTGCTATGTATATCAGAAGAAGCCACAGCACTTGAAGGCTTTGAATTATTTTTTTTTTTCCCAATTAGTTGGCTCTGTTTTTACTTTTTCTTCAAACAATTCATACCTATTTGGATATATGCAAAGGCTAGATATGTGTGCCTTGATTGTAGAAAGTTTAGGAAAACGCAGTTTGAATGAATAAATCAAATGTTTCAGTCTAGATTTAAGTGCAACATAAACGCATAAATGTGGCCTAGGATTTTTAATATTCTAGTTGCTGTTGTTAGCATTGCTGCTTTCACTAACTGATTGAAGAGCTAAAGTTTCAATTACGTAATCATGTAACGAATGTCAAGATTAACTTATTTCACTAACAAATACCAAACCAGTTACAACTAAAAAAAGATAGATTTTCAAAACCTTCTTTCCTAGTATAAAATAGCATGGTAGCAGTAATGGCAAAAAGAACTAGGAAATAAAATTCAAATACCCGTCTGGCATTGAGATCTCGATTTAAAATGTTTCCAGGATGACTGCTGCAAGAAGCAATGGCTGCATTTGTTGCTGTTCTTGTCCCGAAATCTCCTCCGTCATTAATAAGGTCGACGGCAATGAAGCGTAAAGCCATAATAATTAAGAATAGTTAAAGTATAAAACAGAAGAGTGTATGTGCGTTTTAAAGAGGAGAAATTATATTTTTAACATACTATCAATCCATATCACCATAACTGAAATTCTTAAATGTGGAGAAAGTTCTTTCTTTGTAGTAAAAATAATGTACTTCATAGAAGGTAGATCCTTCATTCGTCCTTCACGAAACCACATTACAGCCTAATATACTTTTTATTGACATCTCAATAATATAATTTGGTTATTTTTAAAACATTATTCGTTATTGGGTCGGTTCAGCAGTCATAGAAAATTCTCATTCCCTTTATTTGTAGCACTCATTGTATGTAGCATTTAACATTAATTTACAGACCGAAACGGTAGTTATAACATACTGTTATCATTTTGTAAGCGATTCCAACCTAGTAGTCAGGGGGGGGGTCTAGGGGGCTCAAGCCCCCCCCCCCAAAAGCATCTAAGTCCACCCCCGACATTGTATTTTTGGAGACTTTTTTTTTTGTTTTGTTTAGCTTTACGGATTCGATGCCCGAGGAGGCTATAAAGACTACCCCATGGCCGACTCAAGCCCCCCCCCCCAAAAAAAACCAAGATCAACTGAAGGCAAGCCCTCTGAAACAAAATTCTCTCAAGTCAAGCCCCCTCCCCCAAACCAAAGTCAGCTTAAGGCCCCCCCCGCACAAAAAAAAAAAAAAAATCCTGGATCCGCCCCTGCTAGTAGTATTCCTGTCAAAACATTTAACAGTTACCAAATTTCTATTTTACATTATGTAGTCAAGATTCCAATGAAGGAAGATGTAAATCCATCTTGGGTATGACGAGAGAGATGTCCGAAGTCAAAATGAAACGAAATATACAGGCGAGTTGCGCTATAGGTCTATTTCATTGTTACGCTAAAATAGATTGAAATTACTTGCTTTACGTGTCCCATATATGTATCATAGAAACCGCTGGAGTAGATAACGTATATTGGATGTCAACACGGCAGTATGGAAAATATTTATCGACAAGACAGGTTCATAAAATAGAAACATGCTCAAAAAGTAATTTTTTTCACTTTTGCTCCAAGTAGTACAATTACTTGACAGTAATTACATAAAAGCTTTCATTGGGAAGCAAACCTGACCGGTAGCGTGGTTTGTTTGGTTTGCGTCCTCGCGAATACGGGCGAGTTGCTGTATAGATCCATTTAATCGTTACGCTAAAATAGGTTGAAATTACTTGCTTTTCGTGTCCCATATGAGTGTCATAGAAACCTCTGGGGTAAATAACGTTTATTCTAAGTCAACACATGGCAGTACAGAAAAAGAAAAATTAACGGCTAGTGTACTTATTTCGTTTTTCCTTAACTGCGAGTTCCATTTTTTTCTTCGTGTTTTGAATTGATTGTACCTATTTGCTGGTGGTGGTATCTAGTGATGGAATTATGAAGTACTGAAGAAGAGTTATTCACTTGTCTAATTTGCAACCAAAGATGTTACACGTATCGTCAATGTGACGTCACTTCCTCATGCCGTGGAGTGGGAGGATTTTCGGCTCGGCATCGGGTGTACCCACAGACGCACGTGTAGATAGTATCAATCACCAGTAATATGGTATTGCGTCATATGCTAGAAATGGAGAGTGCAAAGCAACAGCACATAAGTGGAGTCTCCGTGAAGATGCGCTGTGTGACTGTGGTGGTATCAAAACAAATGAAACCTGCTGGTACTGCATCAAGATGGACCAGCTGCCGGAAGATGGCTTGAATCCCTAGATATAGTAATCCGATTAACAATATTTTGTTTGTTTGTATTTGGCATACAATATAATAATAATAATAATAATAGTTCACTGTGTCAAAAGCCTTTGAATTCACTTTCAAATCTAATCCAATTGTTTTCACCTTATTTAACATCATTTTATGGGTTTGTCAAAATGTTTTGAAAGATCTAGTACTAGACCAGGATTTGGCCTGCCTTGTCCATTTTATCCAGTTTATTTCAGTTGGCAATTAACTGAGATTCTCATCGATTGCCTTACCTAAAGCTCTTACGTTCCTCAAGACATTTCTGATGTTTTATCTCGGTTGTCCAGGTGGATTCGCGTCAATTTATTCAGAACTGACGTTTCAGCCATCATGCTGTGGGTTTCATCGGGGAACTATCATTCCTCGAATATGCGCCTGTCGGAGGCATAATAGCCCACTGCTGAAAGCCACAGATGGCTGAAACGTCAGATTTCAAAAATTGACGAGGTTTCACCCTGACAATAAGACGGCATGGGCTGAAGTCTACGTAATAATTTTCTGATGCGGATCTCTACATTAACGTTAACTACTACTTTCCGCCTCTCCTTTACGAATCTGTACTTTCAAGATGTCAACATGATTTGTTTTATTAAATATTTGTGTTAACAGTAGCTGAACTCTCCGTGGGTAAAATCTTAGTTCAGTTATCTAGTATCTATGATGTTAATACGGATTGTATTGTCTCTGTTACGGTTTGTGATATTATGTGGGTGTGGATCGTATTGTCTTTTCCGTATGTGTGATGGTCTTTGATCGTGATAGTTGTTAATACAGACGAAATGTCAACCAATCCTAAAAGTCTTTCGCTGTCTTTTAGTACTTGGCTTAATGACAAGTTTGTCTAGCATCTTAGATTTTCCGGTGCCACTGGATTTAATTGAGTAAATTAATTTATTCAATATATACTTTTTGACGTGTTGAAAATATTCAAGATAAATCTTTGCTAACCTTAAGTTTAATTTAATTTATTGGCAATGGGTTTTTATACCCCACAAGGTGCAAGCGTTCTCTATTCGCGGTCTGATCATAGTGGCAACTCCTAGACATGGTGTCAGATAGCTACCGTAGTTGAGCATCGGATAAGTGTATTTGGTCGTGTGCCGACTCGCCTGATGTACGTTTGTATGCTCCACCAGTAAAGTGGCTGTTGAGAGTAAGTGGGAAGTAATGAGACAATAGAGAAACAGCCCTCGGCTACAGTTGTGAATCGAGCATTTGTTGCCCACATTTGCTGAGCACAGGCAGCAAACTGATTGGCCAATAGTGCTGGGGAAAGAAGATCACTCTCATCTGTGTGGGTCATGATCATAGCAGCATGGTTCTATGTAATGTGGAGGGGTGACTGCGCAAAAGTAGTTGAAAAGATGTGCCAGATAATGCAAGGCTTCTAGTAGCAGTTTTTGGAGGGGATATTTACTTAGTCAT